>QEOT01000588.1:8285-63990 GCA_003123785.1 Pterocarya stenoptera
CCCCCCCCCCCCCCCCCCCCCACCGACCCACATTTCCGAAGCTCCATGCTTTTCCGTCCAAAACGCTGCGTTCCCTCTCCGCCACCCCACAACGAAGAAATTCGAATCCCCCTCGTTTAAAAGCGACTGGCCCCTCCGTAAAATAGATACGCCATTTTTAACGTCGGTGTGAAGTTCGAAACGAAACTACTGCAAAAATCATCCTGTCCGACTTTATTTTCCGTTTTACCTGAGCGCTTGGTCGGAAGCTGCTCATCGCAATTCAAGAGAATAACCGTTCATCGGTCGGTGTTGAGGTCGTGTTTGGACCGGAATCGGGGGTTAGGGGTTTTTTATGGTTTGATTTTTTTTGGTCTTACCAGAATGCCACAAGCTCAAGCCCCCGTAACGTCTCGGAGCTCCGCTTATCTTAGTGCTCTCACCTCAGACATCGAGAAGAAGCTCCAACGGGTTGGTCCTCGTAGCTCTTGTTTTGAAATTCCGCTTATGATTTTCCGTTGGTTGCTGGGAAAATGTGTGGAAGTAGAAAGGAAGTGGGAGTATTGAACTAGGTTTTTGGTTTCTTTCGGAGCTGTCTTTCCGTAATTGGATCATAATAAACGAATGCAAATGATTATACTTCTGCTTTAGACGATGAATTTGGCAATTTGCTTATAGTTGTTCTTCGTAGGCAAGCTTCTTTATTATGGACATACTTTCTATGAATGAATTAGTTTAGGTTAGTTTTCGGTATGAAAGCGCAAATATTAACTATGTCTATTTGAAGAGTTCGTTCATCGGTGCTTAATCTGTGGCAGGCGCGAAATTCTCCTTCGCAGAGACCCAAGTTGTTGCAAGAGTTATTTGCTGACATTGCCTTAGAGGTTGATGACCGAGCGAAAGGTAAGTCAGGGTTGTCATATTATCTCTTTTTGATGCAATGCTTTCTTAGACTGTTAAGGGAAAAACATTGAAAACCTAATCTGTCGACCCGAGTACAATTGCAAATCATGCTAATTGACCGTTGATATAAGATTAGAGATTGATTTCATTACAGTCTATGGTATAGCTTATAGAATATTGATCCATTACAACTAGCTTGAATCTTGTAATTTATTTCGAATTTATAGTGAATTGCGCCAACTGTAGGTGTTTTAAACAACTGTTATGCGTGGTTCTCATTTTTATCAGCTGAAATTGAAAACAGATATAATTCTCACCGTAGAAGAAGATGTGATTTCTCCTGCAGAGGATGGTACTCATGGTCCGTTATGCTTTTTTGATGTGCTTGCGGAGTATTATGTTCAGCTGCCTGAGATTGCAAAGCCCATCCTCGAATTAATTGTCCAGCTATGGAGCCAGTCTTTTGCATCCCATATTTTTACACTTTTGTTCCACAAATGGGTACGTTGGCAAATAGATAGATTCTGTCATATGCTTGTAAATATTAGTAATCTTGTCTGATACTTCAAGTCCTACAGTTGACTGGGTATCATTTTCAAAATTTGCACATAAATTTTCTTACAATTCCCCTCTAGTCCAGTTTCTAGGGTAACTTCAAGGAATCTTTTTTTGGGAAAAAAAGGGAAGGAAAGAAAGGGAATACTGAAGGTTAGCTTTTGGCCAAAGTAGCAGATTAGAAAATGAACAACTAATTTTTTCTGGTACGAAGGGAGCTTTTATAGCTTCAGTTTTCATTTTATTGCAAAGGAGAACGAGATCAGTTATTAAGCTACAGAAAGAACATCTGCAGCTTACACACTGCACAAGAATCCAAGATGCTGACTCTTCTGGTGATGGATAACCACTTACAGTTTTATGATTTTAAACTTATTCTTGAAAAAGAAGATTAGAAGGACCCAGTTTCTGTGGACTTTTGTTCTGCAAAAGTGATGAGTGATTGTTTCTTTTCATTATCATTTTTTTTTTAAAATCCGTAATATGTGCTTATGTTACTTATCTAAGTTTTCTTACCGTTTGTCTAGAGCTTGGATTTAGTTAATAAATTATGGTTTTTCTTTTTTTTTTTTTGGGGGGGGGGGGTTCAAAGGCTTCAGTGCTCTTGTGGAACACATTTTAAATGATTTTATCTGGTTACCATCAAGTTCTTTTAGTGTCCTGGGGGTTGGCGTATGTGCCCATTTAAGGCTCAGATATGGGTTAAAAAATTTGCGTATGAGGGTTTGTTTGGCATGTATTGCCCTTTGGAGCTTCTTTTGTGGTGTTATGTATGTATGGGCTCCAAAAATTCTGATTATTTCATTTATGGCTTGTGATGAATACTTATGTTCTCTTTACACTGTTGTTCCCATGATGGTAAGCTGTACATATTTGTCTTTCTTATGTAGCTGTTTGAAGTTCAACTCGACAATTCTGAAGTCCTCCTCCGCTACTCATCAGCTCTTGTTCAAGGTGCCACAAATATTTTCTGGTATGAACAATGGAAAATATATGTCGATTATAAGTAGTTGATTGGTTATTATCAAGCTGGTTACAAATAACTTTTGGATTTGCACTGTGGTTTTTTCAACCTGTTAGTGCATTTTGTAGATCATGCATAAGGAAACACGTTTGAAATTTAGTTTCACTATTTGACTTCTGAGGTTATGGAACAAAGAATATTTTGTTGTTCTCAATTGTTAAATTACCAGTTATCCAAACAGATTATGATATGGAAAGGGTGAGTTCAATCATTTAATCTATAATATAACACCCCTCATGTATGGGTTAGACTTCATGTAATAAGTGGATCCGACACGGTAAATAGATAGCCCAAGTACACACGAATTAGACAAACAACAAACAACTAAATACAAGTTAGGAACTAGAAAGTGATACAAGAAAATCATGTAAGCTGGCTCCATTAAAAACACTGGCAGAAGCCCAAAGAAATAAAGTATGGAAGAAGAAACTTTTAAGCTCATCCGGAGAACATTCCCTATCTTCAATGCTTCGAACATTCCCTTTATGATACATAAAGGAATTATTCTCCATACATCCTCAGTATGGGAATTGCCACGAATCCTTTGCCAACAAGCGAACAAATCTGCCACCCTCTTAGGCATCACCCATGCAATTCCGGTCTTGTTAAAAATCTCCACCCATAACATCCTTGCCACCTCACAAAGAAGTAAAAGATGATCTAGGTGCAAACTTGAGACTGTTGCTCTAATATCATTTAACCAATTGTCCCACATGTTAATTTGATAGAAAGAGTTGAATTTAATTATTTAATTCATATCATAACAAAAATTATTTCAAATTTTTTGTGTTTGTTTGCTCTCCTCTGTTTCTTCATTATGCAGGTATTACTTGTTCTATGACTTCAACATCAATGTTTTGTTCTATGCACTTTAATAAAATCTTGCCAGTGACCCATAGTGTAGAGTGGAGTGTATTTACTTTCTTTATATGCTTGGGAAGACAGTGGGCTTAGCTTCACATCCAACTTCAGGCATTTTTATCAATTTGTGTTTCTGTATATCAAGAAGTCATGCTTTGTAGCGAAAACTTATATTTTGTACTGCAGTTCTGCTATCCTTGTTCGTCTCTGACCTGTAACCCATGGTCTTGAACCCTCTCTCTGCTCTGAAAATATCCTTCGGAGCAAAAAAGGAGAACAGTAAATTTACTTCAATACAAGTACCTCTATAGTCATTAACTTGTAGCACACTATCGTAAATGGTGTATAAGATCATTCTCCAGTTAATTTGATTGTAGTCGAGATATAGGGTGGTTATAAATGGATGGATAAATCTTCTTGCAGCCCCCCATGCAGAGGCCCTGTGCATGCTGCAGCATTGTGGGTGGCATTAAAAAAGTTGATAAAAGCCTGCCATCTCTTGCTTTTTTCCCCATCCTGATTCACAAAAGACTTTTTGCAATTTCCTCAACCTTATGACCCTGCTTCAAGAAACTGCCCAACTTTTTTTCCCTTTCCTCGTCCTCATGACCTGCTTCAGCAATCTAAGAGCCATTTACAAAGAGATGATTAAAATTAGTCGTATCTGCAGTTAATTTCAGATTCGTTCCAAACCAAATTGATAGGTCCCAGTCAGAGATTACAAACAAGAATATGTAATATACTGAACTACCTCCCTAGGATGGAAGTCAAAAGATTGAAAAGAGATCATTCTCCACTTGGGGTGTGGAGGAGCCCATGGTACAATTAGTTTGCAATTACTAGACAATTGACCAGTTTTCTAGACACCCAAATTACTTATACTAACACCCCACATAACTGCCACAACTGCTATACACCTATTTTGTTGCCACGTATCTACAGTCACACAGATGCTAATAGTTAATATAACAACTGCTATTCTACAAAATAACTGCTGTACAGAATCTTAGACATGCAAATAACTGTCCCCCCATTGCACAATAACTCCTATTCTCCACGTCCACACATATCCGGAAGCTTTGGGGTCTATCACAAATCTAAAGACAAACAGTTGTTTTCAGATTCGTCCCACAAAGCTGAAATTAGTCAGATGTAATAGTAAGAAGCCACATGGTGAGACCAAGCACTCTGCACTCATTTTCCTTTTGTTCTGATTTTCTCTCCTCCCTCCCCAAATCTTTAGACTTCAAGTCAAGCACAGATGGGTGTTACCCCAGATTCTCATAAATTCATCAAGAAAGTAGTGTCGCCATTGAAGCTTGACAAAGTAAAACTACTTGCATGATAATAGAGAGAATGTATTCAAGCAAAAGAAAAAGATAATTTTAGACTGACAGTTTGGTGTGAAAGATGCTGTGGAAGTGAGCGCAAATGGTCAATCTTTGTCTGAAAAATGGAGAGGGGTGGCTGAATTGATCTGAAAATGACGGCTTACTTCTTTTCTCTTGAGTTTTTCTTTTTTAATTCAAACTTTTTGCTGACATCATGGTGTGCCCCGAGCTTGTACGCCCAGGGCCTGCATGTAGCAGAACTGTGAATGGATTTGGAGACTTTGTACATAGCCCCTAAAAGTTTATTATTAGTATTCTTATTATTATTGGTGTTATCAATACTATTTTGCTCGTCGCCATTGTTGGTTCTTTTATTCTTCTCTTTTGGAGTGACCATGTGACAATGTTCATCATACTTGACAGTACTCTTTGCATATTTTTGACACTCCCCCTTTCAGATCTATGATAAGATTTTAACATCTTGTTGCAATAACCGTTTTATGATTATTTACAGGATTGACATCCAAACCAATACTTGGCGCTTTCAATCCCTCTTTCGTGTAAGAGTCCTTCCAAGGATGAAATGTTACATTCAAACATCTATTGGATGAACAACGTCATGATGTTTTTTCCTTTTTTCATCCTTGAATTCAGTATCTTCTTGAGGAAGTTGCACTGGAGCCCAAACGATTGAATAAAATTCCTGTGCAGGTCAGTCATTGATGCAGTCCTTTCAGATCTTACATTATGATACTTAATCAAAAGATGGTCATGCTGATAATTTTTCATTTTGTGTCAGTGAGCTTTAATCAGACAAGATTAAATACAGATTGTGGAACCATTGTCCTATCACTATCTGTAGCATGTGTTTCCTTAGGTTGAGTTTGGATAGACAGTTCAGATGAGATAAGATGAGATATTTTGAATAATAGTTGAATAAAATATTGTTAGAATATATTTTTTAGTATTATTTTTATTTTGGGATTTGAAAAAGTTGAATTGTTTATTATATTTTTGTATGAAAATTTGGGAAAGTTGTAATGATTGAGATGAGATGAGATGAGATAAGAGGATTGTGTATCCAAACTAAGCCTTAATGTTTGTCCATCCATCTTATCTCAGGCCCAGAGAGATCTGTATCTTTTACTGTCAAGGTTCATAATTTTCTACAATTCAGGTAGGCTTTACCATGCAGGAAATGTGTCTTTAACAAATCAGGGCATACTTCTTTATAACATTGATTGATCTATGCAGTTGACGAGCCTCTTTTTGTTTTTGGGCAAGTTACAGTTGACAAGCTTGAAAGCTTCTTAAAGCAATTTCCAGTTTTTCCAAATGCTCTCTTGGTTGGTGGTGCAGCAGACATCTTTGTTATTGAACTTACAGATCAGGTTAATCTGATAGATCATCTTTACTGCATATATCTCTCAAAAAAGTTTAGAAAATAACTGTATGGTAGAAAAAGAACTTCATGCACATATCATCATTTTAATGTAGTGTTAGATTATTCTTTTTGTCAGCTTCAAAAGTTGAAGGTGGAACCAGTACTGCTCCATTACCTTTCACACATTGGGGTTCTCCAGGGTATTTTTTCAACCATCCATGAGATCCAAGATCTTTTGCATGACATAGTTTGGCTATTTTTATGATCAGTTAATCTTTGCAGGCTTGGAACTAAGAATGACCACAAGTACAAGGTTAAAGACTTGTTTATATAGCTTCACATCGCTTGGTGGTCCAATGTATACTACAAGATCTGTTCGTCATGCTGCCTGGAAGGCACTAGATTTGCTTTTTCCGGTGAGTTATATTTTCCTAAATTAACTAGCCCAATGGTTCAGAAACTTCAAAATTGCAAAGCTATTAGTGAAAGAACTTGTATTTGCATCAAGCTCATGACGAGTTCATTATAATTGTAAGTAGATCTTTGTTATCCACAATAATATACTGATTAAAGATGATTTTACTTAATTAAAGAGCGTTAGCGGGTGGGAGTGGGGAGGAGGATTATAAGTTACCAAGCGGAATCTATCTGTGTGGGTTGTCACTCCATATTTAGTAAGACTGTTATATAGGCCGATTTGTGTTGTTAGAATTTAGTCACCAACTTACCTGGAAGAAAAAAAAAGAACGGAATTTAGTCGCATACTTGGAGATGTCAGTCAAGCACATTTTATGGACCTTCCCCTATCATGCTTTTATATTTTGTCTAAGGATTGTTCTGAAATAACATTAACATTGTGGTACAGGTTGGGCGCTACCCTCGGCATCTTATAAGCCTATTTTTTCGACTGCTATATCCATGGTATTGGCCCTCTTCTTGTTGGAACTTTGTGATCTCTTGCATAAAGGCGATACTGTATTCTCTGTTAAGGTTGATCTTTTCTAGTTGGGAGAAGGTGAAAAGGCCAAAAGAATAATACCAAAGGACAGCCAGAGTCTCGTGTAAAGTCAAAAAAACTTAAAAATCACTTCAAAAGTTTACAAATGTGTAGCACTAGCCATATCAAATTAGTTTGTGTATCATATGTGCCCGCTTTTGTTTTCCTCATTAACCTCTCACATTTTAATTCCTTGAGGGGTATTCAACTATTCAATCATACGGATGTTTCTTTTTGTTTCTTCGTACCCGGAACCTTTTGAAAGTTCCTAGTGTCTTTTTGGAACATCAGGGCTCAGTCTTAATGCTTTGCTGTTTTGGAACATCACAAAGTATTTCTCTTTAGTTATTATTTTTCTTTATTCTCTGTTAAATGTTTTCCGACCATGCCTTGGTAATAATTGCTGGGTAATCTAATACCTTGATTGAACAAGCGAGAAATGAAACAATAGTGGAAACGGGAAGTAATAATGGTGGAGCACCCAAACCAGATTGTAATTCGTATTTTGAACCAATCATTTCTATAAAATCAATGTTGTTTTGCCTCATGTTTTGGCCGGGCTGTGAAAGGTTTAAGCATATACAGATGTTATAAGAAACTCCATGAACGATTATATGTCCATTACATGAATCGAGCGTGATATACCGATGACATCTCAGACTCGGAGCTGGTTATGGTGGTGGCAAGACTGGAGGAACCAACAAGTGTTTGATAAGGTTCTGCAATACGTGGGGAAACTGATAAGCACCGATTGGCTGAGCTTTCAGCGATAGGAGGTTCGGGGAAAGGAAAGTAAGGCAGATCAAAACAATCGACGACAGAACATGTTGGATTGACCAAATGTTCCTGGTTGAAAATAATGAAATCATCGTATCAGGAAAATCTCTCTAGTTCGAAACATAAGCGATATTGCCGTCTCTTCCTCATAGCGATATTACCTTTATCCAACATGAAACGACACTCGAATAAGTTTAATTACATACAAAGTGAGATGCTTTCACCTTGGTCCAACATGACAAAACAAACCAACAGGAACCTCATTTACCAAAACAAAAACAAGGAATTCTTAAATCAGAATTGAACGGGATTTTCCACTCAATAAAAAAAAATGAAGAACTGAACAAAATTGTCCAATAACTGAACTCAATCAAACCGAAGAAGAATTTACCATTTTTCAATTGCGGAACGCTGTCTCTCGTGACAGAACACAAGCAAGCAAACGTGGCACAAACTTTGCGAACTCATGGTGCAAATATAGCTGGCAATCCTAAAATTCCCGAGGTACCATATGGTTCTGAACACAATTCTGCAGTAATTACAAGGTCTCGAACATATTCTGCAGTAACTATAAGGAACAGACGAAGCCGTGAGAATCAAGCATCAACAGCGAAGCAATAGATCTTGCTCACATGTGAGGCTGGAGCAATCAATTAATCCCTAAAGTAATTTCAAAAGCTGTGCAAGTCCCTGGGGTCACAGATGTCATTCCCTTCTCATAAAACCAGCCATCAATTGGCCAACAGGAACAAGAAACTATATTTGTACAATGCTCTAATATGCACAAATTGATCAGAGGAGATTGATTCCCTTCACCATCATGCCGCATATTATTACTCTTTTTCAGATAAAGTAGAAACAGAAATGACTCTGAATCCCATGTCAATTTGAACAGAGCTTATTACTTCAAAACTGTTACTTCCCAGAGTTGGGCAAAGTTTATCTTCAACGAAGAAGGCATATACAAAAACTCCTTCCACAGACAAAGAAGCCTTAATGATTCTGAACATCAGTGCTGTTCACTCATGCAATTCTTAAAAGTTCACCCAGGTTCCCTACATATGTCGAACCTGCTTATGTATTGACACTCATGTCTCCCACCAACACGGCATCAAGTTGAACAGAAGCAACTGGATTCCACATGATCCACTATGATACATTAAAGATCCATACTAATAAACACGGCAACTAACACTTCACTGAGCCAAAATATAAAGGACACATAACTCTACCACACAAAAACCTTCACATCTAAATCAACTTCATCATATGAACATGGGATAAAATTATAACAGTTATAAGAGAGCAGGGAAAATATAGAGATCTACCTCAATTTGAAGTCGGTTTTATGATGCAGTCACAGTTGCAGCTGTGGGTGATTTCAGCAAGGCTCAATTCTCCCACATTGCAGCCACAGTTTTCTTTGCATATGAAGTAACCAGAGAGAAAATAGCTCTCGCTTCCAAACTCCGATTCGTTGAATGAAGAAAAGGAAGAGACTAAATATGCTAACAAACCACAAGTATCAGTTCAGATTACATACTGACAGCTGTCCGTCAACCCAAATAATTCATATTAAGTCAAGGGAACAACTGACATTAAACGCCCACACTCCTTAGAACAAAGATTCTAACAGTTCTCTCTACGGGTAGTTTTTCCTCTTCTCTCTAAGCAGGATTTTGGTAGACAAACAAAATAGAAGAGGTTGCATCACCATACAGGAAATGTCCACAGAAGACTGTTCTTTTTTTTATAAGTATTTCCACAGAAGAGTGTAACAACCAATCAATAAAACATGACAAACGCCTTCAATTATTCTGCTTTGCTTCCTCATGATACTTCTCCAAATCAGCATCAAGATCTTCTTGAGATACCTTTTCATCACGGCCTCTTCCCCGTCCACGTCCACGACCCCTTCCAAAACCACGGCCACCTCCACCACCACGTGGCCGTCCAAGTGCTGCACCAGCCCTACCTTGCCCACTGCTCATTAACCAAATTGAATACATTAATCAGGGCAGCGATATCATATCATTTCCATCAGCAGCACAACACATACTTCTGATAAGTTTTATTTTTTATTTTAGTAGCGCAATGCATATACTAGCATCAGACATTCAACATTGTTTAAGGGTAGATAAACCATTATAAAATAAAGTTAAAAAGGGGGGTGAGGGGAGATAACAACTCGTGAAGGCCACAAAAAATATTTAATAACTAGTCGACTGGGGGAATAACTAAAGTAGAATAGTTAAGAGGTGAGGAAGTCAAACGGGTAAATAACGAGTCAATAGGTACAGTAAGATAAATAATCAATTTTCTTCATTGGAAAAGTAACACTAAAATGGTAGAAGAGTTTATGTATAGACAAGTAATGAGAAATCAATAACCACTATCAAGATGAAAAGCCTTTCTTTTCCTCCATTGGATTAATAATCACAAATGGAAAGAGAACTTTTGTCTTCAAACCCTTTCTTAATCTTAATGTCAAAAAATCGAGTGGGTTTATTGTGGTAATAAAGACAATACAATAGGTCTTTTTTGCATGTGACAGGTTAGGATATGTCAATAACATAAAATAAAGTAAAATGATGAGGTAGCTAAATAGAATACACAGAGGACGCTTAAAAAAATGTGTAATAGATTGCTTTACAGTTGATAAACAACAGTTTAACATATTCACCTCCAAACTTCCTACATTTCCCATCAAGTTGGTACATAAGCAAAATGCACACCGTCACTACAAAAACCATGCGCATACCAAAAACAGAATCAAAATCATGCATACATAAAAAATTAAGTGATACAACTGAAAAGTTAACTGTCATAATCATTCTTCAGCACCTTCAGCCGGATAGTCCTATTTTCAATCCAATTAACTGTGAGAACAGTGCATTCTTTATGCTGAAAAGAAAATTTACGCCACGACAAACCACCATGGCTGGAACTCTAACTGCAAGTACCTAATAGTTGTTTTTTCCTTCCAAGTAGGATGTAAAGCTGTTCATCCGGGCCGGGAAAAAACCTGGCCCGGTCTAAAACCGGGATACCCGCTTTCCAATTCTGGGTTCCGGCCCAAATCAAATCCGGATTATAAAACCCAGACCTATACAGTCCAGATGTGGGTGACTTAATGCGGGCTCCGGATTTCCAATCCGGTACCCGCATTTATACCTGAAAACAAAAGGCCCCTTCATCGAGTACCAGTTCATCTCTCTCTCTTCGAGTTTCTCACTTGTGGCTCCGTCGTCTTTTTCTCTCTCTTTCTCTCTCGTGATAAAACCCTAGCTCTTGTCACTCTTCCTCTGCCAATCGAAGATCTGTTTCTCGTGGCCGTCATCTTCTACTTTTTTGCTCTGTCATCGACTTCTACAACCAAGGTTAGTTTTTCTCCATTTCACATACTCTCTCTGTGTGTTGGTGCTATTATTTCAATTTGGGTTGTGAAATATTGTCTCTGTGTTAGTTCTTCTTGACAAATCGAAGGTTCGTATTTCATTCTTTGGGAAATATCCCCAAAACCCATGCCTTACACCGCCAAATCTGTGTTTTTTGACAGTGTTTTAGATTTGTAAGCATGTGGGAAAGGATTAGAATCTGTTTTGGGTTTGTTTTTAAACGTGGGGTTTTATTTATTTATTTGGGTCTGTTATATGCTGTTATTTTGCTAGATCTGCTATTTTTTCTGATCTTGGCTTGCTTTCTGCAACTGGGTTTTTGTTCTTTCCGTTGATTTAGGGTTTATTTTGATGTGAATGTTTGAATGGAGTAATCTGGATTTGTGAGACCTAGAAGGGAGAAGAGTGAAAATATCCATAACCACAGAGTCTCCTAATAGATCTGGATCTGGGTTTGTGAGATCTGGATTGTGGGCATAAGTTTTAGATGATGTTGAACCCATTTTCTTATAACAGATCTGTATGCCACTAGTCTTGTAAAAACAGTTGGGTGGCGTTGTCGGTGTCATGGGTCTGAATTGTGGCATTTTCCCTTCCGTGAATTGTCACTATTTTTCAGCTAACATTAGCTTCTTCTTGTTCCAGTTAGTGGTAAACCTGATTCGGTTTTCTTTACTTGAGTGTAATGGGTCTTACTTTCTATTGTTTTCTTTATATGATATGGAATGCAACAGCACCTTGAACTTGAAGGGGAAACTTCGTTTACTTGGCATAAACATGTCCAAGTGTGGTGACTTGGATTTCCTTTTTAAGCATGCTGTGAGAGATCAAATGTATTGTTTGGTAGTAGCATTTCAAAAGCTTTGGATCTGACATCTTTGTTTTATTATTTGAGTGCCTTCCTTTTGTTACCTAGTGTTTCTGATGAAGTGTTGGGACATGTTGACTTGTCATTCTTTTTGTTATGAACTGTTAGGAACATAGCTTGGAAATGTAATTTCCCTTGCTGTTCCATAAAGAGAAGAATTGGAATTTATCTCAAGGTGAGTTTTGTTCTCATCAACAATTTTGGCATTACAATTTTGGTGTGAGATTAAAGGACTACATAGCTTTTCTAAGTATTCAAAACATTTTTTTTTTTTTTGCAGGATCTCTTTCAGTCAGTCAGATCACTTGAAGTTGCTACTCGGTGTGAGATTAAATCATTGATGGAAGACCATGCTAATGATTTTGTAATTCATATCTTGTAATTTTGTATTTTGTAATGTATAAATAACAAATAATGTAATATGTAGGGGATTGCATGCATTTTAGTTTTTCATTTTTATTATTCTGGACAATGTTAGTATTATGCTTTTTAACTTGGCTTAGAAAATTTTTTCATAAAATATAGGCTTTTATAAAAAATTATGATTTTCAACATTTTTTTTAATAAATATAGGCTTTTAGGCTTTTACATAAAGGGAATTATGCTCTTCAACATGGATTTTTCCTAAAAAGTCTTTAATATAATATAGGCATTTTAAAAAAAAAAGGCTTTTAAACTGAAATATGGACTTCTATACATATATATATATAAATAAATAAGGGGTATAGTCCAGCCCGGGTCATAACCCGGGTACCTGGTCTGGAACCCGGTTGAACACCCCTAGTAGGATGGAACAAAGGATAAGAAAGCATAAATGAAGTACTAGGGGAAATGCTAAAGCCGTATAAAAATATAAATAAATATCACAAACAAGCAGCTAGGCCACAATTATAGCAAACATGACAATCATGATACCAGATATACCATCCAAAGCATAACAAACAAGAGAACAAAAGTAGACAAATGTGTTTCAGATCGTGCATACCCTCTTGGGATCGCATTTGGAATTCCAAAAGTGCCATTAGTTGCTGGAGGTGCACCAGGTGTTGCAATGTTTGTTCCCACGATCTCTAACTTCATTGGTTTCCCGTCAAGCTGCACATTGTTGTATCTCTTGACAGCAGCAACAGCATCTGCTCGTCTGGAGAAGACTACTTCGGCCGTTCCCTAAGAAAAAGAGTTTGTATAAACTACAGCAGGACAGAAAGAACTCATCAGAATGACATACTTATGCCAGAATTGACTCAAAACCTTTGATCTCCCACTCCTGTCATAATGGATTGAATAACGTTTGAGGTCACCAACTTCGGCAAACAGTTCCTGCACATAATTGATTAAGATTAAAAACAGATAGTAATTCTGATAACCTCATATTATACAGGGAAAAAATATAGCATTTATTATAAGAATGCATCTACAGATTCTACAAAAACAGACATACAAGTACCACAAAGAATTAATATTCAGAAGAGATCACAATAATTTCATAGGTAGCCAAACAATACACAGAAGGTTGAAACATGAACTCAGAAAAAACAAGATTGAAACAATCACAAAAAATTGCTCTTATTTGCAGGAAACATGAGGTTTTTAAAACATCATACAAATAAAATTTGGCATCCAGTCCACATCCTTGCAAGCAAAATTATGTTAGTAAAGGTATTGATCTCTAACATGTATAATGCGCAACAGAATGGGGCCTTAACAATCTAAACAAAAAAATGAAGTTTCCAGCCAATCCTTCTAAAATATAAAAGCATAGTCTAATGCTGTGTATTGGGGTTGAAAGGAATGGTCGAAGCTTTGAAAATAGGGAATGTTCTCTGAATGAGCTTAGAAGTTTCTTTTTCCATACTTTATTTCTTTGGCCTTTCTGCCAGTGTTTTTAATCCAGCCAATCCTTCTAAATTACATGAAATTTTTGTATCACCTTCTAGCTCCTAACTTATAACTAGGTGGTCTCTTATGTATAATTCCTAGGTACTTGGGCTATGCCTATTTACTTGTTTTGATAAAATTTCATATTACTTATAAAAAATTTATAAAATCATGGGATACCCATCCCCATCCTAAAAAAGACAGCATTACAAGCAAGCTTTCCAAAGAAACCAAACTTATACTAAAACCTGTGATTGCAGGCAATAATCACCATACAATGAGAAAAATGTTAAACATTAGAACAGCGCCATCATCAAACTACAGTTAAGAATATACTATCAACTAGGTCTTTTAAAAAAAAAAGTAAGATTATACCATCAACTATTAAGCACAGGATAAACAGAAGTCTCATGGAGGCTTGGAGCGAATCTCAAGTAACAAAGATACAAGTTGTTGGACCAAAAATTTCTTTGAAAAATAATAACAGATGGAGCAGATCGGATTTTATACAAGCGTTGCAACACTTTTGAAATTGGTAAAATGAAGCCCCATACTACAGGGAGGAAAAAAACGTAATTTACCCTTTTTCTAGACTAAACTAATCGAGCAGGCAAGGCTAAGAAAGATTCAAATTTAATGAAGCACCATACTACAGGGAGGAACAAAGCGTAATTTACCCTTTTTCTAGACTAAACTAATCGAGCAGGCAAGGCTAAGAAAGATTCAAAATTAAAGCACATGCAAGAGAAATTTACCGCCAAAAATAAATTAGAAAAAGTACCTTAATGTCTTCATTCGAAACACCGTAATCAAGATTGGATATGTAAAGCTTGGTCCCGGTCTCTATAGCAGAGGCCCGCCCCAAATTATCCTCCATATACAAATCGTGCTGCCATGTCGTCTCCGGCGCCTATTTTCACAACAACCAGACGAAACAACATTGAGAACGAGTCGAAACAAATAGGATAATTAAAAAATGATTAAATTTTACGCAAAAGTGAAGGACTTACGAGAAAGCACTAACCAAAAGAAAGGGAGAGGCGAAACTATGAGAAAATAGAGATACAGAGAACAGATCGGAAACCTAAATCACCTTAGGGGGTGCATAAGGAGCCGTACGGTTCGCGGCGCGGTTGGGGAAGCGGCGAGCGGGTCCGGGTCCCGTACCGGAGGCTCGGTTTCGGCCCCTGGCGCCGGATCCGGACTGCTTGTTGGTCTTGATGATGTCGTCGAGGGCCATGTCCAAAGCGGCCGACATTTTTGTAAAGAGAGATGCAGAAACCCTAACGAGCTAGACAGAGAACAGAGAAGGGGCCGATAGATTGGGGAGGAGGAGCTAGAGTCAAAGGAGACACAATCGAGACGAGCTCAAGAGGTTTGGTTTTACTATTATTAGGTCAAGTATTAAAGAAAAACAATACTCGAGCAAACTCGAACAAAACGGTGTCGTGGTGTAGTTGGTTATCACGTCAGTCTAACACACTGAAGGTCTCCGGTTCGAGTCCGGGCGACGCCATTAGATCTTTTTAATTTCTTTTTTTATTCACAACCGATGTGCCTACAAACAAGAGAAGTGCTACAACAGCCTTTCATTGACTTGGATTGTAGTGTGCATTTATTTTATTTTTCTTTTGGTAATCATCGATACATCAAAGTAAATGGGGAATATAATAAGGGTAGGATCGATATATCCTAAGAAAAATTATCTTGCACTCGACACCATGCATTCAAAAGGAAATTAAAAAAGGACACAAATCGAAGGTTTGGACTCATGTTCTACACGAGACAAATCTTGAAAATTAAAGCCAAAAACTTCAACAATGTCGCATGAAAAACCACAACAGAATGTGAGATTGACATGAGCATTGATATTATTGGTGACAATCCTCAGTAAAATTGGTTTTTCTAAACAACAAAAAGGCTCATAATTTTCATATTAATCTCAAGTTTTAAAAAGAATATCAATTACAGTATTTTTATTATTATTTTCGTTTTTTTTTTCTCATTTCTTTCGAAATAGACATACACCTAGATGAGTGTACAAAACAAATCATAAAGCGATCTCTATGAGACTTGAATTAGATCATATCTCCTAGATTTAAGTTTAACACAAATCATTTTCCATTTAAAAAAAAAATAGTGCGCTAATTGCCAAAACTCGACCTCTATGTTTAGAGTGGTTTTAATTTCACAGCAAATTCTATTAAATACAGTTATTTTATAATGCAGTCAATTACATCACCAGAATGCACAAAGAATACATATCAATGACTGTACATAAAATTTTTACTTCGTGACATGATTCCTCCCTCCAAAACCATGATGTTCTGATCAAACAAACTTGGCTAGAATTTAGGGAAGAGACCACAAAAATTTGACAAACTCTACTCTTTCACAAGTTTTTGTTCTGTTTATATGCGAGTAATGATAGGGTCCAATGCAAACATGTGTCCTAGCACAAGACAAGATGAGCAAAGATCTCTACATCTGGCTATGTCACATCCTCACAACAACATGACATATGCCGGATCTCTTGCCCTCAAACCAGACAATTGTTACGGCCTGATCCCAGAAATACACTTGCCATTTTCGACTCCCACAAAGCCTTTTAACTGCAAAATCTTCTAAACAAGCAGAGCTCGAATATATAGAAATTATAAAAATAACATGATGCTCCATGTCTTTTTTTTATTCCTCAGAACGGCATATTAATAATGAATTAATGAACAAGGACATCGATCCGTCTCTATGTAAGTCTCCTTCGTATCATTTTCATCAACCTCTCTAACTCTCCCACAAACCCAGAGACCGAACCATGCAGGCCGAACAAGCCACAACAAGAGCTGCAAACACCGTCGGAAGGAAAAAATCCAACTTGGACCTCCTAACCAAGTGAGCCGGAAAGCACATCACCTCCATCGGATTATCCAAAGGAATCCTCACGAACCCGTCCGCATGACACGATTTTGAGAACGAGGAAGACGGAGATATGGCCGACACAAAAGCGATCTCCGGCGCGAACGATGCCACGGCCACGGTTAACGTCAAGAGAACCGTCCACGTTGCCGCGCATAGCAGCAGCGGCCACCGCGACGTGACTTGATGAAAGAGAGTGTGAAAGAAAACGAGAATCATGATGATGGAGTTTTCGAATTAGGTGGTTTATCTTGTGGAAACAGTATTGGGAGGAGAACGTGATCAAATGAACCAGTTTTTATGAATCTTAGTTTTTGCAGTTTTTCTGGGACAGAACAGAGAGATTTGAGAAGCATGGAGGCACGTTTATACATATAAGTAACTTCTTATGGAGAGAACTGATTATTTAAAATATATTAATGGAGAAATAGCACAATAATTTGGAACCAAGGACTTCAAATAATTATAGAAACTCACGTTCTTCCATCTGGCTGGACTGACACGATACGAGGGACCAAGGAACAAAGAAAAATAAATGATGAGGATTTATAATTTTAGGTGAAGGGTGATGCTTTGGTGGCTAATATGACGAGGTCTGTGGTCGACCTGATCATCCACCAGGCTGCATGATATATACGTGACGAGTTCGGTAGAGGGGGGAAGTTTATTGTGAAGTCTTATTAATAGCATGGCTTTATTGTTTTTTTCTTCCTTTTTTCTTTACTCAGCAATTTAATTAACATGGATAATGCAATTACAAATAACGGTTTTTTCCCCTTTGTGAGAACCCGAATAAGACTATTACCACAAGCAGAGCTCTACGAAAATTTTCAGCCATTTGTAAGTAAAGAACAAACTGCACCACTTGTCGTTACAATGATTTAGTAAAAGGCTGATTTCTTCAGCCATTTTAAGATCGGTCACGCACAAGAGCGAGAAATTCTATGCATCAGTTACTATTCACCATCACTATCTGCATCTATAATTTTTTTTTCCTATAAGGTATAGAAGTGTGTAATAGTAAATAGTGACTGATGAGAATAATTTTTCTATATTATAACCGAGTTTCTGCGACAACAAATTTGCCTATATACACATGCAAAGAAATAAACATTCTGTGAATTCCAAGTTCTTGAATTGATGGTCATCTTTATATTTGAAAAGAGCGTTACTCATTTCGGGAGAGAGAGAGAGAAGCTGAAGATTAGATTCAACGGAGCAGATTGTATTACTTCATGAACCTCCTCCCAAAAATAAGAAAAAAGTGATAAAATCGTGACTGCTGCCAATCCAATTTCATTGTAAACCAAACTTGAAAATTGTAATTCCATACCGAGTACCTCACCAGAAGTTTAGTGTTACTCGTCCAATGATTCATGTACACCTACCACCTGGAAAAGACTGGTTTTTTGTTTCTTCTTTTGTTCCACATTTTAAAGCAATGAAATCCATTCTTTTCCCCTGATAGTGTTACTCCCCACATTAACAACCAAAGAAAAACGCTACTCCTCGCCAGCCTCCATTTAAACGAACTGAAGTGTTCGTCCATGTGATATCAAGGAGGAGCCTTTATAGACATTGTGAGGTCCATGATTCCATTTGGTAGATCTGGAATTCGATTCAAGAACGTCAAGGGAAGATGCTCGAGAGAGAGCCAAAAAGTGCACTCTTGCACGAAGATATTAAACAGCTAAACTTCACCCAAAAAATAAAGGATAACCAAATAAATAGTTTGGTAGGAAGAGAAGCCATATCATAAACAGTAAGGAAAAACTACACGCAACAATCGAGGATTCAGACAACTATATCCATCAATCCTACTAGGCTTCCTTCAAAGAGAATGGATTTCGTTGCAGTTATGATATGATACCAGATTTCATTTCAGACCCAAAAGATACAAATGGATACTAAATCGAAGTCCCAATAAGAAAAACATACCATGGTCCACAAAAATGCACATGTTATATTGGATTGAAAATTTAAAAAAAAAAAAAAAAAACGACATCCGTAAATTGCATCAACCTTTGTCACTAGAACTGAACACACACAGCCAGGAGCATCAACCATATTATGTCTAATACTGCCAAACACAGCAAACTCCCCTGATTTTAAAGGTCTCTCAACAGACTCCACTGTTTTGGCCTTTTGGGTCTCAAATCAATTAGCTTGAATGAGTTATCCATTTCTCTTCACACCAATGGGGGAGCGTGACTTCGATGTTCAATAAAGGAATCAAACTTCCAAGTATTGCAGATTCCTTTCCTCCATCCCCCTCCTATACCAGAAAGAGGCTTAACCAAACCAACAAACCTTTCATTAATGGTACAAAAAACATGCTTCACACATATCATGTTCTTTGCTCCAAAGAACATGAGAGATGTAGAATCAATTAATAAAATAATATCGCATTGAACAATATGAAATATGAACACCTAGGAACCCAAATTCGGTTGCATTCCATCAGTAGAATAAAACCTAATCTAACTACAATAAAAGACTTTTTCGCAAGCCAATTTAACGCCATTTTGGGATATACTCGAATGATCATCAATTCATCATTCTTAGAAACCCCAACGCGAACATCGAAACAATGTTTGCCGAAAGATTAACAAAACCCAAAATCAAACAAAAAGGCTTCACATCGACTAAAATAAAGAGAAGAGGAGACAATAAATAACTCGAGAGACCTAATTACTTTTTTTTTTTTTACAAGAGACCTAACTACTTCGCGTGAAACAAACACATTACTGAGACAGCGTCCTACAAACAACCAGATACGGATGAAGCTTATTAACACAGACGGGTTCAAACTCAATAAACAGATGAACTTGCACCTGCTCAGTATCATTTTTCTCATAAGATCTTTTACACATACAAGAAGAAACAGAGAGTGAAGACCAATAGAACGCCAACGAATCTCACTTCTCTCTGAAATTACCCCAAAGAAGAGAACTTTTATCTTGGCATAAACTATAAAAAAGTAGAACTAATGAAAGAAATAGATAAATTACGTCAAAAGATTTTCCATTCCATCTTAAAGCATATAGGTACTTACATTAAACGTGCATCTACTACTCAAAATCAAAAGTCAAAATAAGGATACTGATACAGAGAATAACACAAACCCTAACCCTAGTTTTTTTCCCCAATTTCATCACAGACCCTAGGCCTGCAAGCGTACAATTTAAGAGCTAGTGAACTTGGTGACGGCCTTTGTCCCCTCGGAAACGGCGTGCTTAGCCAACTCACCAGGCAACACGAGGCGCACAGCGGTCTGGATTTCCCGGGAGGTGATGGTAGGCTTCTTGTTGTACCTCGCGAGCCGTGAAGCCTCCTGAGCGAGCTTCTCGAAGATGTCGTTGATGAAGCTGTTCATGATCCCCATGGCCTTGCTGGAGATCCCAATATCAGGGTGGACCTGCTTCAACACCTTGAAGATGTAGATCTTGTATGTCTCCACGCTCTTCTTGGTCCGCTTCTTCTTCTTGTCGCCAGCAACGGCTCCGCCTTCCTTTGGGAGCTTCTTTCCGGCCTTGGGCTTCTTCTCTGCAGGAGCCTTCTCCGCCACAGTGGATTTCTTCTCCTCGGCAGGCTTCTTCTCGGCTGGCTTCTTCTCAGCAGCTTTGGGAGCCATCGGAATTTTCTTTTCTCGGGAAACAAACGCAAACAGAGACGCGAAAGGGAGAGAGCGTTCGAGTCAATTTAGAATCTATAGATTTATCCTTGAGATGGAAACGAAATGTAGTTGGTATTTCGTATTTATAGACATGTGAGGTCGGTTTTGATTGGAGAATGGGAGAAGCCACGGATCACTGACATGGCTGCATGTGGGATGTTGATCTGGAGGAGTTTGAAGTTTAAATCGACGGCAGTAATGAGATACTTGAACCGGTCTTTGGTTTATTCCAACGAAATTGATTGGAGGAGAAGGAACGGTGGAGATAGATGATATGGCATTAGCATATATAAAAATAATTAGAATCCATTTCAATAATGAGATGAGATAAAAAGAGATGAGATGATTTTAAATAAAATTTGAAATAAAATATTATTAAAATATTATTTATTATTACTTTAAGATTTAAAATTTTTGAATAATTTATTATATTTTGTGTATGAATTTAAAAAAAATTATAATAATAAAATGAGATGAAACAGTTTATGTATTCAAACGAGATTTTAATCAAGTAACTAATGAAAAAGTTTAAAATTGATTGAAAGATAAAACAATCGATCGTGAAAATAAAATATAGTTTGGTAATAAGTTGAGTACATCATTTACATCATTAAAATAATAAAATTTTATTTGTAAGCTTTAAATTTTAAAAATTATATTTAAGATCAAATTATATTATGTTAATACTTTATTGAGTAGGCTTTGCACCTGAATTGAGAATACAATTATATATATATCTATATATTATTAGATAAAATAACATATTTCATTCATAATGAATAAACCATATTTAAGTAATTACATTACATAACTACATCTAACAATGCTCTAAAAAGAATAACATCATTGATGACACGACTTTATTATGTCTTACACTAGCCTGATATTTCGTGCAAGTGAGCCTGCCTCATTACCCTGTTTACGAACACAGAGCACTTCATAATCTGCAAACCTATTAAGGAGAAGTTGAATTTATGCAATCAAAAGCCTCTGCCTTGAGAAATTAGGTTCTCTGGATCCTATAACTTCAATAATAGTAAAAAAATTACCCTTCCAAAACCAGACTATATATACCTAAATATAAGCTCATCTGTAAATCCCTTAATGCAACCATAGCTTCTATATCGTCCACTTCAAGCTCGCTTGTTTCCTTTTTATACGGAGCTAATAAAACTTCACATTTATCGTCTCTTTAAATGAGTCCAATACCTGTAGTTCCTAGTGGCGGTCCTTCAACCATTTTATAACTAGATTATAACTTGAAAAATAAAAAAATATTTATTTCAGAATTATGAGATATTTTTTACAACTCTTTTAACGCTCGATAATAAATGAATGGCAATTTTATAAGATTCAAATTTATTTTTAATGAAATTGCTTACTTGCATTGGGAAATAGATTATAAAATAGTCATAAAAGAATCGTAGGTACATGAATATTATCTGTATGTTTTACGTCGCTACACTTCCTTTCTTTTTGTTTTAAAAGATGTCCACGTAAGCTAAATTGTAAACCAATTAGAAGAGTATCATTATCCACGTATATTTCCTGTTAAAGATGACTAGATTCTCTTTTGTCCATAATTAATGGTTGCAAGCTAATTAGTAATTAGGACGAAGGAGAGAGGGATTTTATTATGTATAAATTGAGGATGACAAACATTCATGAGATGAAGGGAATCCTTAACTCCAATTAGAATAAATTGTCTAACGTTTGTTTGGGACATTGGCAATGTTGTTGTAAATAATTTGAGACGTGCTACGTACAGGGATCCAAACGCAGAAACATCACACGCGAAGTCCAAAACAAAGTTGATATTCATAAGCATGTTTTGGCCTTCATATCCTGCCTAAATGTTTGGGTCCGTACTCCGTGTCACAAGCATAAGAAAAATGATAAGAGCACTGATATTGGATTGAGCACTAATATTGAATTATGCATCTGCATATTTGTATAATATGATCTTAAATTAGACTGTATTGAATTATGCATATTTAAAAATTTACGTAATTATGAATAATATTTCTACAAATTTAAATATGCACAGTTTACTATCCAAATCTTATTTTATTATTATTTTTCTCTTTCCTTCCCCCCCTCTCTCTCTTCACCAACTGATAGAATTTTAGGAAAAAAATTATAATAGGTGCTAAATGATAGAATTTTAATGATGCTATTTTATTATTATTTGACTCAAAGATGTATAACTCAATATGAGAGTTTTTCTTGATATATAAAATCAATCTTTAAAAGATATGATTTTGTATATACATATAGAAAAACCACTGCTAATGCTCTTTAGTAATTAATTTGGATGGGTTTAAAATTTTAAAAATAATAATATTTTAATAAATATTTATACAAAAGTTGTGATATTGGTGAGGTTTGGATAGTGAGTTGAGATCAAAATTGAATAAAATATTGTTATAATATTATTTTTTAATATTATTATTATTTTAAATTTTAAAAAGTTGAAATGTTGATTATATTTTGTGTAGAAATTTAAAAAAGTTGTAATAATTAGATGAGATGAAATAAATTGAGAGCAACTCTGAATCCAAACACAGTGGTAGTTGCCTACCTATAATATTATTTCCCAGTAGTTTTCCCGTTTGGTTGAGTTGGCCATACTGAATTTATGAATAATCAGTCATCGTCATTTTGTGTGGATCTGTATTCCTCCTCAAGAGAAGATAGATCTGTGCTTCTTACGAGGGAGGGACAAAATGGATCTATGTTGATCCTTCAGGCAAGCTCCATAGCATATTTTAAATACTTGACATATAAAATTACTTCAAGCGTATCACATTAATTAAGTATGATTAAAAAGAATTTAAATGTAACAGTGTTGCTTGGAAAAGGGAAGGCATGACAATGTTAAGACATAACCGTGTTTATGCAGTTTTCATAAGATAGTCATAGTGTGACATGATACAACATCATACGACAGTCGTAGGGCTAAATTATGCACATTCAAACTTCGAAAAATCGTGACCATCAAGGTTATACCCTCTTACATCAACAAAAGAAGAGGGAAAGCTTAAACTTGTTTCATATCTATTCAATAAGAAGTTTGAATGAGTTACAAACCAACCACGCCAGTAATCTAGCTCCCGTTTGGTTACACAGATGAAATGAGATAAGATGAAATAAAATTTTAAATTTAAATAAAATATTGATATAATATAATTTTTATTTTAGAATTTAAAAATTGAATTATTTATTATATTTTATATAAAAATTTAAAATAATTGTAATGATTATATGAAATAAGATGAGATAATTTGTATTACCAAAGGATCCTTAAATAGCATCGTATCTTTATCTTAATCGGCTCCTGCAAGCCTAAGAGCATTGGCATTGGCTTCATCAAAGTCATCTTCAAAATTTAATGAAAAGTACATATTTTCCATATCTCTAAAACCTTCCTATCTATAACCACATATTGGATTAGCCATTAGATTCATCAAAATAATAATATAATATTATTTTCCAAATAATAATATTTTTATTTTTTTAATAATAATAATTTTATTTTATTTTTCATATTTTATAATTACACTAACCATATGCATAATTTAATTTACACTAACCATATATTTTGATTACCAACCAAGAATTAAAACAATGAGTATGGAAAATACTCTTTTACCTATCAAGAATGCATTGTTGCAAATTCCAAGCCATTGACTTGATGATTTACATGACTAAATACAAAAAAATAATGAGTATGGGAAAGACTAAATAATTGATTTCATCTAAAACTAATGAGGGAAGGAACTAGAAGCTGTATCAAATCCAACTTTGACCCAAACTAACTGAAATCCTTGCTGCCAATTACAATTGAAAGCTCCACAAGAGGAGTTGGGTTTAGTCCAATGCTGGAATCAATGGTACAAGACAGAGAAAATGTCAAATATTTAACCATTAAAATGTCAATCAAATATGGACAATAAATTCATAAGAGTTATATCTCACATTAATTAAAATTCATAATAGCATGTAGAAACAGCATGTCATAATCATAAACAAGCAAGTACTTAAGGAGGGAAAAAAACAAAGAAATGGCCTAAAGAAAACTAGTAGAATCACTTTAAACCTACCAAAACTACAAAGGATTTACATGAAAAATATTTGACTCATTCAGCCACCATGGGAGCATCCAAATACCTCACTGGCAATAATTTCAGAAATTATTAGTTTAATAAGATAACCAGTAAATCATGCAACTTCTGCTCCAAAACAGATATGGTTTTTCAATATGAAACCTAAGGAATTTAAAGCACCAAATATAAAAGTTACACAACAAGTTCATTACACAGTGACACCGCAAGTTCATTAAAACAGCTACAAATCTGAAAGTTTGTACCAATATACTAGTTTCATTGGAGCATACTATTGTTTAATGTGGACTTCCATCTCATGGCATAATATGGAAGTGGCTTGTTGAAAGCTATAGTTTATTGTGCCCTTATTCAATAATAATCATGATGGGCATTTCTTTTTTCTCTCTCAAGTCTCAAGTCTACTTCTTCATATTAAAGAATCATATAATATGAACCCCAAAGATATTACTTTACTATAGGAATCAAGCCACTAATTTAATTTCAAAATGCTAAAGATGCTTCCAAATGCATTATATTAATTTGTAGACAAATAGTTTAGTATGGAAGAATAACACCACTGCTTGCCTCCTAGAATGAAAGAAATTAGCAAAGATAAATTAACATGCATTACTTCTGGAAATAAGAGTAGATTCCAAGTATAATCTAACAGCAAAAAATTACTGAATATGTAATCCAGTGGCATGGCAGAAAAGCATAAATCGTGCATATTATTTTTCTCATCATATAAATCACTCTTTCCACTCTCTATATTCTGTATTTGTATTCACAAAATGTTAAACTATCCTAGAAAAAGCTGTTAATGTATTCAAGCCGAGGATCGTACCACTTGTTTGACAATCTCCAACACTGAGTGCACCTGAAAATCAGCCAAAAAAAAAAACATGAAACTTGATCAGTAACCATGTATGTGTTCACCGAGAGCAAAAGCCCCCATCGGGGTTGACCAATTTCTCTGTTTATTGAAACTAGGGTTGTAGATTGTCATTTGAGGGGAAGAAGTGAAGCATTGCGTGAAAGGAGAAGAAGTGAAGCACGAACCTGAAAGGAGAGAAACCAATGTTGATTGCTCTATTTCTACGTGAAGGATCGAAGCTCAGATTTTCGAATCGGGCGCTATAGCTCTGCGATTTGCTGAAAGGAGAGAAAGCAACGCACAGTGTGCCTATGGAGGTGATGGCGATTTGCTGAAACTCCAGTGACGAAGACGAGGAACTTTCTTGCTCGTCCAAAAATAGGAAAGGAAACAGAGGGAAGAAACGAACCGGAAGAGAGGAGAGGAAGAAAGAAATGAAGAGGAAGAACGAAATCGGGAAGGGATAGGAGAGGAAGGGGAAAGAGGGATTTCGGAATTTTGAGGGATTTGGGGATGAAGAAGAAAGCAGAGAAGAGGAAGAGAGAGAAAGAAAAAAGAAATTACATGCGAAAATAACAGTGGAATCAATCAGTTTTTGTAATAAAATAATGAGATAGATGTGGAACAGTGTATCTTCAAATTTGAAGATAAATTCGATTACACTGTAGCTCATAGCTTGTCAAATATTAAGAAGGTGAATCCAATGCCAGCTTTTTAAAATAAAATTTATCAAATTATAGAGATTGGACTCATTTGATGAGTCCAATGCTAGTGCTCTAAGAGGTGAAAAATCCATTCAGGCATTCAGAGCCTCGAAACAAACCAAAAAGTGTTTCTTCTAATCCCAAGATGATACACCTTAGCTTGTAGATATAACTACAACAAGAAGACACTCATTGCTTCAGTTCCACACAAGAAAGAAATCATAAGATATTGATTGGAATCACTGTAAGGCAAAACTTGAACAACAAACCAATATCATAGCTCAGTCTGCGAGTTATGATTCATATAGTTTAATATATTCATGACTTAACACAACATGAATATGACCTACGAACATAAATTTTCATTCCTACTTTTCACAATCTTTTTATACAATTATACTTTAAAATGAAAGTGATTTTGTAAAACAATGATATTTTCGCAAGTTATTTTATAAAAACGTCGTTCATTTAAAATATGGTTATGAAAAGAGTTGTGTTTACCATTTTTCGCATGAAAATATGAAGAGCATGTTGTCTTTTAATACTTTTTTTTCATGTTGATGCATTTTTGCCATACTCATCTAGACTTCATCTTCGAACAAGTTAACAAAATCCAAATCTCCTTATTTTGAGGTAAAAGAAAATAAGAATGATTAAATTAAGAATGGAATATAAATAATTAAATTTATTCATTTCCATCAATTTATATTTTTTTAGAATAAGAAATAATTTTACATGATATTAGAGCTAAAAGAAGAAGGAAATTTAATTTTTTATTTTATATTATTAACGTGAGTTACGATATTAGCATTTTGTCACTTGGGATTAGGACAACAAACAAATAGGATCGTTTGGATTCAGAAATGAGTTGAGATGGTTTGTGAATAATAGAATAAAATATTATTTTTTAATATTATTATTTTAAAATTTGAAAAAAATGAGTTATTTATTATATTTTATAAAAATTTGACAAAATTATAATGATAAGATGAGATGAATTGAGATGAATTTTAAATTCAAAGGAAGCCACTACTAAGAAGTAAGCTTGAGCCTTGAGCTTTTTAGATAGTTATGTTTTATGTTCAAATAGCTTTTTAGATAGAAATGAGAAGGTTGTACTTTTGCATAATTCAAGAGCCATAATCCACCTACCTTTACAGGGTACGTGAGCCAATTGTAGTCAAGAAATGTTATCACAACTTATCCCAACTAAAATTATAGGATTTGAGCTTTCCCACCTATAATGAACTAGTTCAATGAGGATGTCGGAAATTTAAAAGGAAAAATTGTAATACTCCATATTGACTAATAAATTATTAAAATAAGTTGTGTATGATATTCCACATTACTTGAGAATAGGAATTTATTATTTTAATGGTTCAAATAGGACTCAAATTGTGTCACTAATTAATCTTTTCTGAATTATATGTCTAGGAGTGGCTTGGGCCTCCTTTGGGGTGTTACAACTTGCTTGACTTTCAAGTGAGTTCGAGTTTATTTAAGAGTTGCTTAATTTTATATCTTATAATTTTATCTAAGATTTTGACAAACAAACTTTGTAATTTGGTATATATATAAACATCAATGATTATAATCATAAGGATTCAAACATATGTACAGTATTAGGGACATGATCTGCTCTCATCTTTTTAAATACTAAAGATATTATCCTTTTAAAGTTAAAATGATACTAAAAAAAGTGAATAAGTTTTGTATGAATTGTTGCAATTAATAATCAATTTTAATTTTATCTTAATAAACAAATCAAGTTGAGTGTGAGTTTAGCCAACATGGTTTTGTAACTTATTGAATAGTACAATTTATTTACAGGCGTCCTTGAGACTGAGAAAGCCTAGTTTGGATAGCGATAAATGTTGAGAAGTATTGTGAATAGTTGTGAGTAGAGATTAGAGTGAGTTTGTGGGTCCCATTGAGAGTAGTTTGAGTTGTTTGGATGTATGAAGTATATTGAGTTGTTGACTTTTAGATTTTGAGTTGAAAATATGTGGGTCCCACCAATGATTGTTTTTTTTTTTTTAGGATGATGAAATGATGATTTTATTTATATATAATAGTTATAAATATTGTAGTGATTTTATATTTTGTTTATATATAATAATGATAAATATTATAGTGATTTTATTTTTATTTATATATAATAGTAATAAATATTATAATGATTTTATTTATTTTTATATATAATTGTGATAAATATTATAGTAATTTTATTTTTTTATCTATATATAATAATAAATGTTATAGTAATTTTATTTTTTATCTATATATATAATAGTGACAAAGAGGAGAGAGAGTGCATGTACGAAGGAGCCGGCTTTCACGGGATTTTTTGGGAGATGCGTTGATGGGAGATGGATATTCTCTGACAGTGCAAAGAGAGATGGATGTTTGAAAATACTTCAAAGTTGTTTAGATGCAAAGCTATTCCCAAGAGTACAAGGTAATCTCAGAGTAGCTGAGATACCTCCATCACCCAAATTAGGCCAAATGGTTTGGTTTATTTTTACAGATGAGATAAGATAAGGTGAGATGAGTTGAGATAAAAATTGAATAAAATATTATTATAATATATTTTTAATAATATTTTTATTTTGATATTTGAAAATTTTGAATTATTTATTTTATTTTATGTGAAAATTTAATAATATTATAATCTTTAAATAAGATGAGGTGAGAATATTGATAAAAACAAAAATATGTTTAAGAAATTGAAATTTTATGCAGTAAAGCCCTTAACCCTTGAATCCAAATGCGTTGGCATGAGCTGAAAAACAAGAACCATCAGGCATTACCACCGCTTGACCAGCGTGTACGGTTCACGTGTCGCACAAGCCACACTTGGGGTTCACGCATTGCCATAACTATACGTGTCCAACGCCTACACATGTTGTACTAGTTGTTTATATGATTTTGAATTGTTAGGTTAAGTTTCGACGTTAAGATGATAATTTTTAATTTAAAATAAAAGTTAAAAATTAAATCAAATATTATAAATAATAATAATATTATTATTTTAAAATTAAAAAAATAAATTAAAATTTAAAAAAATTAAATTATTTAATATATTTTATGTAAAAATTTAAAAAAATTATAATGATGAGATAAATTAAGATGAGAATTTTTTATTTGAAAAAATTTTTAAACCTAACCTTTAAAATATTGTTGACCCCACTTCTTTCTTGCTAGTTTGTGAGCCCCACACGCTGGCATACTGGTCATGCTTAGTCCCTGTGACAATCTTATTGGTGTAATTATCTAGAGCATTGCTATACATTAATCTACACACCACACACCAAACTGTTTTTTATTTTTTTTATTTTTTTTTATTTTAGTCTTCTTGAAACATTTATATTTTTTATTCACCATCCATATAATACACATTTAATAAGAGAAACAAATAAAAAAAATAAAAAAAGTTATGGTGTGTGGTGTGTAGGCTGATGCAAAGATTAATTCAATTATCTAACTATGTTTACACTTTGAATTATTTTAAATAGTAGCATTTTTAGTTTTTACACCGCACACCGGTTTAATCTTTCCACCTCACGGTTCGGTTTAAAACAAAAACCCATTGTGAAGCAATATCTCAAGCTGGCATTGTGGTCATGCTTAGTCGTTGCCTATGACGATCTTATTGGTCTAATTATCTAACTATGATTATACTTTGAATTTTCTAAACAGTAGCCAGTTTTATTTTTTACACCACACACCGGTTTAATCTTTCCACCTCACAGTTCGGTTTAAAACAAAAACTTATCGTGAAGCAATATCTGCTAAAGAATCAAGAAGCAGAATGACTCACGGTTCCCCATGCATCTACCTCCCAATGCCATAACCATAAGACTGAAAATGCATTTTCTAACAGTAATGATGTTTTCTCCAAGAATCAAAGACACACAAACTGTATCTCGACGTTGAAACCCACCCCTGTGTACAGGTATATATCAAAATCAATATGAAGAGAGGAGAAGTTGAATTGGCCTCACCAAATGGGTTCTTCTCCAAAAAACTAAAGAGCTCATTTCTCATTAAAAAAAAAAAATCTCTAGGCACAATGCTAAGATGTGATTCTTCCCCTTGATTTGAAGCTGAACTTTCACGGTTTTAGAGACGAAGCCCCCAACAATCTCCGGTTGGTTTTCGAGAAGTAATTCTTCTCTTTCATGATTGCACTCTCTCCCACATAAATAAAATGAAGGATTTGATGGCCATTAATCTACTAGAGAGCTAGAGAAATTATTTGATCTTGGGAAAAAAATGATGGATTTGTGTTAAAGGTCACGTTTTAGAGGGTGGGTTGCTTTAAAATGAGTGGGATTTCGTTTTGCTTTAATATAAAAAAAGACATGTTGGCAAGCACTAACTTGGTGTGCGGTGTATAAGGCTGCTTTATAGCAGTTCTCATCCAAACGAGAACATTGAAGTAGTGGAATTGGTGGCCTCTTAGGAAATACATCAAAACATTCGACTATAGCTTCTTTCTCCTAGTTGTGATTTGAAGTCACAACTAATGGATCTACTTGTTGGATCAACATAAATTACCATTGGTGCTATTCTCCATGTCCGAGTCAATGAATATGGGCCCGAACTTATAATTTATAATTCATTCTCCAGCCACCAACCAGTTCTCCCGCTTGACGTGGCATGTTTTATTAATTTAAAAAAAAAAAAAAAAACAACAACAGAGAATTGCATTCTCTTATTCAAAACCCGAAAACCCCCAACCTCCCAACCTTGACAACCCTGCCCCTCATTTCCTCCAGCTCCTCTGTCAGACCTCCGTCTAGCACCAACATCCAGTCTGTGCGGCATAAGAGATCCATTTTCGACGCTGTCTTCCTGCTCTCCTCCATCCAACCTCCAATTCGATAGGTAGATTTATTTTCCTCTTCCTTGGCCCAAATTTTGAAGATGCCTTAGTTACTCGTTTTGATCAAGAACTACTTCTAATTCTTTTCGGTGGTCGTAGCAATGGCCATAGCTTTGGCTTTGTAAATTTAGGTAATAAAAATCTAGCACCTTGTATTAATATTGTATGCCTAGATGTTAAATAATACTTGCATAATCAATTAGTGTGAACGTTTGAGTTTCAAATTGTTGTCTTCTGTTTATTCTTTCTAAAGTTATCTTCATTCATATATTTAGAAACCAAGCAAAGAAGCTGCTAGAAAGACGAATGATAGAAGTTGAAATAAAAGAACAAGAAGTTGCAAAGGTGTGGTTGTAGAATCTTTGTCAACAAACTAAAATCTCTTCCAACGACCAAAAATTAACAACCACTGATAAGAACTCGATTAAATGAGTAAAGAGAGATTGAAGATAGAATAAGGAAATGAATTTGAGTTGTATTGAATATTGAAATGAAAAGAAGTAATCACTTAGTCTGCTATTACATCATATTTATACAGAAAATGTAAAATAACAGAATTAACAAACTACACTGCATTGTCTATTTTAGCCTTAGCCTTTTCTACTTTTGACTTTAATTCCATATTATCTATATGTGATACAATACTCCAACACCCTCCCTCAAGATGAACATGTATGTTAAGAATGTTTATCTTGCGAAGGGTATGATGAAAAGGCAATAATCCAAGTGGCTTAGTGAGTATATCTGCCAGCTGTAGCTGAGAGGGAATATAGAACAACTTGATGAGCTTTTGCTGCAGCTTCTCTCGAACTAAATGGCAATCAATTTGTATGTGCTTAGTTCTCTCATGTTGTACTGGGTTTGTGGCAATGGACATAGCAGATTTGCTGTCAGTATACAAGAGTGTTGGTTGAGAGTGATCAATCTGCAGGTCTTGTAGTGCATAAATTAACCATTGTATTTCACAAGTTGTAGCTGCAAGGGCTCTGTACTCTACTTCAGTAAAGGATCGACTAATGGTGGCCTGCTTTTTAGATTTCCATGAGATCAAAGAATTTTCCAAGAAAACTGCAAAACCTGTTATGCTCCTCCTGGTATCGATGCATCCTGCCCAGTCACTATCTGAAAAAGCTTTCAACTGAAGTTCTGAGGATGAATGGAAGAATAAACCTTGTCTAGGAGTAGTCTTTAAGTACCTGAGTACTCTCACTGCTGCTTTGTGGTGATTGATTGTTGGTTTTGCCAGAAATTGGCTCAAGACTTGGACAAAGTAGGCAAGATCTGGTCTGGTAATTGTTAAGTATAACAATCTGCCAACTAGTTTTCTGTAGACTGATGGATCTTCATATGGTTCAGAATCATCAATAGTTAGTTTAAGGTTGGATTCCATAGGAAATGCTGTAGGTTTGGAACCAATGTAGCCAGTATCTTGTAATATATCCAGTGCATATTTTCGTTGGCAAAGAGAGATCCCAGTATGAGATCTTGCTACCTCTAGTCCAAGAAAATATTTCAATGGCCCCAAGTCTTTAATTGTAAAATTGATCATCCAAAAATTTCTTTAACAGTTCAATATCTTGCGAACTGTCACTGGCTAATAATACATCGTCGGCATATACTATTAATGCCATGAAGGATGTTGCTGACTTTTTGATGAATAATGAACAATCAAAGCTAGCTTGAGAGAAACCATAGCTGATGAGAGAAGTGGACAGTTTTTCAAACCATTGTCTAGAGACCTGCTTAAGACCATAGAGACTTTTTAAAAGTTTTCAAATTTTGTTATTCTGATTTGGTAGTCCAGGAGGCAAATCCATGTAGACTTCCTCATGTAGTTCACCATGTAAAAATGTATTATTCATATCTAATTAATGTATATGCCAATTCTTAATTGCAACAACAGCAAGTAGAAGTCTAATGGAAGTAATCTTAGCAACAGGTGAGAATATGTCAAAAAAATCTAAGCCTTTTTGTTGAGTATAGCCTTTTGCCACTAATCTTGCTTTATGTTTCTCTATTGTTCCATCAGCTTTGTATTTGATTCTAAATACCCACTTACAACCAATGGTCTGTTTATGTTTAGGTAAAGTAACAAGCTCTCATGTTTTGTTTAACTCTAAAGCATTAAGTTCATTCTTCATAGCCTTTTGCCATTCCGGTTGAACAGTTTGTTTATATGTTTTGGGTTCTAATGAAGTTGTAATAGAAGCAAGGAAGGCTTTATGAGATGGTGAAAGTCTATTTGCAAAAAGAAAATGAGAAATAGAATAGAAATTACCTTTTGTAGAACCATCAGCAAAATAAGTTGAAGGGGCTGCATTTGAAGAAACTTGACTACAAATATAATTCTGCAGAAAATGAGGTGCTTGTCTAATTCGAGTAGATTTTCTGAGTTGCTGAGAATTATTTGAAATCTGATTGTTCTGAGGTAAAGGAGAATTTTGATGATCATCATTTTGATTATCATCAATAGGTGAAGTTGATAACACATATTGATTATCAATTGGATTAACAGGGAAAATATCACAATTGTATAGATTTTCTGATGGAGGAAACAGGAAGGTATGTCTTTGAGGATAAGTTGGTGCAACTGTAAAGGGAAGAATACTTTCATGAAATACAACATTTCTGGAGATGAAGACTTTCTTAGTATGGAGATCCATTACTTTGTAGCCTTTTATATCATAGGGATACTTGAGAAAGATACATTTTACAGCTCTAGGATCAAATTTTCGTCTGTGACTTTGAAGTGTTGAAACAAAGCAAAGGCAACCAAATACTTTTAGATGAACAAGCTTTGGTGTTTTATTGAAAAGCATTTCATATGCAGTTTTGTTTTCAAGAAGAGGGGTAGGGATCTTATTGATAATATGAGTTGCTGTGAGGACACAGTCACTCCAAAAAGATAATGGGATATTTGCTTGAAACATTAGAGCCCTAGCTATACTAAGCAAATGTTGGTGTTTTCTTTCAACTATGATATTTTGCTATGGGGTTTCTACACAGCTTCTTTGATGTAAAATTTCATTTGCATGATAAAAATTTGTGAGAATGAACTCAGGTCCATTATCTGATCTTATAGCTTTAACGGTGATGCCAAATTGTGTTTTAATCATTCTACAGAAAGTTTTAAGTTGAAATAGAACTTCAGATTTTGTTTCAAACATGTAAACCCAAGTACATCTTGTAAAATCATTAACAATTATTAAGAAAAATCTATAACCTGAATAAGAAATGGTTCCAAATGGACCCCATATATCACAGTGAATCAAATCAAACATTTTATTAGACTTGCTGTTTGATACAGGAAATGGCAGTTTTCTTTGCTTTGCTAATGGACAAATGTCACATACATTTTTACAATCCATAGAGATAGAGGAATCAAGATGTTTAAGGGAAGAGTCTAGAAATGGACACATGGCCTAATCTGTAATGCCATAAGTCCAATGATTTTTGAGAAGCAGCAGAAAAGTGAATGGGATTGGGCTTAGAATTTTCGTGAGCAGGATTGAAGTAATATAAACCTTGTTTCTCAAATGCAATCCCAATCATCTTCTTCATTGATGGGTCCTGTAAAAGGCAGCGAGTACGAAAGAAAGATAAGAAAATATTAGAATCTTTTGTTAGTTTAGAAGCAGATAAAAGATTAAAGGAAAATGATGGCACACATAAAACATTTTGCAATAAGAGATTATTAGAAATGCAAATTGTTCCTATGTGTGTGGCTGGTATAATCTGTCCATTTGGCAGATTTATAGATGTATTTATTTGTTTAGGAGGGAAACAATAGAATAGAGGTGAACAGATCATATGATCTGTTGCACTAGTGTCTAAGATCCAAGAACATTTGGATTCTGAAGTGGAAGAAATTAAATTGCAGGAAGCATTACCAGAAAATCGAGAGGAGGTAACAAGATTGCAAGCTGATATATTCTAGGTGTTCGAGGGAGTTTGAGATGATTAAGATGAGAAGAATTGGCAATAGCTAGTAGTTTATTGAAATCTTCAGAAGTTAAGGAAACCATGTGAGACTCATTACTGTTTTGATTACAGACTTCTTCAGTTTCAATTGCAGCATGAGCAGAGTGAGTTCTTTTTCCTTTTGGTCCAGTCCACCCAGGAGGGTATCCATGAAGTTGGAAGCATTTATCCACCGTATGTCCATTTTACCCACAATGTGTACAATGAAGGGTAGATTTCTTGGATTTTTCTTTTGAAAATCTGTATTGGTTTGCTGCAGGATTCGACTGTTTAACCATCAGTGCATGAGTTTCAGTAGAAACTGAGTTGGTTAGCTGCCTCTGACTTTTTTCTTGAAGTAATAAGCAGAAAACATTTGCCATAGGTGGTAGTGGAATTGAAAGAAGCAATTGACTTCTTATTGATGCAAAAGAATAATTTAAACCAACCAAAAGCTTTAGAACATAATCTGATTGTTGTCTTTGTAGCAGAAAAGAGAAAAGATCACATGTACATCTTGCCATTTTTCCACAAATAAATGTTGGAAAAGGACGAAAACTTACATATTCATTCCATAATGTCTTGAAGGCATTGAAACACTTAGTGATAGAGGAAGAATCCTGGTTGATGCAACTCAAAGATTTTTCAAGGTGAAAAACCCTTGGTCCATCATTTCTCAAGTACCGGGTCTTCAATTCATTCCAAAGATCAAGAGATGATCTGACATATAGCAAGCTATTTCGAATGTCTTTGAAAATATAATTTATGAACCAAGAAAGTACCAAATTGTTAGCTCTCAATCAGGCTGTGTAAAGAACAAATTCAAAATTGCTTGGAGGACGAATTGAACCATCAATAAATGCCACTTTTTTCTTGACAGATAAAACAATGGTGATCAAGCGGCTCCCAGCAACATAGTTATCTCCAGTAAATATCTCTGAGACAAGAAGAGTACCAGGATTATCACTCGGATGCAGATAGTATGGACTTGATGAAATATCTGATGGGTTTGTGGTGACAGAATTGGCAAAACTAACAGAAGCCATTTCAAGAAAGAAAGATTGAGAATCACATACTTCAAGAGACCAAGCTATGCAGAGAAATCACTTCAAAATCTTGAAGAAATTGAAATGTAGAGAAGCAAAGAAATGATCAAAGAATAAGTCTTGATGAAAAAATGATGGATCGAATTTCAGAAAATTTGTGTGCGAAATTTCTAATCTGATACCATGATAAGAACTTGATCAAATGAGTAAAGAGAGATTGAAGACAGAATAAGGGAATGAATTTGAGTTGTATTGAATATTGAAATGAAAAGAAATAATCACTTAGTCTGCTATTACATCATATTTATACAGAAAATGTAAAGTAACAGAATTAATAAACTACAGAGCACTATCTATTTTAGCCTTAGCCTTTTCCACTTTTGATTTTAATTCCATATTATCTATATGTGATGCAATATTCCAACAACTACCAAAGAGGCTTCGGTGGTCTTAGGGTTTGGCCTTGGGATGGAGACGACATAATGGTTTGGCGTTGTTGATGGAGGCTTGAAAGTTGAGGTGACGGAAGGATAAGACCCTAGAGCATTGCTATGCATCATCCTACACACCACACACCAATGTGTTTTTTATTTTTTTTATTTTTTTTCAATTTTTTATTTTATTTTACTCTTCTTAAAATATTTATATTTTTTTTATTCATCATCCATATAATACACATTTAATAAGAGAAACAAATAAAAAAAATAAAAAAAATTATAGTGTATGGTGTGTAAAATAATATAAAGATTAATTCTAAGACCCTAAGGGTAGAAAACAACAAAAAGGGTGGAGTAGATGCATTTTTTCATTCTCGAAGAAGATGAAATCTTTTAGTCTATCAAGGCATCATGGCCATGCCACGTCAAGCTGGATGGACAAGCGGGATGGGCAAGTGGTGGGCGTAGGTTTTTCCTATAATTTATTGTCATTTCGTTTTTCTTTTATCAATTATTTATTTAAGTACCGTAGTTATTGTAACGGCATTTTTCTATTGGGGGCTCCACATATCTTGCTATATTTTGTTTTTGACTTCAATGCATTGTTGATTAAAAGAAATATATTTGTAAATAAACTCGTAGGGTATTTGTAAATAAATTTAAAAATTATAATAATTTTATTGAATACGTTAAATCTATTTTATAATAAAAATAATTTTAAAATATAACGTATTATATTAAATTAATTTAATTTATTAGCCTATTTTTAATAAAGTTTAGGTTATGTTTGGATATTGAGGTATTTTTAAATATTTTGTGAAAAATAATAAAAAATAATAAAATAATAAAATTATATATATAATAAAATAATAAATAATAATAATGCGGTACCAGACAGGATCCCAAAACTCAAAAGTAGGCTGCTTTATTGAATGAAAAAATTACCGTACCGTCTAAATGTTACGCTCTATTTGATTGCTTTGTGAATTTTATTTGTTTTATTTAATGATTAAGAAATTAATTTTAAATATATTAATGTATTTTTTATATTTTTTAAAAATAATAAAAATTATGAATAAAAAAATTAAATTAAAAAAATACTATTTTTATGCTAACGGTCAGTTGCAGCAGTAAGCTGCAAGTATAACTGTAAGTGGCACAGTAGTGCAGCTCTTATTGAAATGCTTCAGGTGATAAGGTGGATGCATTCGAGAGGTGAATTAAAACGATCAGACGTTGCAGAGTGTGTAGATCGCATTTGTTGGTGGGAGTAAATGTTTAGAGCATTCTCATTCCATTTCTTATAAAATTTTTATAATTTTACTAAAAATTATATTCTCTAAAATTTTTTCTTAAATTTTAGTCATCTTCAAAAAATTTAATACATCTCATTTTTTATTATTTTTCTATTATATTAAAATAACATTTCTCTATTATTTCTTTATTTTTTTTTCTCACTTATATTTACAAACTTAACTACTTAATATTTTTTTTTATTTTAAACTATTACTCTAGCAAATATTTTAAATAAAAATTAATTTTTTTTGCGGTGTATGATAATATTTTTAAAATTCATTTTTTAAATATTTTTGTAGTTATTTAAATTATTTTTAAAGCTATTATTTAAAACTATAATAAATATAAGTATGAGAGAAAGTGTATATGATTGGAAAAATAATTAATTTAATTGAAATGAATAAAATATTGATAAAAGTAATTTAGAGGATGAATAGTGATTCCCTAAACCTTTTTCCTAAAGTAGGGATTTGGATGTATGAGCAACTTTAGCTAAAACCGTAAACTAACCCTCAAATTATAGGAAAAAAGAGGGTATAGAGCACTGGATGGGAATGCTCTTAGACCACTGGCCACATTTGCTTAAATAAACTGTATTGGACTAGTTAAAATTCTTTAGATGAAACTTTGAACTACAATAAATAGAAAGGGAAGTTTAAACTTGACTAGTCACTATTCACAGATCAAATTCATATCGGATTTTCAAACTTTTGATTGTTTGCATTCTAATGTTAACACTAACAATATGTTAATTAATAATTTACTAATTTTTAAATTACTAATTAACATATTTAAGTTTTAAATTGTTGATTGTTTGCATTCTAATGTTAATACTACCGATATGTTAATTAATAATTTAATAATTTCTAAATTATTAATCAACACATTTAATTTTCAAACTTTTGATTGTTTGCATTTTAATGTAACGTTAACTATATGTTAATTAATAATTTAATAATTTCTAAATTATTAATTAGAAATGATCCCCATATGCTTAGTGTGATAAAAATATCAATGGAATATTCCATTAATGTTAGTTTCTCAATTATTAATTAACATATGCTTAGTGTGAAAAATATTTTAAAAAATAATATTATATTATTATTTTGACTTAATTTGACCTAGTCTAGTGTGATTATATTTGAATGGAAACATATAGTTTTACCTTGTTTGGATACTGAAACAGTTTCATTTTAACTCATCTTATCATTATAATTTTTTTAAATTTTCATACAAAATATAACAAATAATTCAAAATTTTCAAATCTCAAAATAATAATAATATTAAAAAAAATATTCTAACAATATTTTATTTAACTTTCAACTTTTATTTAAAATTATTCCATCTAACTATCCAAACGGAGCCTTAGCCAAATTTTAGTTTTGACTATGGTTAGACTAATACTAATGGTCTAATAAACCAATTTTTCATTTTACTTTCACAAGATAATTTGTAAAGTAAAAGGAAAAAATTTCAATTACAAATCATTTTGAGAAACAATTGGCTTAGTTTGGTTACACAGATGAAATGAGATGTGATAAAAGTTTAAAGTTGAATAAAATATTGTTAGAATATATTTTTTAATATTATTTTTTGTTTTAAAATTTGAAAAAGTTGAATTATATATTATATTTTGTGTAAAAATTTAGAAAAGTTGTAATGATTATATGAGATGAGATAGTTTCATCTGTGTAACAATTGAATAAAAAATTGTTAGAATATTATTTTTAATATTATTATTATTTTAAAATTTGAAAAAATTAAAATTTTTATTATATTTTATGTAAGAATTAAAAAAATTTATAATGATTAAATGAAATACATTGAAATGAGCTGAATTTACTTTGAATCCAAACCGGGCATTATGGACATAAAAAATAATTTTCTAAAATCACTATATTCCATTGATTATTTTTGTGAACACGGAAATAGAGAAAAATAAAATATCAACTTGGTGAAAATTGAAGCGGGAAACTGAAAATATTTACGGAAGAAATTTCATTTTTAAAAAATCGAACTCGCTCCCCATTGGTCTATTTCTAAACACACGGATGGAGCGAACAAAACTCCACTACACACGCTCCCCCAACCCCACAGCCGTCGATAAGGCGGGAATCCCACGGTCAGGAGGGACTCAGGACCCCACACTTTCCAATCCACTCAACGCCCAGTCGCACATGGTTCGCACTTCGCACGTCTATTATATATAAAAAAACCGTGTACTACCCCCTCATCCTACTCCACCTTGTCCCCATTTCTGCCAATCTGCCCTAAGCCAATAAATTCGTTCGTTCAAATCTGATCTTGTTGCCGTCAAGGTGCTCGGTCGGCCGTCCGGCGTCTGTGTTTTGCAGGGTCCGATGGAGAAGAAGGGTGCGGGAGGAAGAAGAGGCGGTGGTGGCCCCAAAAAGAAGCCGGTTTCCCGGTCCGTCAAAGCCGGTTTGCAGTTCCCGGTCGGGAGGATAGGCCGATACTTGAAGAAAGGAAGGTACTCGCAGCGTGTTGGGACAGGTGCTCCTGTTTACATGGCTGCCGTGCTCGAATACCTGGCCGCCGAGGTACGATAATCTCTCTCTCTCTCTCTCTCTCTCTGCGTGTGACTAAAGTTTATGCTTTATTTTGGATTTTACCTAGTGTCCTTCCTGTATCTCTTAGATCTTTCTCGTTGCTTTATCAAATGTTGTTTGTTTCGTGGGTTGTGTTCAGTTTGGTAGTTGCACTTCTGGTTTTTTACTGTTGGATGTATTTCCTTGTTCAACTTATTACTTCATTTCGTAATTTTTCTGAGGAACTAAAAACTTAAAAATTACGCTGTTTGATGCGTCTCTTTGTAATTCCGGGGACTACTAGCTAGATCTAGACACACAAGTGCTTGTGTTTGCGTTCTTTTCTCATTTGATACTAATATACTGTGGATTGCTTGAAAATTTCTGCTTTTCCCGTCTGGATTTTGAAATGATTGAGTTTAACGTGTTTAAAGGTCTTGGAGTTGGCTGGAAATGCGGCTCGTGATAACAAGAAGAACAGGATAATCCCAAGGCATGTTTTGCTGGCCGTTAGGAATGATGAGGAGCTTGGAAAGTTGCTTGCTGGTGTTACCATTGCTCATGGCGGTGTCCTTCCCAACATCAATCCTGTTCTCTTGCCTAAGAAGAACGACAAGGCTCCCAAAGAGCCCAAATCTCCCTCCAAGGCCACCAAGTCCCCAAAGAAGGCGTAGCTTTTCTCTAGTCAAAATAGGCGCTTCTTTTTCCATTTGTATGTAATATGGATTAGATCCAATCTTGTTCCCTGTTGCAGTTGAAAACTGCTATAGTCTTTCCTCTTGCAATTAATGGATCGATGAAACTACTTGTTTCCATTGTTGACATTTACGCTCATTACTTTTTCTTCTCGAACATTTGTTATGACAATTTGGATGCTTTAAGGGTAATGGAGATGTGATTTCCTGTGTTAATTATTCTTTGATATGGCGTCCATATGCTAATCGGGCTACAATTTTAAGCGAAGAACAATCTTTTCCTTTTAAAGCAATCTTTGCTTTCTTTCTCATGTCCCTTTTTAGCATAAATTCTGTCCCTTTCTCGCTTTATTGCATTTGGCATCCATACTTTGACTTGTAATATTTCACCAGTCGTTCACTCTGTTGGATGACGGCTGCGTGTCTTTCAATCTTGTCCCACTTCGGAAAGCCAGATTGATGATAAATTTGATTGTTTGTTGCCAAAATTTGTAGGATGACTTCGGAAAGCCTCGTTTCATTACGCAATTTGGATAAAATGAGATAAAATATTTTGTTAAAATTTGAATAAAATATTGTTCGAATATAATTTTTATTTTAGAATATGTAAAAATTAAATTGTTTATTATAGAATTTCAAAAAATTATAATGATGAGATAATATAAGATAGTTTTATGTATTCAAATTGAGCTTAAGAGTACTAGTAATAGATTCAACAAAGTTATATATAGGTTAAAATTTAATTAGATTGCATAAAAATTCACTGTAATAAACTTAACAAAACTACAACACCTTTACCTTTGATAATTTTTACTAGTCAAATCTGTTTGATTCAAGTTGTTGGCTAAATATTATTTTGACAAAAAATTTCATCTCTTGCATGCTATTTGTTTTGAGCAAGCTCATAACTCTAGAAAATTTTTTTGTCCCAAAAGCACGAAACGTCCAAATTTCAAACTCAACCACAAAAGTTGGCTAGTCTCCATCAGTTATCGTTTTAATGATGGGGCATCATCTTGCTGGAGTGCTTCAAGTTCTAGTTCTATAATATTATTATTAGTTAATGTCAATTTTTTTAAAAAAAATCTAATATCAACATTAAAAAATTAATGTATACTTTTTTAATAATGAATAAATATTAAATTTAAATTTAAATTTAAATAAATAAAAATATCAAAATCAATATTTTAATAGAATAGTAACAAATTTAGAGAGTGTTATTTGGTATTATTAAAAAATGACTAGTTAAATTTATAAAAGTGAATTATTTAGTTAAATTTTGACCAAACTTTATTGAATTTACTACTAATGCTCTGATGCTGTAAAGGGCACATATCTCTTATTGCATTTTTTCCTGAATTCCAGCTACAAATATTTGTGTCAAGGATTAATGAAGAGGGAGTAAAACCAATTCTCTTATTCCATGCACTATTTTGCCTATTTTCTTAGTATAATGAAATGTGTTCCCAAACAACACTAATTATTCATAAATTGACCTTTGTATTCTCTGTCAAGGTTTAATGATTAGATTGTACTATATTTATTTTTCATCCATCTTAACAATTATAATTGGATAATGGTTCAAAGTGCAAGTTTTTGGTACCACGATACTATAATAATCAGACTAATCAGTTTTGGTAGTTTGAGATACAAAATAAAAATTCTTTAATAATTGTGAGTGTAAGTATATAAATTTGCCCAATCATTATTATAAATAATTCAACCAATTTAATATTTCCTTGCTTTCTTTTTGTAATTTGATTTTTATTTATGATACAATAAGCAAATTTTTACTTTTTTCTTATTATGGAGAATAAGACATGAAGGAGAGAAATTTTGGCTTTCGATCCTAATCTTTAGGAGTGGCAATTTATATTCATGGATAGTCTTGGTATTGTGTCAAGTTATAAAGAGTAAATTATATGAATTAACCTAAACACGAACCGTTTAATTAAATAGGTAAGAGCACTAATAGTGGACTTAACAACGTTAAAATTTGGCCAAAGTTTAATTCGATTGCATAGAAATGAGATGTAGTGAACTCAACAAATCTACAATATTTTAAACTTTCATCAATGTCACTGGTCAAATCTATTGAGTCCTAACTGTTGGCCAAAATATTATTTTGACATAAAAAATTCCATCTCTCACATACTTTCATTTTGCATGCTCCACTTGAAGCACGAATTTGCCAGGCTTCCAATTTCTCAAAGATGATTTAATATGCTTGGGCTTGAAGCTGTTCTTTTTTGATGTTGTTGTAGTGTCAAGTTGTTCAGTTTGTTATTTGGTGTTGTTGAAAAGTAATTAACTAAATTTATAAAAGTGAATTGTCTAGCTAAATTTTGACCAAATTTTGTTGATTTCACTACTAGTGCTCTAAGAGCATTCCCATCCGGTACCCTATTTCACTGTTATCTCCAAATTATAGAAAAAAATTTAGGGAGGAGCCGAAAAACCCTATCCCATCCCATTCCTTATTTTAGAGTTTTGATTTAGGAGGAGCTACAATGATTCCCCATATATGGGGAATCATTGTACATCCCCTAAAAGCTTTCTCCCATTTTTCGAGCTGTTGGTCTCGTGTATTCCTCTCTCTTCACTCTCTGTTGCCCTCTTCGATGTTTCTTTTTGTCGCACCGTAGCCACAATTGACAGTGATTTGGAACGAAGATTAGCTTCATTTGGTTTTGCTATTTGTACCAAACTGTGTGGTTTAATACATCTATTACTATATATAAAAGCAGAGTTATACAATCTCAACGTGACATTTTACTCATAAAAGTAGTCATTCTACCTATTAAATTTGAAGTATTATATTTATAAAATGATAAATCTTTTAAAAACAATGTTTCATCATGAACCATTGTAATTTTTAAATTTCATTTAATTTCTTACATATAAAGATATAAACAAATTCAAGACTTCATCCAAAAGCACTAATTCAATATTTATATTGCTTTGTATTTTAAGCGGAGTCATAAGACTCCGATGTGACATTCTATCTATAAAAGTAGACATTCTACCCATTAAACTTGAAGTGTTATGCTTATGGAGCGATAATCATTTTAAAAACAATATTTCATTATTAACTGTTGTAACTTTTAAGTTTCATTTATTTTCTTACATATAAAGATATAAATCGATTCAAGTCTCTACCGAAAGACACTATTTCAACATTTATATTGTTTCATCAAATAAATCATTCTATAAAATGTTTCAAATTCTCCACTATAAAATCTGGTGCCTCTCTAAATCTCTCTTGTTTATACATAACCATCTGCGGGTTATAGGTTCGTTTTATTATAATTAGGGAAAAACTACTATGCCGCCCAAATGTTACCGTTCCATTTGACCGCCCAGTGAATTTTATTTTATTTTTACTTAATGATTAAGAAAGTAATTTTTAGTGCATTGATGTATTTTTTATATATTTTAAAAAATATTTAAAAAAATAAAAAGATGTGAATAAAAAAATTTAATAATAAAAAAAACTAGTTTTACACTAGCAGTCACTTGCAGCAGTAAGCTGCAAATGGCACAATTGTGCAGCTTTTATAAATAAGAGCAGTGCTACTTTGCTGCCTAAGTAACACTGTTCAGTATTATCGATAGTTACTTTTGCGACTTTTTTATTTATTTTTATTTTTCTATTCATATTTTTTTAACGTATTTAAATATTTTTAAAAAATAAAAAAATATATCAATACAATTAAAATCAATTTCTATTATTAAGTAAAAAAAAAAAAAAAATTTAGTGAGCGGTTAAATAGAACGATGACTTTGGGTGGCACAGTAGTTTTTTTTATAATGAAAGGGTTCGCCCTTCTTTCGTCTAGTCGCTAAATGACGCTATCATACGCCCAAAGCCGGCGCACGGCAAGAAGAAATGCAATGCGCGAGAGATGGGGTTCGTTTTTCCCGTACGTTTCCCTTAGCCAGATGGTTGTGTGCCCCTAGCCACTCTTCCACCAATCTCTTCGTTGGAGGTTCTCTTCTCTTACTTTCATTTCAACATTCGATTTCCTTTTCATTTGCGTTTCCTACCATTTATCTTCACGCAAGTGCTTGAGTTCAGCCATTTTATCTTGCTTTTTCTTTCTTTTTTTTTTGTTGCTCGGTTTCCTCGGTAACCAAACACAGGCTTTCTACCCTTCTCAGTCGTAATCTTATTTTCGGATGGGCAGTTTTTATCTTCAAAATCTTTTTTTGGCATTTTGTATTTTTTTTTCTCTCCTTTTATTTTACAATTAGTCGGCAATCATGTTGAAGTATTGATTTGTACTCGACTTATTCTTTTAGAAAAGAAAATTCAGTATCAAAATCTTATTTCTAGTTGCAAAACTGTTATAGGTGGAGTTCGTTATTAATTATTAGCTCCCAAATTGAATTCTAGCGGATTTCTTTTCTTCCTTCTCTCTTTGGCTAGCAAGTTGGAATCAATTTTTGCTTCCAGAAGCAAGTATGCTTGTTCTATATTGCGAATTAAGCAACATTCCTCATTAATTCTTTGTTCGTGCTGTATTTTTCTTTGATAAGTAAGAGGTATCTTTGTTCGTGCTGTATGTACCGATTAAGTTTTCAAAATTCCTCACTCCGTGGTCTAAATGTTGATTTTCGTGTTAATCGGATGCAAGTGACGCCCAAATGGGTTATTCAGTCTACATTGGAGATGGAATCTGTAATAGTAGGTTTTAAAGCTGTTGCTGGTGTCATAAGCCGATCTTAAATTTTTACTCAGGACACTAATCTTTTAATATTCCTGAGCAATATTCTTTATGTATTATTATCAGTAGGCACGTACCAGGAAATGCACCTTCAAAACATATTGGTTCTCTAAAATGTGCTTCGGATTTTTGGAGCCTTTGTTCTCTAGTCTCCTGAGAATTATCATTACTTATTGGGATCGGTTTTGTTAGCATAATGTGTATTTGGACTTGTAGGGCTTTCCTATGACACCAATGAAGCCGTTCTAAAGGATGCTTTTGGACGACATGGTGAGATAATTGAAGGTAATATAGTTGGATCTTAAAGGTTGTATATTATCTTTTTAGGTCTAACGAACTCAGACTTCCTGAAGGAAATTTAGCTGTCATATTTAGCAGCTAAGGTTATATGTGATCACGTGAGTGGGAGATCGAAAGGATATGGGTTTGTGCGGTTCACTTCTGAAACTGCAGCCACCACAGCTCTAAATGAAATGGATGGTCAGGTAAATCCCCCCCCCCAAAAAAAAAAAAAAATACGATATCATTTTATTGTCTTACAATTAGCCTAAATTGAAAATAATGTAATTGGCGAAAGCTGTGTTTTATGATCCTCTTCAGTCATTAGATGGCAGAAGTATTCGAGTGCACTACGCACACCGGGGATGAATGCATAATTTCAGGTACTACTTGTTTATATTCTTCAGTTTATTTAGTTCACTTTCACCTATTAAAAAAAAAGTTCACTTTCATCCATAAAAGAATTTGGCGTTAGGACTAAGTTGTGTGTGCTTGGGTACTCTACTTAATCAGTTCCTCCAATATTTCTTGCCATTCACTTGATGAAGCTGTAAACAATGGTACCTGAAGAATAAGTCATCTTTTATGCCTTTGAATTGGAAAAATTGAGTCAAAGGTTACTTTTTTTTTGATGTCGGGGAACCTCTCCAAGGTAGGACCCTTCGGACCCACCCCTGCAGAATAAACCTTGGTCCCGTGCACCGCACCCTCGGAAGTTTTCCTACACGGAACTGGTTAAATCGCTGGCTTTTCACCAGGAGGTGTGGCCCCAAAGGATTGTTTGCACTCATGATGTGTTGAACCTTGGACCTTGAAGGGAGTGATACCCCAAGACCAAGGCCTTCACCACTTGGGCCAACCCCTTGGGGTCACTGTTTCTTTCTAAATATCAATCAGCTCTCATTATTTGTTTTGCCACTTCTCACCATCTCATGTTTTGAAGTTTCACTTCTCAACATTTCATCTAGGAGTCACACCTGTCAGAAAATGTGATTCACCTACTTAGTGTTGTATTTCATTTTAATTGAAGTATGATTTTTTTTTTGCCTAGCTCCAAATGGTGGCCACACTTCTATGGCCATTTTTTTAGGATAGGTTTGGGGGGTGAGATGAGAATTTTGTGTTTTGTTTTAAAGTTTAAAATATTATTTTTTAGTTTTGAGATTTGAAAAATTTAAATTGGGATTTGAAAAAGTTGTAATGATGAGATAAGATGAGATGAGAATTTTGTGTGAGATGTGTTTTCCAAACCTATCCTTAATGTTATTAGGATGAGATCTTGGGAGTTAATGACGTATCATGTTCTTCACACATTGCCACACCCACCATGCATTATGTGTTCACATTGGTGATAATGTTTGATGTAAGAGAATCTAATGATTATTGTCGTCATTTTTGTTGGCTCTGGTGGTTGGAAAGGAGATAGGAGCGTATTATTGTAAGTGTATTTTGGTTTACCTTGTGCGTGTATCTATATGTAGGTAAGCAGTTAGCATCCCACCATCTCATGGTTGCATCTCCAAGGCTCGATCTGTGTCAACAGGAAATGATAAACCGGATGCTATTAAAGGTTGTGTTGATAGATTTTTCAGTGTTGCATGTTGTTGAGTCCTCAGCATGTTACAAAGTCTTGACCAAGCTGTTTTGAAAAGGCAGTATACTTTCAGAAAAAAAGGATGATGATTTTCTTTCATTTCTTGAGGATTGTATAGTTGGGTCAAGTTCCCTGTTCCCCCTGTTTTCCGTACCTTTTCTAATAATTCCTAGAGATTGCATTGGAAACAATTTTTGAAAGAGTATTCAACTTAAGGGATGAATTAAAAAAAAAATTAGTAGAAAGAAAGGAAAGGGCAAAAAAACTTTTTATCAGAAAGTAAGAAAGGGTTCGGACATCAAACAGGAATGATTTGGAAGTTGCAGAATGATTTGTTATAGTAGTTTTTTCCCCTCTAAAGTCAAACAAATCAAATTCTTTTTTAGGTGAGGGTTTAAGCGAAGCTCAAAGTTTGTTTGGGGCTTTAAGATTATAGAAGTACTGCATGCTTTTCTGAGGTTAAGCAGTTTCCATTTCTACCATATTTATTTATTTTTTGATAAGTAAAAATATTATATATATATCAAAAAGGAATAACCAAGTACACTGATGTATACAAGAAAACACCTTGCCCATTGACCCCAATGACCCAAAAAACCCGTGAAAAACAACCTAAAATACACCAAGCCCAACCCCAACTACGCTACCCGAAAACCCAACCCCAACTAAAACTTCACGATGTCCTCCCTTTGTATTTCCCTCTAGATGAGCTACCACTCTTAGCATCGTAATTGACTGCCCATTGCAGACGCTGTAACTTCCTGTTTTTCTTGAAACTTGATTTGGTTTCAAGCGCGTGGCTTGCCTCAATCACAGTGATTAGTTCTTTGAATTGGTCTTCACATCCTCCATGTGAAATTCCCACAAACTGCTGAATCTCGCTAACTTTAGGCAGAATCCAATCTGCTATTGGAGGAAGAGAGACCAAGGGAGCAACATTATCCCCAGATACAGTATCCAACTGCACTCCCGACTCTGGACGTTCCTCTATACAAGGCACCAATGCCAAGCTCATTGGTTCTCCAGCAACTCCATCGGTTCTCTCCAATGGTTTCAAGCCCATTCGAGATTTTGGGGTGACAGCAAGTTCCTTCACCTCTGGGGTGGTGTCGAATTCTACCTCTCTTCCAGACCTCGGCAGTACACCATTTTCATTCAACTCTGTTGAGTGAGCCATAGTTTCTTCAGGGACCAAGGGTGTAACCAGAGGTGAATAACATTCCCTTACTGATGTCTCAACGCCGATATCGGATGTAGACCCCGCTTCAAATATTCCAAATTTCCTTTTGACCTGCCATATTCTCCTGGATCTGGTTATAGGGACAGGACCGAATCCGATTTTCCGTTTTCCTTTATTTAAAGGGTTCGGGCCCGTCTTGTTTCTTACAACCCTGTTGTCTCCAGCTGAAAGTAGATATATTTTCGTAGACAAGCAAGCTATTGCTGCCTTCAACTCGACCAATTGGGTTTCCATCTCCTTTAAAGAATTGTGCATCTCTACAAGTGGGTCCTGAGGGATGATTTGCAAACCCCCCTCATTCTGAACTCCCGAGGCATGACCCGTCTTCAAAGCGGTTGCATAGGATCGCCTCGATACCGAGGATGTACTTGGGTCTTTCCTTTCCAAGCTCTCTTCCGCGCCACCTACATATTTGCTATAGCCCCCCTGCATCTGATTTGGAGGGACTGGCCCCCCTCCCGCACCTCTTTGTCCATCCATAGTACTGGTCTTGCCGTGGGAAAAGTCATGTAGTACCTCCCCCATTCTTCTCCAGCCACTACCCCCCTCCTCAGGGATGAATATAAAATTCCTCCTCCCACCACCACCATACTCCTCTACTGCCATATAACGTCCTCGAGGATTTGAGCAGCGATGCGTCGTAAAAGTACGTCTGCCTTCCCGGAAGGTGGAGTAAAAATCCCGTTTCTCATTTGTGCTCACAGTCATGGCCTTAGCCAGCCATTTTACTGTTGTTAAACTCAAAACCAATTTCGAAATCACCCTTCGACTCCTTTCAGTAATGCCCAACATGCTCCCCTCCTTCACAAGTGTAAAGGATTTGGATTCAATGACCAACTCCATAGAAAGACCCATTCTGAGCCCAAACAGCCCCAACACTCAAACGGCACCTATATGGAGCAGGCATATAGAGTGGTGCTAGGAGCAAGTGGGTCTAGATGTAGTCTTTTTTTTTTTTTTCCTAATCGGGTCTAGATGTAGTTAATTGATGTATTCCTTCTGAAATTAAGCGATATTTTTGTTATAAGCCTATATTTAGAAAACATGTTGGGGAAAAAATTGATTGAATTCCTAATCGTGCAGCTTTGAGTTCTTGAACCAATGACTGGAGGTTATTCGTGTCTTTGTATGGAGCAATGCCACTTCTCATTTTATATTTTGAGATATTTAGTCATATTTGCTGATGTGATATATTTTTTTGAGTGGCATTTACTCAATTATGGAGATTATTGGCCTCCTCAAAATTATCAATAAGCATATGAATTTTATTGTCTTAATATAGTTGGAGGTTTATGGATGTGCTTATATATTTAGATCCAGTTGTTTGTGTTTATTTTCTTTTGAAATCCATTCTTGAAATTCGGATGAATTATATCATATGGGATCTTCCCTCCATTTCTAAATTGAGTTCTTGAAACTATTTTTCTGTGTACAAGCTATAAGTAAGGCAGATACAAAAGATTTTATTTTGTTTTTTATAAATACAAATAAAAATATTATAAGTTGTCTAAATAATAAATAAAAAAAAGCCCAAGTAGTTATATGTAAGTTATATGTTGATGAGTCAATGACTGATTGAGTTATTTTACAGTGAGTTATCAATTTAAGTATGATAATTTACTTATAAAAAATTAGAGTTTGATAATTCATGAAGTTGTAGGTAAGGGAGCGAGGGAGATGAGAGAAATTTTAGTATGACCGATATTATCTTGTAGATATATCTCTAAACGGTCAAAAAATGTATATAGACTCATCCATCGTCAAAATTTCGGAAGAGGATTTGTTATGGTTTGTAGTGACTTAATTTAATGCCGACTTGTATGTGGCAAAAAATTGACAGCGAATTTCTAGTGTTGTGTGTGTGTGTGGGGGGTGGGGCTTGGACAAGTTCAGAAGGAAGAGACCACTGAGAATGCAAGGATTCTCGTGTTCAACTCCATTGAGTAGGAAATGTTAAGCTTCATCTAAAGGTTAATGAGACCATTTTTTGCATGGCTCAAGAAAGAAAATTTTGGGTTGAGGATTTTATCATTTGTTTCTGTGGTCAAGGTGAGAGCAATGAAGGAAAACTTGTTGCTTATTTCAGCAGGGATGCTGAGGTGGAGGCAAGTTGACTGGAGTTGGTCAATTTTATGATTTGTTTCTCTCTCTCTCTCTCTCTCTTGAATTTTTTTATCGTTGGCTCTCTTTAATCAAGTAGGAAGTAACGCTTTGAAAAACTAGAAAAAAGAAAAGAAAAGAAAAAAGAGGCATCAAGTAGAGCCAATCTTTTCCCCCTTGATCGTTTTGTGGAAAACATGTTGGGAAAATCTTAATGATTTCTAATCGTGTCGCCTTATAGGGTTAAAACTTGCGGCAATTTGGAGGAGCCATATCCAGGTCTTGATATAATATCCTCGAGAATAATACATAGAGTTATCATTTATTTTTAGTTTGCATGTTAATTTATTTAATTGATAATTGAGACACAAAACTATCAAATTTTACAATTTATTTTTAAGTAAATATCTGCTCGCTAAAATTGATGAAAAATAGGACACGTGACACAATTTTAATAGTTAGATCATAACCGGTGATATCAATGGTCAAATTAGCCATTCCATGTCACCAAAACGGTGGGAGTTTGGAAATCAAAGGAAGTTAGAAGTAAATGAGGAAGGTCATATATAAGTGTATAAAAAAAAGTAGGCAATGTTTTGGGGACATCTCAAAACTTATAATAGAGAAACAATAACATGGCACAGAGGAACTTCTTTCCTACCTCCAATCAATAAATTTTTGCCCAGGCTTTTCTAGTGTTTACCATATAATCTTCCAGAATCCGATCTCCCTTTAAACAACAAAGGATCATGCAAGAGTAAAAAAGGTACCTCGCCTCAACTCAATTTACCACCTATGACTACAAATACACCATGCCTATATACCATCTGATTTGGGTTTTTGGGGGAGCCTGCGGCTTGGAATCCCAACTATTCTATTGAGGCACATTCTTTTGTTAACCATTTGACACCGAATCTTCCTTTCGATCCTTACATGGTACACCAAAGTGAGCCTTATTATCAAATCAAGAGGTAGCATCTTCATCTCTCCTCGCCTTTGCAACTTCGACGAAAATCAGCCGCCCATCAACTATCTGTGCAGTTTTGAACAACAAAAGTCAATAAATAAGAAGGCTGCTGATTTGAAAATATTAGCTATATAATCAAATACAAAACACAACAATGCTAATGCCATCATTGGATTGTTCGACACATATATGGGAAGAGGGTTGAACCTCCAACTCATTGCCATATAGAATGTTAAATACAAAGGAAATGTGAAAACTATACTCCAAATTTCACCCTTTTTTCCTTTAGGCTAGATAGGAAAACATAACAGGGGAAAAAGCTGTTTCAGTTCAATATTATTCTCGTTAACAAATCAGGAAGGCTCTTTCTATCAAGCATATTCAAAGAGAAGTGCATGGAAAAATAACTTTTCATGACAAATCAATCGACGATTTGACGAGGAACAAAATAATACCGCCCAAGAGTTAAAAGCATGAGAGCTAACATGTGTATTGTACAGAAGATTAAACGTTATTTTTTTTCCCTTCTACTACATGATTTTTTTTTTTTTTTTTATAAGTAATAATCTTTATTGATGTGAATGAAACTAGGCAGTGCCCAAGTACACAGGAAGTATACAAAGTGAGACACCTAATTACATTCTAGTAGGTTAGAAAGAAGATAAAAACTCATGAACATTCCCTCCCTTCAATACAATAGCAGAAAACCACTGGAAAAGAGAAAATATAAAAAAGTTCCAGATTTCCCCCGCTATACGCTCCTTGTTGTTAAAGCACCCGTCATTCCTTTCCAACCACAAACACCACATTAAGCACAAAGGAATCATCCGCCACACGGCTGCTAGTTGGACGCTACTATGAGATCTATTCCAGCATGCTAATAAATCCACCAAACTCTTGGGCATAGCCCAATTTAACCCAGCTCTACTAAGGATACCTGCCCATAGCTCCCCAGCCACCTCACAATGTAAGAGCAAGTGATCTACCGATTCTCCACTCTTTTTACACATGTAGCACCACTCTGTAACCATCATACCTCGCTTTCTTAAATTATCAATCGTCAAAATCTTCCCATGCGCAGCTGTCCAAGTAAAACAAGCAACTTTAGATGGAACCAAAACCTTCCATATTCTTTTCCATGGAAAGAAGATGGGCTGTAGGACTGTCAAGACCTTGTAGAAGGATTTAACAATAAACTGTTCTTTCCTCGTGTGAGTCCACAACATACGGTCACCCCCATTGGCCCCTAGCTTTGCTGAATACAAGTAACTGTAAAAAACTGCCAGCTCTTCAAGTTCCCAGTCCTGAGCATTTCTTGTAAAAGTGACATTCCAAGTGACCATCCCATTGGCACGACATAGAACTTCTGAAACTGGAGCTTGCTGATTTCCAGCCATGTTAAAAACAATTGGGAAAGCCATGCAAAGAGGACTCTCCCCACTCCATACATCAAACCAAAAGTGAGTACGTGCTCCATCACCCACCTCAAACTTAAGATGTTTTTCAAAGGTATTCCACCCCTTCCTTATGAATTTCCACAAGCTTACTCCATAAGACCCCCTACCCTCTTTAGAGCACCATCCCCCCCACGCACAGCCATACTTATGATCAATAACCTCTCTCCACAGCGAATCCCCTTCCATAGATCTGACAGGAAAAAAGGACATTACATTTACACCCCTACATACGTCCTCGTGGAGAATTTAAGGAGAATTCTCTGCTATCGGCATGATGTTCCTGTATTAAACACATTATGATTACAAATATCTATTTATGGAGTAATTTACAATTACATAATGCAAGAGTTTATGGTTTCTTCTTTAGCCTAGGAACCAGCCCCGATGAACTCTTCTCTCTTGCCGATTTATTTTATTTAGGAAATGCCAGAACACTAATCTCCATTCTGCAACTCTCACGATTTACAAATTCTCCTGGTAATTCATGATGTTGATCTATCAAATACTGCAAGATTAGCCCCTATAGCTATGCCCCTGGCACTTGTAAATAGTATTCCTCTGCTGAAAGTGAGGGTTATTAATAAAATTGGGGCGTAAGTTCTCTTCCTTAAAAGAAAAAAAAAAAAAAAAAAAAAACCCTATGCCCTTGGGCCTTGGCACTGCCCCCCCAGCCCAGGATAGTCCATCCCAACTTCTCCCCTGGATGCATGATATTGCACTTGCAGCATCACTTTCGTTAAGGAAAATGAGCTCTGCCTTCTGCTAATTAACTGCAAAGCTGGCTCACCGTTACCATGCCCTAAAGGTTTCATCAGAGATTTTGTAGATTATAACAAAGACAGAAACATAAGTAGCCCGGTAAATCAAGGGTTCGTTTCCCACTTTTCCACTGAGGCTGTTGCCCAATAGCCAGTAATAGCAGAAGAATGGAAAACCACTACCTTAAAACAGTAGGTTGCAGAAAATTATCCTTTCTCACTCAAGTTTATCGGGCAGCCTTCCTTATGATTTTCCATTTAGCTACTGGCACCTATGCAGTATCTGATTTATTGGGCTTCCAATGTGAGCTTGATTTTGTCTTTCCCCTTCTGATGGTATAAATTCAACTCTTCAACTTTTTGGATGATTGCATAAAAATTACATATGAAACGTGGGAAAAGACTTCATATAGAGAAATCTCATTCCTAACTAAATAAATTGGAGGGCATCTTTTACCCTCTTCTTAAAATGTACTGAAACTGGAATGGTATATGCTTTCTTCGAAACATATCCCAGTTACTGCACTCTGCGGTAGGAGAAAATTACAGATACAACCGTATATGAACCTTTGACACTCACAAGCATGAATAACTTCCAGTATCTAACTCAGATATTGAACAGCAGTGAGAGAAAAACCCCTCCATATAACTGAAATTCTTAGGTATTACACTAGAACAAAGTGCACAATCAATTAGTCCAGTCATTACATATATACTTCTATGAATGTAAAACTCGATTTCATGATGGCACCTTAACTATATGTTTCAACTTCTTAAGAATCTGACAATTGATCTTTTAAAGCTTCATCTTCCCCTAAAACGAACCATAAGAACACTACTTACCTGAGAAATTGCCCCAAAAAGACATATGATTAATCTTTTTTGTTTTTTAAAGGCAATCACGTTTCCTTAGTGTTTGAAAAAGTCAATTTACTGATACCTGTTAATTTATGTCCCAAAAACGTCGGACATGTTAGGGATAAGGTATATGCAGATGACAGTTCGAGTAAATTTATAGTGAATTCATCAAGCTAATTCAAGGAGTTTAAGAGAGAGAGAGAGAGAGAGAGAGAGAGAGAGAGAGAGAGAGAGAGAGAGAGAGAGATAATACCTTGCCATTCATGGCCTTCAAAGCATTCTGAGCCTCAACCTCTGAATCGAATGTTACAAAACCAAACCCTTTGGGTCTTTGGGTTCTTGGGTCCTTAACTAGCCTCGCTAAAGAAACAAATTAAACAATCCCAAAATAAAAACCCGTCGATAAATTTCCACCCAAAAATAATTAAGAAGAAACACAATCAGACCAAAAGTCGATGATAAAGAAAGCATACCTTCTGTAACTTCCCCAAATGGCGAAAACAATGTCTTCAGTTTTTCATTTGTGGTGAAAAAGGATAATCCTAAGCAGAAAAAGGAAGAATAAAAAACCATGGCTCTGAATAAAACCCATTCAGGAGAGAGAGAGAGAGAGAGAGAGAGAGAG
>QEOT01000588.1:72342-126914 GCA_003123785.1 Pterocarya stenoptera
AGTGTCAGGAGAAAGTGGAAAAATGAGAGGTGGTTAGACATGCAAAACGAACGTCCCTCACCACTACCGAGGCGCACGCGAGAAGAGGGTCAGATAAAAAGCAAGCGGCCAGAAGACTTCGACTTAAACCTCTTCTTCAACCTCTCAAAGGGGAGCTCCAGCAATAGGGTCTTCTCCAACAAATATACTCAAGATCTCCATTGTATAGTTAGAAAGGAGAGGCTATAAAAGACTGCAGACAAGCATATTATAATGGATTTCTCATTCCCAAACTCTCGTAGACGTAGGCATTATGCTAAAACACATAAATCTCTGTGTCTCAATCTCTTTACTTTCTCTACATATGTTTTCTAATTTCTATACATTGCCATGAATGTACCCACCGACACTGTACAGTTGTGTTGGACCACTGTCGGGGGTACCATACCACACCAATCGAGGCCCGAATTGGCATAGCAGACTGGGAATGACTATTGCTCCCCTTCTGACCTATTGTGCGATTTTTTACGCATCAACACAAAACATGATTTTTGCTTCTATGAAGCCACATCAATATCACATTTCCCCTTATAAATATTATCATTTAAAATTAAAATATTTTTGAATTCTAGATTTGGAACCATTTATTATTTGCTGATTCAATTTAATTTGCTGAAAATAAGTCCCTTTAATTATGTGGCCAGAGGGAACTCCCAGCTACCACGAAGGCCGCCAGCATTCTCTGCCGCAGTCGTGGTGGTCACTGGCGATGAAGGCTGTGCACATTGTGCACAGTGGGCAATGGTTGGACATTGCCCCATGCAACCCAAAGGCTCACAACAACCGGCCGGGAGCCCACTTGACCCTCTAGAGGCTGCTATCTCTAGGGTTAGAGCATAGTGCACCTGAGAGGCTCATGACAGCCACCCATGAGCTCGCCGCACCTATTGGTGGCCACTGAGTGGCACGCTAGCAGTTTCTGTTGTCATTCAGTCGTCTTCCATTGGCAGGGGATGTACACGCCATGCACGTTGAGGATGCAGGCGCACGATTAAAGCTCATTCGGCATGCTCCCGGCCTGGCGGTGAGACGACCGTCATGTCTTACCGTCGGAAAGGTGGTCTCGACCTCGAAACCCATGCCCGGTGACTCCCATCCTTGGAAGAAGTGCGTAGGGTGCCATCGGCTGCCTACAGACTCCGAAGCCCCCTAGTGGCCACCACCACGCCAACGTCTTCTGTCGGTGGTGTAGTGGTTCTCAGCCCTAAAAAAAGCCGGTGGGTTCCCTCCCCATCGTTCACACCTCCTCACCCATGAGTTGAGTGACATGATCTCGCCTCCACGGTCATATAGTGGGCACGCCCTCCTCAGCCAGGCACCTAGCTTAGTCACCCAACGGCTAGCATCCCTCCTCGGTTAGGGACCGAGTGTCTTAACACACACCTCTTGGCCATGCAGTTGGCCGACTCCTTCTTGGCCAAGTGAGGTGTAGCTCAGTCACCCAATGGCGAGCACCTCTCAGCCGGCCACCCATAGTGGGCAACCAGTCCCTCGGCCCAAGATCGTGCTAGGCCACGTAATGGCGGGCACCCACTATCCTCGACCATCACATGCAAGGTCATGTGATCCTCGGTCATGCATGACCACATGCACCTTAAGCAGCCACACAGTGCATGGCGGGCACTAACAACGACCACAAGCTCAGGCATGAAGCCCCTCGCCTCAACTGCTCAAGCAACAGACCACAAACTACAAACCCCATGCCCAAAAAGTGTAGCTAGTCGACCGAGTTCAGCACAGTGAAACTCACTCATTAAAAAAAGGAAGGAAGAAGAAGAAAAGAAGAATGAAGAAGAGACGAAACAGAGACCAACTGTGGGAAATTTTAGTCAACATGGCCCACCTCGAGAATCACTCAGACGTCCCAATATGGCTCCATCAGAATAAATTTCTTGGCACTAACGTGCATACGGACATGTCAAACCTCAGTTACTGCCGAAATATGGCAACCCATAAGCCTCAATCAGCACGCCTCTAACCTTTGCCGCATTTTGGTTTGGACAAATCAGGTTCGCCATCTTACTTTCTGATTTGAGTTGTTTACACTAACTGAATTGACCTTTTTTGGCATGGACCAACATCTCCTTCAGCAAAGTCTGGTCCTTTGAATCGCCATGACACAACGGTCAGACACAAGTCCCTTGACTTACTGACCGTCACGCTAGCCAAGCCGGGTCCCTTGACTCGGCACAATGCATTGGTTGGGCTAGAGCCCAGGGCTCGCCCACACGGCTCTTCGGACACAAATCCCTTGACTTGTTGGGTCCGACTGGCAGACCTTTGTGTCGTCAAGTCGGTTCCCAAGGCTTGCCCACATGACCAATCAGATACAAGTCTATTGACTTGTCGACTTTCATGCCACCAAGTTGAGTCTCTAAACTTGTCGCAAAATTTAGGCCAGGCATTAGTCCCAGGACTTGCCCAGACAGCTATTCGGACACAAGTCCCTTGACTTGCCAACTTTCGCACTGATACAAGTCCCTAGACTCGCGTTGAGTGTCACACTCGATCCATAACTACTGCTAGTGGGTTACTTTCGGGAATGAGCTTTCAAAGTTAATGGTCCGAGCTCCACAGCCGTCTTGCGTGGGTTACCTTTGAGAATGAGCCGACGAGCTCAACAACCGCCTAAGGTGGACTTAAGGGGTCGATGAGCCCTCTGACCACTTTGCGTGGGTTATTTCATACAAATTCCAAAAGTAACAGTAAATTGAAAACAAAAACATTGGATGAACATACACTTTTAAATAATGACAGACATACATACAGACGCACCACCGAAGTACGTATCTTATGCTCGAGCACATCTCTCACCACATTCGAGCTCTGCGTTCACATCTTACGTAGTCGAGTACATCTCTTGCCACATCCGAGCTCCACGCTCACATGTTACGTGGTTGAGTACACTCCCACCACATCTGAGCTTTGCGCATGCATCTTACGCGGTATAGTAAACCTCCCACCATATTCGAGCTCCGCGCTCGCATCTTTTGTTGTCGAGTACACCTCCCGCCACGTTCGAGCTTTGCGCTTACCTCTTACGTTGTCGAGTAAACCTCTCGCCACGTTCGAGTTTCGCACTCATATCTTAAGTGATCAAGTACACCTCCCATTTAATCTCGAGTTCAAAAATATTTATTGCTTAATGCGAGTGAAATTGAAATTAGGGACCAACTCCTGAAATTTATTTTTTTATGAGTTTTAATGGCCCATCTCCATCGTACATTTTATCTTGAAAATTATCAAAACCTTCTTTCGGAGCGAATCAGCCTTAAGAATTGCAGGTAACTGTAAGGAACAAAATATCCAAGCGCAAGACTAGGCCCAGCCCACTAGGCCACCATTAGGAGACGAGGAAAAGCAGGAATGTAAGGGAGAAGAGTGTGTTAGGAGGCAAGGGGGACAGTGTCAAGAGACAACGGGGCAATGCCAAGAGAAAGTGGGAAAGGGAGAGGGTGGCCAAACATGCAAAGCGGACGTCTCTCACAACTACCGTGGCGCACGCGAGAAGAGGGCCAAACGACTTCGACTTAGACCTCTTCTTCAACCTCTCGAAGGGGAGTTCTAGCAAAGGGGTCTTCTCTAACAAATATACTCAAGATCTTCATTGTACAGTGAGAAATAAGAGGCTATGAGAGACTGTAAAGTGTAAAAAAATATATTATAATGGATTTCTCCTTCTTAAACTCCCGTGGATGTAGGCATTATGCCGAAGTACGTAAATCTCTGTGTCTCAATTTCTTTACTTTCCTTGCATTTATTTTCTATACACTCCATGGATGTATGCACCAATGTATTGCGCCAGACCACTGCCGGGGTTACAAAACCACACCGATTGAGGCCCGAATTGGCATAGCGGATTAGGAATGACTCTTTTCCCCATTCCGTCCTGTTGTGCGATTTTTTACGCATCAACACAAAGGATGATATTTGTTCCTATGAAACTACATCAATATCGCATTTCCCCTTAAAAATATTATCATTTAAAATTAAAATATTTTTGAATTCTAGATTTGGAACCATTTATTATTTGCTAATTCAATTTAACTTGCTGAAAACAAGTCCCTTTAATTATGTGTCCAATATATATATATATATATATAAAGACCATTCGATTCTCTGATTAAATAATAAATGTGATCAAAGCTAAATTAATTTACTTTGATTCTGCTTCATTTGAACTTGGAGGAGGAAGAAAAAAAAGCTCACATGCATAAAAAAAGGCTCCTGCGCGAATAAATATTCATAATGCATTCAACTCTGACCCCAAAAGTACTCAAAACAACATGAAATTAAGTTGGATTCACCAACATCATCTACCGGCTGCTTTGTAGGAAGTACTGAGAGAAATAATTAATCTTAATCACCAAACAAAGAATAAGAAAATGGAGGGAAAAAACACAAAAGATGAAAAAGAAGAAGAACCAAATGCAGTAATCTCATGTTCAATGAATTTTAAACGATGCCTACATATATAGAATCATAGGATCATGTTGATCTTGGAGTACTCTCTAATTTGATAGCTAACATGATGTTCTCTGATCATGTTTTTAAATTGCAGCAACCAGCTGCTGCTGTTCATTCCAAAACAAGAGTTCTTTCCTGCTCAGAAACATTAATCATGGATCAGACCCCCCAACAAACAGCTAACTAGCTAGGAGTTAATTGTAAATGCAGTGTCAAAATTATGATCGATGTTGAGAACTGCTTACATAAAAATGAAAATTCTGCCTTGTACATTCATTAACGCGTCGGGTCGTTTAACATAAACCTGGAAATAAAGAATCAGTTAGGTGATGATGATGATCTGTACTGCTCGCGCATCAAGAATTTAAAATTAAGAATTCTAAAGAAAAATGAAAATAATATTTGAGATTTACGAATTTAAAGCCTAGGAACATGTTGCATCTGACGCAAAGGACATCCGCCACTACTTTATTTGCATTCCTCCTGTGATGGGTTGGATCGTCAATCACCAGGTTGACACTGCATGCATGCATGTATATAAAAGAAAAAAATCTTATAGATCGAGGTAGCCAGTTGTTCAAAATTCAATCTGCTAATTAAGAATTCTAAAGAAAAAAAAAAATAAACCATCGCTTTTTTTAAAAAGTTTAACAAAACTTTTTTTAAATTGATGAAAAGATATAGATTTAATTATTTATATTACTTGTGGCGATAAACAAACATTAGTTGCACAAAATAAAAATAGAATAATATCTTACGCTGTGAGAAAGATGCCTAGGTTATTGGAGAAAGCCTGCAAAATGCATTGCAAACAATTGTGAGTTAGAAAAATGCTAGCTGAACTTAAAAAAAACTTAAATCTTTACGTGTCAGATTGATAAAATGAGTTTTATACGCAACATTGTAAGTAAAATTATAACTACGTGTATCACTACTCGTACAGAAGATCTACTTTTAACAAAATAGGATGGGGAAAAAGAGAAACAAGTGTCCTGGTACAAAAGTACTCATGACAAAGACAAAACTATTGAAGGGAAATGAAAGTAATAAGTAATGTTAGACACCTAGACCCACACACTTGTTTTGAAAAAAAGTAAGATTCAATATTAAAAATTAAAATTTCATTTAAGTCTAATATTTATTTAATTTTTTCAATAGAAATATGCGACGTTTGCAGATTCCGTGACTGCAAATATTATTTCTTTAGGAATAATGATGACATGATCATCAGCTCTTTACAAGGGGAAGAACTGATACCAAGAAGTGTGACCATTTTTTGTAAGCTAATGAGTACTGGATTATATCTTATATATGCAGTAATTCCTTAACAGAATTGTAAGGTATGCAGTCCCCAAAAGGACCTATATATATATATATAAATATATATATATATTTTCCTAATTTAACACCATTACCGATTATTTCTTATAGATGCCAACGAAAATAAATTGAAGCACATAATTAATATCCCTGGCAGTATCACCTGCTTTGGGCCTTCTTTGAATGAAAAGTTAATTAATTTAAATATTTTTCTTTGTACACACGAAGAGAACTAATTGATTTATAAACATCATAAAGAAAGCAGAACAAAAACAAAACAAGAAGATCAGTAAACTCTGTTTGTGTGGATCTTTTACACTGTTTGTGTGGAGGATAATTAAGGGAGGAGCTGAATGCCTGTGTGGATGGAAATGCAACGAACAGCAAAGTTTGTAATTTCGAAATAATATATAGTTGCAACTGTACGATGCTCTTATTATCAACCAAAAAATTTGGACCGTATCTCCAAAACACATCCCAAGAAGAATCAGATTCACCAGAAGATTCAAAACACGTTTCCTAGTATGATTTCCAAGTTCCAATAACGTTTCTTTTAATTTTACGTATAAAACTATCCAAGAAAACCCAAAAGATTTGGAAAGGTATTCAAATAGTGCAACAGCTAGGCTTCAAGGTAACATGACAGACAAGTACGTACTGGATCGCACACAGACAAAGAAGAGCATGCAAGAGAGCGAGAAAGAGAACAGTTGGGTCAGTTGTACCGTGGAAATGAAGTCCTCCTTCAATGCAATGTGGGTATGGCATGAACGGCACAAGTAGAACGTCTTGCCAGGAACTTGATCGAATTCAATGAGAAAGAGCCTCCCCATTCCGAACTTGGTTGCTCAAGGAGCTCTGAAACTTCAAATGTTCTAAAATTAAAGTACTTCAAGAAAATGTTGCTGCGGAAAATAAATTAAAAAAAATAAAAATAAAAATGTTGAGCATTCATTTAGTAATGCGGAGAAGGGACTAATAAAGAAGCCGGAAAGACAGCTGAAAGAGAATACATGATTATGGTTGAGAGATATACCAGTCTGTGAAATTAATTAGCAATGGGTATAGAGAGAGATTCAGGAGAAGAAGAACAAAGATGAAGATGATATGATTATATATAGCTATCAATCACGAGCAGTTGCCAAGAAGGACCTCGTTCATCAACTGATTCAGCCAAAGGCCAATGCCGTAGAAATTAGGAGATGTTTGGAAAATGAGATGAGATGAGAAACGATTTTATGTAATGATTTATTTTATAAGTTGAAAAAGTTGACTTATTTTTATGTTTTGTACGAAAGTTTGGAAAAGTTGTAATAATTAAATAATGATTAAAAAAAATTAAAAATTTGAAATTAAAAAAATGTATGTTTGAGTAGTTGAGATGAAACAATCTCAACATCTAAACAATCCCTTGGAGCTTTGGTGGTGGGTTGGCTAACGTTCGCACCCAATTGCTGTTAATCTACTTCTCGTAGTTAATTTTTTAAAGTTAAAAAAAATTCTACTTATCATTTCTATGCTATACATTTATTTTTATTTTTTATTATTTTATTTTTTTCCATAACAAAAGCGTGGGGTATAAAAGATGATAAGTATAAGAACTCCAAAATAAATTACTAATTATTTATCCACTGCCTTGTACACCAAACAATTGCAATAGCAGTGTTAAGATCTGTAGTTTTTATTTTTTGAGAAAGAGAAACAATTTGTAAAAATCTCAAATAAATGAGCTCCAAGCAAGCTTTTAAAAAAATATATATATTTCACCTTTAAAAAGTATAAAAAAAATTATTCTTTTTAGTGGGACCTATTTTTTTTACAAATGGCTTACTCGAAACTTGTTTATATGAAATTTATACCTAACGTTACTTTTTGAGAAATAAACAACGTGATTTCACAAAAATAAATTTAAATACTAACGTAGTTTAATGTAGTATATTAGATTGTAATATTATTTTTATTATAAAGTAGCTCTAACAGATTACATAAATACACATCACTTGTGAATTTATTTTTATCATAAGATCTATTTGTGAAAGTAACATTTGTCTTATCTTTTTATTTGATGCAACGGTATTTAATGATCTTAGAGTGTTAATATTGTTAACAACGAATTGAAATTGGACTTTGAAATCAATTAATGCCCTGATCTTCTTGATCAGATGAAGATCATTATTACCCTTAAATAAGAACAACGAATCTCCTGCTTCACTATATATCTTTCAATGCAGAATTTAGTACGCTTATAAATCTCTTCATGTCTTTTTTTTTTTTTCCTCTGCAAATAAGAATTGATAGATAAACTAACGATTACAAGATACAAGTTTAGGGTGGGAGTCCCCTACAGTCTTCTCAAAACTAACATATTACAATACAGAAAAGAAAACTAAAAAGCGGGTTTTCGGAGCTAAATAAATGGCTCTCACCCAGTTCCCACAAAGGGAGATCGCCAAGTGACGATTTTTAAATAGTTTGCTAAACAGACTATAAAGCTATAGCAAGAAACCGCAGAAAAAGGATGTGTGCTACAACATGTTGGTTTGGACTGGCAGGAAGGAACTTCATCCACTTTGACTCGATCCTTGGTTAGGAAAAGTAGGAACATAGGAAAGCAACCAGAAACAGAGATAAATTGTAGGCGAGTGGCCACCACTGTCTGTGGCGGCGCGTGCAGTACACGCGCCACACCTGGAGAGGAATGGATGGTTAGGTTTCGAAGAGTCGATGTCGTTGGCCCCACCAGAACCGCGTGTGATGGCAGAAAACTTCTCCAGATGCGACAGTGAGAGCAACTCACGCATGACATAAGCCACGCGTGAGGCGTACGCGTCGTACGAAAGGACATATTTCTTCTGCCGACTTAAAGATCGGCGCCCAGGGAGGCTGATGGCGAGGTGCGTGTCAGACTTAGCTTGCCGGAAAGCAGCAGATTATCTTGTTTTGATGCTAACGAGTCCAAGCTAGGAAGAAAATAGGAAAAAAAAGGAGCCTAAGCAAAAGCTGAGGCTGGCGAGGGAGGGAGGAGGGTGGAGTCGAAGTTCCAGCCCTCCTCCCCCTAGTGAACGGCATGAAAATCGAGAAGTTGCGATGGGTATGCGGGAAGGAGAGAGAACAGAGAGAAAAAAGGTTAGGAGAAATCAGCTCTTAAATCTCTTCATGTCACAATGACTAGTTCTTCTCCTTTTTTCTTTTTTTTTTTTTTTACCCAAAAAAAAAAAACCCTAACAACCTTGCTAATTTGAATTTGTCGCTAATTTTGTCCCTAATTTGGCAGAAGAGCATGCTGCTTCAAACGAAACAATTTCAAATCAATCACTGATCAAATTTTTCTACATCAATTTCAAACGCGACTCTTTCGATCTTCTTAATTTTTTACTTTCGCAAATTTTTTTCAAACGTCTTATATGAAGGAAACCTTATGTTTTACTAACGCGAAAATCATCAACTTTTTAAGAACTATACGATAACTTGTCAAGTTGAGACTAGAAGTATTAGTTAAGAGCGCGAGGTTAAATTGGTATTTTCATTTAAATTTTTTTTCTATTCATATATTTTTTATTATTTTAAAATATTTTTTTAAAAAAAATATTAATACGCTAATAGTCACTTCATTAATTATTAAGTAAAGAAAATATTAAAAAAAAATAAAATACATGAGGTATCAAAATGAGCTGACAAGTTGAGTGGGCAAAGTAATATTTTTCATTAGTTAATGCATCAAAGTGATAGTGTCTGCTATATGTATGTGTTAGGGGTGCTACTCGAATGGTACGGGTTTTGGACCCACCTCGCCCTGCCCCTTGCTCAACCAATGACCTATTGGGTCTATAAATCTTTTTTAGGTCTAAATTTTTTTTTAGACTCAAATTATAATATAATTTAAATTATAAATTAAATTTTTATATTAAAAAAAAGAATATAAATTCATTAGAGCTGTATTTTGGATTGTCTTGGTCCATAGGCCAACATTTATCTATGAGGTCAAGGTAATATAATAGTCATATTTAAGCGGATTTAACAAGAAGTCTCACATTACTTAAGTATGACTATTATATTATGAATTAAACTTATAAATTACTTGTATAAAAAAAGGATGGTGGATCATATATTACTATTTGAACCAATTCTCTGTGGAATTTCTTCATTCTTTCTCCTAAGTATCTCCATTTTCTTCCAACCATCGTTCATTGCTTCCTTCTCTGAACTACCACATTATGATAATTCATACTCAAAACTACCTATTTTGCCACAAATTTGCAAAGTTTAAGTTTAAGATGCAAGCAATTCATAAGAATGAAAAACTGTTCCCCCAAATATGATCCTGAAGTCCTAACTTGAAGCAAACGATTGTACATAGAATCAAGAAGATTTTCATCAAACTAAAGATAAACAAACACAAATGAAAAGCACAGTGATCATGACCAAATACACAGATAAGGTGAATTGAAAATGATGATCAAGAATATAATATAGTACCCAATGTTGTCAACATAGTCTGCAAAATGAATAGCGAACTATGGCAAGACAAAAGGTGGATCTCTCCTGAGTCCTCTTCAAAATATGATTTTTATAGAGAATTATGTGCGAGCAAAACATGAAAAGGGGTTCATACTTCATAGCTAAATGGAGTTGAAACTAAGAACAATAACAATTGCATTATATTTCACCAATTTTTAACTCAATAATAGGATGATTTATTTTGCAATTTTATACTTTCATATGCTATTTCGTCAAATATTATATTCATTTGTCCAATTCTGGCTATGGATTTTCGAAGTTGAATGCCATCGCTGATAACGCTTTTATTGCTGTTAATGAAAATGTTTCTTTCTTTTTTAGTGACAGGTTCAAAATGCAAAATATGTAGACCTAAAAACGTTAAGTCTCGTTTGATTACACAAATGAAGTAAGATGAAAAATTTATAAATAATAATGAAATAATTTGTAAATAATAATAAAATTATTTGAATTAAAATATTTTATAGCATTTTGGTAAAGAAGACAAAAAAAATTAAATACAAATATTATAAAGTTAAAATATTTTTTTAATTTAGTTTTTGTTTCAAAATTTAAAAAATTTGATTTTTTTTTTTAAATTTTATTTAACAGTTTGAAAAAATAGTAATAATTAAATAAAAAAAATTGAAAATTAAATAATATTTAGATGAGATAAATGAAATAAGTTGAAACCATTTCAAAGCCTAGAATACAAGTTTAAGGTGTGATATTTATAACAATCTACATGGCAGTTGTAAAGAAACACAAAGTATCATTTGAACATGAAGTGCGAAAATGGAAAGGAAAAAGGTTCCAGCCAAAATGGAATCCGAGATCTTGGTCTAGTAAGTTAGTAACACTGTCAGCTTTTTATTAACACCAAAATTAAACAGTGATGTGAATGATACAGTTTTCACTCTTGAGCTGTTGGCATTTCAAGAACTTGCTTTCGGCAGCAACTTAAAGCAGCAGAGCATGTAACTCGAAATAATTCTTAAGCCATCCCAGGAGTCTTTAGAGACCCTTATCCAACCTTTCCCGTTCTTTAAGCAATACTCGATTCATTCACGCTTTTAGTCCTCTCTTGACCACAATCTTCACACCAACACTAAATTCCAACCCGAAACTAATAAGCCACACACCAAGAAATATCCCAACAAGAGCAATTTTACCCCGAAACCGCAGTAAAGCCAAAACGACAATTTTTTTTCGTACACCTTACGCATTTGGGAGAAATCAATTCAAGAAACCACATTCGCAATAGAATTGGACATATCACCAATATGCAAACAAAAATAAAAACTTTTCAAATTTAGTTTCTACCATACACAAACCCGATCGAGCAGATCCAACTTCACATACAAACCATAATCAAGTAAGCAAGGGAAACAGAAAATAAAGAACATTCATCCACTAACCCTAATCCTAACCCTAGGCAAAGAGAAGCGTAAGCAGATCAGCAGCTGTCACAGCCAAATCTTCAAGAGCTTGTAAACTTGGTGACCGCCTTCGTTCCCTCAGAAACGGCGTGCTTGGCGAGCTCACCAGGCAGCACGAGGCGCACTGCGGTCTGGATCTCCCTGGAGGTGATGGTGGGCTTCTTGTTGTACCTGGCGAGTCGAGAGGCCTCCTGGGCCAGCTTCTCGAAAATATCATTTATGAAGCTGTTCATGATCCCCATAGCCTTGCTGGAGATCCCGATGTCCGGGTGAACCTGCTTCAGAACCTTAAAGATGTAGATCTTGTAGGTCTCCACGCTCTTCTTGGTACGCTTCTTCTTCTTGTCGGTAGCTCCGGCACCACCTTCCTTCGGGAGCTTCTTCCCGGCCTTCGGCTTCTTCTCGGCTGGTGCCTTCTCCGCCACGGTGGATTTTTTCTCCTCGGCGGGCTTCTTCTCGGCTGGCTTCTTCTCAGCTTTGGGGGCCATCGGGAATTTCTAAGAAAGTAAAAGGTTAAAGAGGAAAATAAATGGTAAATGTACTGCGAAGCGAATCTTCCACGATAAGGGTTGTGATGTAAGAAGAGGTGTTGGGAAAGAGTTTATATAGAGAGACAAAGTGGATTGGCATTGGATAATGGAACTTTCATGCGGATTGATGATGTGGAGTGTTTATGGGCCGTTGATGATTTTCAAGCGGACTAGTAAATCGACAGTTGAGATGCTTTTAGCTCGCGAAATTTAGATCCGTGACGTGTTTGGCTCGCGCGGTAACTTTATTTTATTTTATTTTTCGTTTATTTTGGCTCGCGCGGTACCGTTTGAAAATGAGGAAGCGCCTACTTTTTCGGTGAAATTACGTCAATGTCGTTGAAGTAATCCAAATATTTGTAAGATTTACGTACAAATTTCATATAATGATATTTCTATATTGATATAATTTAATGTAATATATTAAATTTATTTTGTAATAAAATAAAATTTTACGAATAATATGAAAACAAATAATATGCAGAACCTTCTTATATAAAATTTATGTGTAAACGAAAGTTTCGTTTGTTTACACAAATTTCTTATCTCATCTAATTTCATTTTAAATATTATAATTTTTTTAAATTCTTATACAAAAATATAATAAACAATTCAACTTTTTCAAATCTTAAAATAAAAAAATATTAAAAAATATATTCTAACAATATTTTATTTAACTACTATTTAAAATATCTCATTTCATCTAAACTATATATCCAAACGAAGCCTAAGTGTTTTTTTTTTTTGTGATGTCCGTGACATATTTTTATATCAGATCTACCTTGGGAAAAAAATCATGGACATGCAACACATTTTGTTCATTTAACAAAATGCTGTCCATAATTTTGGGCTTTTGCCTTTATTATATATATATATTTTTTTTGAGTTTTCATTTTTTATTTATATTTCTTCAAAAGAAGAATTGGTTTTTTTAAAAATATTTATGGAATTTTATATATATATTTTTAAATTTGAAACTCTTTTTCATCGCATAATAGCATGCATATATATAACGTACCATATCAATATCTCTTTTAAGTTAGTTAATATAAATTTGACAAACAGACCTTATTGATAAAATTGTCCAACCTATGAAGTAAAAAATTAAAATAATAAACTTGTAAAATTTAGAGACTTTTTTAACAGTTAAACCAAGATTATAATCAAAATTCCGAATCTATTTTCATAGCTTAATAAATCGATAACATTTCAATATTGGTCCTTGGAAATTTTAATTTTTTAAAGAAAAATATATATACATTTCGAGCAGTAATAAATTTGATTGTCGAGTTTTACATTTTTAACAAAAATAAACTTCTCGAATAGCATTGTTGGGAGTGAAATAAGTTGACTGTGACGCACGGACAAAGCTAAAAATCTGATCTGTGGTCTTATTTGTTTTCGTAGATTAGAACGGCAAGTGAAAAAGAAGAAAAAAAACTTAGGTTGGATTTGCATATACAGTTCAGATGAGATGAAATGTTTTGAATAGTAGTTAAATAAAATATTATTAGAATATATTTTTTAGTATTATTTTTATTTTAAAATTTAAAAAAGTTGAATTGTTTATTATATTTTTGTATGAAAATTTAAAAAAATTATAATAATTAAGATGAGATAAGATATGGGTTTTGTGTAAACAAATAGAGCACTTCTCTTAACTCATCTCATCTAATTATTATAACTTTTTAAAATTTTCACACAAAATAAAATAAACAATTCAACTTTTTCAAATCACAAAATAAAAATAATATTAAAAATATATATTTTAACAATATTTTATTTGATTTTTAACTTTAATCTCAACTCATCTTATCTCATATGCAAAAACAAATGAGGCCTAACTTACGTCAATTTGTGGATCTCTTTATGTACCTAGTATAGAACATAGATTTTGATTTAGGTCATGGAGAAGCTCAATGCTTTGAAACATCAACAATATTGCTACTTTATATTTATTCGTTCTTAATGCTGGTCTAATTATTAAGTACAGATCATGCATAAAAATAATAAAAATCTATTTATGTGAAGGACCAGTAGAAAACTTTTTATATACTAATATGAGAAAAATTGTAGTTGCAGTCGTAAGTGTGCAAGCGCAGCACAATCATTTTAAAAAAAATGAAAAATCTCGAACCCACATGAAAAGAAAATTAATTTTTTAATCGTCGACCTCACTATTTTTCAAAACAATTGCACGGCGCTTGCGAATTTCACGATTGTATGTAGCATTACTCTACTAATATATATTGTCAAAACTTTTAGCGGGGTCGTGGCCTCACATACCTTCATCATTGGTATGTAAATCATAAAGTGGTATGTGAGATAAATCATAAAGTGGCGATAGATTAAATATTTGAAGAACAGTCCAAGTGATTAAGGATGACAAAATAATAGATTTAAAAGCTAACAAGTGTATAAAAAAATCAATGATTGGCATAAAAAAAGAGAGATTGGAGGAGGCTTCTTCGCTAGATTGACCAACATCTTCAACCTTTCCCTTCCTCCATTTCTATTATTGTGAGGGAGATCAGCTTAACTCAGGACTCGTGAAGTAGTCTACCACATAAATTTATATGTTCTTTTCTTTATTTCTATTTTCTGTACTTATTGTTGTTCATGACATTGATGAATTTCTTCAAGCAATGCACTTCCATCTAGACACCACCATGGATAATTTGACCATACTATTAGCATTCATCCTTAGTTGAAATAAATACCGATAAGTATAATTTCAACGTGGGTATTTAGCTCATTCCAACTTCCTATTATTGTTTATTATACTTACATAGCAAACAATAAAAGCTAAAATAAATAAATAAGAATATACTAAAAATCAAAAAATAAGAAAATTAGAGAAGAAATTGAGTGGAGGCTGTTTTGCACCTGGTGAGGGGGCCTCCACCTTCATTTGAGATGGAATTCATGACTCGTAGAAAAGAGTCACCTTATGGTAAGGGTTGTTTATGAGAGGGACTATACTTTTTGAAATAAGCGTGGGGAGTTCGAATATGATTCTTTCATTTGAAGACCAGACCTTAAGCCATATGATTCACAGAACCTTGGCTCTTTCTACCACTTTATTGGGTGGTTGCAAATGTCTCATTTTTCATAGAAGTAGTGAAGCAAGCGTGTGCAAGGCACGTGCTTTCTAAAAGCAATGCATGTGCGATATTATCTAAAGAAAAATCGAAATACTCTGACTTAAAAATTGTATGGTTTATTAGAGAGAGAAGGGCTTCCCATGGCACCCCGTCCTATACTTTTTATCCATAACTTCTTGGCTCTTGCATTATCTGTATAAAGAGCTGCAACAACATATGCCAGTTTAATTTGAAGTAAGTTTTCTAGTAATATAATTAACTGGCTGCAATCCATAGAACCACCACAATCACAACCATCCAGTAATTCGCTATCTAAGTAAAGAATATCAGGGCTCTTATTAGATTTCATAAAGAATGATATGTGGGAGACACAATATTCAAACATGTCATCAGTTCATTGAGCTCATAGTTAAGCAATGAGAATTGTCCTAAGTTAAACAAACAATGCTAATGATTTTTGCAGCGAAGAAAATCTCTTCCATTCCATCAAACCTACGGATGATAGGGAGAAAAAAAAGTACAAGGCAGCATTATTCCAACCACACTATCTACTCTTTCAAGTTCCCTCAAAACTGAGTCTCTTTTTACTTAGGGATGGTCAAAAGGAGAGTGAAAGTGTAATCTTGCCTTCAATAGTTTGTGTCAACTATAACTGCACCACATAATCCGTATAATAGTGGAAGATGAAACTACAATTTGTGCAATACCAGTATAATCCAAGCAAGAAGATAAAACTGTAAAAGTGAAAAGTCAGACCATAAACACAAGTAAGAAAAACACGAGAAAGTGGTTACATATTCTGTAAAAATTACTTCCACTATAAGAAAAACACTTATTTGTGGTTAGTTATATATTACGAAAATGATTATTTTCTGTCAAAATAAGGCTTGGTTTGGATAGTGAAAGTGTTTGAGAATGTTTGTGAATAGTAGTAAAAAGTAGGAGAAAAGTAATGAATAGTAGAAAAAGTAGGTGAAAAGTAATAATAAAGTAAAGAAGTGAGAGTGTTTGAGAATAACTGAGGTACTCTTGATATCCAAACTAGGCTAAATCAATTCTCTCTGCAAATAGTCATTATCGTCACAGATACTTGTTTCCTTTAATTAGTGTTATGGATTTATTTTAGTGTGTATTGGTATTGGTAAATGATTTTATTTGGTTTATGTAAATTTTTTCAACCAAGTATCTAGTTGTTTGCATTACTAGAAGCTTGGTTATGAGACAATGGAATTCATACAATTCACATAAGTATCCTGACTATATACTAACATACTTGAGGTTCATACGAGTTTCTAATTATGATAATGGTACAATCTTTTTATGGACAATTGTATTATAGTATCTCATTAAACTTTTCAAATTTTGACCAACTCTTATTGAATAATTGTATTACGTTGCCCCAATTTGCAAAATGATTCCATAATTCATTATGATTACAAAAACTTTGGGTCTCTGATAACATTTGGGATTTACATTTATTTATTGGCATGGAACTTGTGATTTTTGTACGCATGTTGGGCTCTGATTTATACTGCCCCAGTTTGCAAAATGATTTAATTATTCCTTGTGATAACCAGACATTTGGGTCTCTTATTATATTTGTGATTTACATTTATTTGTTGTTATGGAATTTGTGATTTTTGGATGCATATTGGGCTCTTATTTACTTTGCCCCAGTCTGTAGAATGATTTGATTGTTCCTTGTGATTACCAGGCATTTGGGTCTCTGATTACATTTATGATTTACATTTATTTGTTCATATGGAACTTGTGATTTCTAGATGCATGTTGGGCTTTGATTTATGTTGCCCTAGTTTGCTAATTCGATTATTCTTTCTGATTACCAAACATTTGGGTCTCTGATTACATTTATTTATTTATATGGAACTTCTGAATTTTGGATGCATGTTGGACTCTGACTTATGTTGCCTCAGTTTGCAAAGTGATTCGATTATTCCTTATGATTTAAGCTTTGGGTCTCTAAGGATAACATTACTATAACCATCTTTATAAAGAAAGGTATGATTTCTGCAGCATTGGGTTTTTATTTTTTACCATTTGTCTTTGATTTTTGAGATTTGTGCTTTGTGATAACAACTTTTAGGGTTGGTATGTGATTGAGCTGCATAATTGCATATTTTATCTATTTAAAACCAATAATTTTTAATTGTTTTATTATTTTATCATTGGTTTTAGATAGATAAATTGATTAAGAGGCATAAATCCAAGTTGTAAATTAAATTGATTAAAAGCATAGTTTATGCTTGATTTTATAACTTGTGATTTATTTGGACAATAATTTCTCATGCACAACACACTTTTAATATTTTATTTTCATCTCTTGTTTAATTTTATTTATTTTAGTTTCTTTATTTTATTTTATTTTTCTTTATTTTATTTGTATAAGTTTTATTTTTATTTTTATTTATTTTTGCTTATCTTATTTTATTTTATTTTTATTTTATTTTATTTTATTTTATTTTTCTTTTATTTTTTTTTATTTTCTGCGCTGGCTAAACGACATGTCGTTTGGTCAGCAAACCAAAACGACATGTCGTTTTGAGCTATAAGTTTCTGCCGTCTGAGCTAAACGACGTGCCGTTTTGTCTAAAACCAAAACGACATGTCGTTTTGCCCATGAGTTGATTTCAACGTTTGAGCTAAACGGCGCCGTTTTGTCTAAAACAAAAAACGACGCCGTTTTCAGTCGTCTTCAACCTCACGTCGTGCTTCCTGTACAGCACAACGCACAGCGCAGCTGCGCTCCTCCACGCCACCGTGGGCCGTTTTCCGCCCACCATCAACCTCAGACGACGCCGGCGACCCCATGCACGGCCAAGAACTGCCCAAGCCACGGCAGTGCAACTCTGCGGCTCTGCACCCTCTGCTCAGTCCACTTTCGGCTCCCAGCAACCTCCTCCATGCACGCTGCATGCTGTCGAACCGAAACAGAAGAAGAAGGAAGCCGAACGTGGGAGGAGAAGAAGAGAAGAAGAGAAAGAAGAAGAAGAAGAAATGGCACTGCACTGCACAGCAACTCAGCCAAACACTCCATGCATACTGCAACACGTTCTCTGCATCACCACGAACTGGACGGCGCATACGGAACGAAAGAAAAAAAAATGAAGACAGAGACGCATGGGACGAACGTGAGCTGGGGCCGACGCACGGGAAACAGAAAGGAAAAGGAAAAGAAACGAAAACAGAAAGAAAAATAAAAGAAAAACAGAAAGGAGATAGAGAGAAGTGGGCAGACAACGACGCACGGGGAAGAAAGAAAAAAAAAAAGAAAAAGAAGAAGAAGAGGCACGGCTGGAAAGAAGAAAAGGCAGAAAAGAAAGAAAAAAAAAAGAAAACAGATAAGATGCTGCTGGCCGAGAACATGGGGCAGCTCAGACCCATGCATAGTGCAGTCCCTTTTGAAGCCTATAAATAGGACCTGTACAGAACGAAGGAAGCGAAGCGGAGGTTAGAAGCTCAGTAGGAAGTAGGAGTAGTCTGCAGAAATTTTAGGAGAAAACGCAGATGAAGTGAGGGAGTTTGGTGATGCAGTTGAGAGCCTAATGGACCAACTGTGTTATCAAACTGTTCTCCTTTATCTGCAGTCTCCATTTTTTTATTTTATTTTTTTATTTTAATTTATGTTATTTATTTTTCTGCACTTTAAATTAATGCCATTTATTTTTCAGCACTTTTATTTTACTGCACTTGTGTTATCGAACTGTTCTCCTTTATCTGTAGTCTCCACTTTTATTTTATTTTATTTTTTTATTTTAATTTATGTCCTTTATTTTTTTAGCACTTTTAATTCCTGCAATTGATTGGTATTGTTATTAGAAACTTTGATTATCTATATATTTCTCTTGATTCATTGTGATTTCTGAATACAGTGAATGCTTGAAAAATCCCTGTGATAATTAATTGGACTTATAAATATCTCTACCATCAATCTTGCACTTTTATTTTAGATCAACAATAAAATTCATAATTGTGAGTTTGATTAATTGATTGATATTTTTAGAAACGTTGATTATCTATATACTTCTCTTGATTCACTGTGATTTCTGAATACAGTGAATGCTTGCGAAATCCCTGTGGTAATCAATTGGACTTGTGAATGTCTCTACCATCAATTATTCAGACTTAACATTTGGTGATTAATTTTCTTGGGCTTAATTGATAAATCTTCCAGTTAGACAGAATCATTATTCTAGTCTAACTGAGTTAATTTTATTTTTCAGTACTTTTAATTTCCGCACTTTTATTTTATTGTCATTTAATTTTCTGTTATTTATTTTCTGCAATTTATTTTTATGTCATTTAATTTTCTTGCTCATTTAAATTTCAATCTTTTAATTTCCAGCAATTTAAAGTCACTGTCTCGCATTATAATTTCTTTAATTTTCACTGCATCTCAAACACTCAAATCAACCAAGAATGAATCTGGTTCACGACCAGTAAAAATCTTTTTTTCACTGTACTCTTTCTTCCATTGTACATATCATCTGTGTTTATTTTTATTTTTCCATCGTAAATATTCCCACCATTTTACACGAGTTTATTTTTAGCACTTTCCCTGTGGAGACGATCTAGGAATTTATTCCTAATTACTACTCGACACGCTCCTATACTTGGGATAGCCTTTTGTGCTGCTCATTTCCGAACGAGTCAAGTTTTTGGCGCCGTTGCCGGGGATGAGACAAATTTTTGAGTGAGTCAAGTTTTTGCACTAGCTATCTTTGTTTTTTTTTTAACGTTATGAGGCTGTGATGATTGTGGGATTGAAAGTTGAGAGTGTAATATTAGTAGCTATTGTGAATGCTCATCGATCGCTACAGTAGGGTGATGAAGGAGGATCCGAGTCAAATGATGCTGACTTGTCAGATTGCACATTGACTGTGCTGAAATACCTTCAGGTAGCAGATCAGCGTATGGGTGAAAATCGACCCCATCGGCGCGATTTTTTGAGCAAAACCAACGCTGACCGATACTTCATTTTTGGGGGAGAAAACTGGCCGAAACCGGTCGATGGGGAGGAGAAACACCGGTCGTCTTGACACCAGCAGTTCTCTGGCAGTTCACTATCGGTTCATCAGCGAGCTGGGTCTGAGAGAGTAGAGAGATAGAGAAAGAGGATGAGAAATGAGATCGGGGAAGAAGGTGGAAGAAGACGACCTAATTTCGAAATGACTGGCGTCATTCTACTTAATTTTTTTTTAATACGTTATAAATAAAACGACGCCATTTGGTTTAATACCAAACGACGTCGTTTTAGTTGGTTTTAAAACACAACTTCAGGTTTAAAACAATGTGGTTCCACTTAAACTTAAGTAGAATGGCACCGTTTTGATTATAGAATATATAAAATATATATATAATTTCTTTAATCGGTCAGTTCATCGGTTTGAACCCACACCAAACCAGTCGATATCGATTTTCTTTATTTTCTGTCGCACGCCGACCGGTTCTCCACCTGTTTCGATCGATTCTGAGCTTTAGCGGCCAGTCTGAGTTTGTCTAGATCGGTTTCTCGATTTCTTGTACAACCCTAAATCAACGCAAATATGGTAGGAGGATCCGAGTCAGATGATGCTGAGTTTTGGGCACGTTTCGGTATTTCGGCCATAACTTTGGCTACGGGTATCAGAATCGCGCATATAACCCCAATTTGAAAAGCTCTTTTCATCACGCATGTCGCTGGCACCCATCTATGCTTTGTGTGCATCATTTTTTAGGCCAAATTCTACTATCTTAACCTCTAAATTCTTATATTTAGTTTTTTTTTCCTTTTATGGTAATATTTTATTTATTATTTGGGTTAGATTTTTTACAGATTACTTCATTTATTATGTATTTAATTTTGGCATGATTCTTGAAATTTTACTATTTTTGATAAAATTCTGATAAGGTCGATTTTCAGCTATTACAGCTTGGCTTGTAAATTGACTAGACTATTCTTGAATTTTGATAATTTTAAATTGAACATCAGAGGCGTTTCTCTGTATTTTTGGGCAATTCTCTTGTTTTTTTTAGTGAATTATATATTAAAACTAGTTTGCAGAATAATCTCTATTTTGTCCGGCATTAGTTGGCATCAAAGCTTTATCATCTTTTCTGGGGTAATTCTCATCAGTTTTCATGACTGGTGGTTGTCGTGGGTAGGTTCTGAACGAGAAATTCTCGCACCATGATCGTAGCGTTCAAGATGTGATGATTGAAACTTTGCAGAGGCAAGTTGCAGAGTTAATCCAACGTCTAATTACGCAGGATATCGGCGATCATGAGATGGAAGATCACGATTCCAATTCCAGTTTCAAAAACCCCTATCACCATCGTCCTTTGTACCAGGAGCACCATGGTTGGGAGGAGCAATATTGGAATCTCGACTTCCGAGTGGATCTACCCAAGTTTTCTGGTACGTTATAGGCTGAAGGGTTTATTGATTGATTGAATGAGGTAGAGCAAATTTTTTATTATAAAGAGGTCCCTGATCATGTCAAAGGGAAGTTGGTCGCATCAAACTCAAAGGTAGAGCATCTACACGATGGGAGCAGTTGAGGCGATCACGAGACAGGCATGACAAGGCCAAGATTACTAATTGGGAGAAGATGAAAGGTCACTTCTTTCTCTTCAACTATACTCAAACTTTGTTTTAGAGACTTAACTCGTTGAGGAAGGGCACAAGATCGGTTGATAATTACACTAAAGAATTTTATCAATTGATAGTCCAAAATGATCTATCTGGGACAGAAGAGTAATTGATGTCATAGTATTTGGGAGGATTACGGCAGTCCCTATAGGATGTCCTCAGCCTTCACTCGCTGTGGACAATTTTTGAAGCAAACCAGCATGCACTTGTCGTAGAGAAGCAACAGAACAGAAGGCCAGTAATCATAAGCGATCAAAATAGTCGAGCAACTCATTCTCAAGAACCTCATCTCGCCTAGTAGCTATTGCAGTATTAGAGTTCTAACTGTAATATTAGATGTTTCAAGTGTAGTGAACAGAGGCATAGAGCGACTGAATGCATGAAGTCTACTAATTAAAAGGACAAAACTCTCCTAATTGAAGAAGATATGGAAGACGAAATTGAGGCGATTGGAGAGCATGTGTACGACGATGATGAGGATGGAGACGTATTGTATGGTGATAGTTATGAGACCCTGGTCGTTTGCAAGAGTCTACTAACTCCCAAGGGTGAATCAGGTGACGATTGGTTGATAATCAATATTTTTCACACAACCTGCACAATTGTAGATAAAGTCTACAAAATGATCATTGACAATGGCAGTTGTGAGAATATGGTGTCTAAAGAAGTTATCTATAAATTACAGTTGAAGACATATCGTCATCCCAGGCCATACAAATTGTTGTGGCTGAATAAAATAAGTGAGGTAACAGTAGATAGGCGATGCTTAGTACCTTTTTCAATCGGGAGAAAATATTTTGATAATGTTTGGTGTGATGTCGTATCTATTGATACTTGTTATGTATTGTTAGGCAAGCCTTAGCAGTATGATCGCAGTGTTGTTTACGATGGACAAAAGAATACATATTTCCTTAGTATCAGATGGAAGAAGATTGTTTTGGCGCATCGCTGGGAAGGAACTAGTCCTCCCCAGTAGCCAATAGTACTAACATTCTCTCTATGTCCAAGTTTGTAGAGGAGAGTGAGTGGGAAGTTGTGATTTACGTCATGTTGCCTTGTGGGAATAGTGCAACAGACCTGAGTTGGGTTGCAAAATGCTTTCACCATTAACCATTGAATTTCTAATGTCTAAATTCCTTCATTTTCCACGATTGTATATAGAGATGGACTTATAAGAGCATGCAAATATGTTCTTCACGACCTTTCTAACTCAACACCCTAACATTAACCACACTTTCATGAGTCAAACTCAACACAGTCCAATGTTGGTGGAAGACTTTCCACCTCTACCCCAAATGGAGGTTCTTATAAAAAAGAAATCCAATATGGATGCCAACTTCACCCAAGAGGAAGATAAACTACTTGTGTCAATATGGTTAAATATTTCAATAGGTGTAATACAAGGGACCAATTAAAAACATGCCCAACTTTGAAAGAAATTTTCTTTATACTTCAATAGTATAAGCAAAGTACAACATAGCGGACCATTGGATCCTTAATGCATCAGTGGTCGACGATTCAAAAAGTGACCAATAAATTCTTTGCGAAACTAGCCCAAGGGTTAAACCAAAGTGGCATAATTGAGCAAGACAAAGTATATCCATCCACTAAATTCAAGTTCTTGTACATACTATTTTATCAAATTTTTGGATAAATACACATTAAACATTTTCTTTTTGTTTTTATCTTGCAAATTTGAGAAAGTGAAGCTCATGTACCAATTGTTGGAGAAAAATTAATTTCCATTTGAGGATTGTTGGCACCTGTTGAAAGGCTAACTAAAATAGATTTAGTGTTGCTCCAAAACGAAGGTCCACGATGTCGCCAACCCCAACTCATATCTTTGTTGCTGTTGATTCAGTAAACAATGCTAAGTAGGAGTATGCTCTTGACAATGATGATGTCAAAGCGGAAGACCTTGACAAGACCAATTAAGGACATTGGCTAGCTCTTCAGGATGAAGTATACTCTTCTTGAGGAGTTACGCGATCAAGAGAAATAGTTTTTTTCTCTTAAGGAGCAGAAAAATGCATTATGGTCAAGGGATGGAAGAGGTGAGAATATGGTAGGAGGACGAGAGGCTTTGGTTGGAAGCGAACAAACTTGAATTTGACTGATTTAAAGCAGAGGAAAAAGTGGAGATAGAGCGGTTGGAAATGGAGGAGTGGATTATGTTGATGGACGTCATTGGCTTACCGAAAATACAACACATATTTCCAGCAATGTCAAATGAAAATTGTGGCAAAACGTAATAGGGAGGAGCAGTGACACTTTGTTATTTTGTTGGTTAATTTGTTGTAATTAAGTTAATCATTGTGACACATTTTACCAATGGCAAGCATTGGTTAATTTGTAGAATTAACTTCTTCGTACTCAAAGTCGTGAACATGATTATCAGTTTCCTTGTCTTTGATAATCATGCTATGTAGAATTACGCATGCTTTCATAAATTTTTTATGATCATTGACTTTGAACATTCGAGCAGGTCCACGAATTATTACAAAGCGTTGTTGAAGAACCCCAAATGCATGTTCTATATCCTTTCTTGTTGATTCTTATGCTGTTGTAAAATATTTCTTTTTTTGCCCCTGTGGGGATATGATTGTCTTAACAAATATTGGCCATTTTGGATAAATGCCATCGATAATGTAGTACCTCATAGTGTGCTCATTACCATTAATTGAGTAATTGACTGGAGGAGTATGCCCTAAGGCGAGCTCAGTGAAAATAAAAGATCTCTCAGCACATTGATATCATTATGAGAGTCGGGTAATTCAAAAAAAGCATGCCATATCTAAAGATCAATTAATGCCACTGCTTCTAATATAATAGTTGGTTCACGATTGTGATTGGAGTACATACATTTCCACCCAACAGGGCAATTTTTTCATTTCCAATGCATGCAATCAATGTTCTCTAGAATCCTGGAGAATCCACATTATTCACCAACTGAGAGTACTCGAACAATATCATTGACATTTGGAGACCTTAAATATTCATTGGAAAAAATATTTACAATGGTAGCGACAAATTTTTTTCAAGCTCTCCATTGCGGTGCTTTCTTCAATCTATATGTATTAATTTAGGAAATCGACAGTAACTCCATACGCAAACATTCTAAGTGCAACAATTATCTTTTGCAAGGAAGGTAGACCAAATCTTCCAACATTATCTCTTATTTGGATGAAATAAGGCTCGTAAACCTCCACCTCATACTGAATACGAAGAAAAAGTCCACAACCCATACGAAATCTCATTCTAAATAGATTTGAGCGATATATTGGTGATTTTATAAAATAGTCACAAAATAGCCGTTTGTACTCTTCTAAATGATTATGCCTAATGTACTTACAATGTTGAAGAGTACTACCACTATGAGATGTTGATTTTCCATCTTCATTAAAAACTATCTCCAACTCATCTTCAGAGTCTAAGTAAAGTAGCAATTTGTGAAATAAACAATGAGCCATTTAAGTAGGGGTGTAAATTTAAACCGATAAACCGGTCCGAACCGGATCGGACCGGACCGGTTTTTATATTTCATAAACCGGCCGGAACCGGTCCCGTTCCGGTTTTAGAATTTTCCGGACCAGACCGGTTGATAAAATATATATAAAAAATAATATTTTATATATAAATTGTATATATAATTTATAATTATATGTGAAATATATATAATATAATTATATATCATAATTCATATATAAAATAATTTCATAGTATAATTTATAAATTATAACATAAAATGTTAGTTTCAAATATAAATATTTGTAATTTTTTTGATCATATGCTATTAATATAATTATATATAAGATAATGTTATTATAAAATAAAAGTTTAATCTTAAAAATGAAAATGTAATTGATCATGTATTATATACCTATACTAAATATAGTTTATAAATAATACTAATATATAGCTATCTAATAGTCTAATATTATACTAATGTCAAATTTATATTTTAAAAAAATCGAAAAACCGGACCGGAAACCGGTAAAACCGGAAGTACCAGTTTATAAGGGTAACCGGTGCGTAATCGGTTTTGAAAAATACAAAACCGGTCATACCGGTTCGGTCCAAAATTTTATCTAAAACCGGACCGAACCGGACCGGTTATACCCCTACATTTAAGAAGCGAGTGGAGAATGAGACCACAATGAGAGTTTTCTCTTAATCTAAAATGAAACTTAGGTTGCTCTAAATGTCAATGAAAGAACAAGTGCTCTTATTTACACACCAAAATATTATTGTTTAAAAATATGTCTGTTAGGAAATGGACAAAAATATTACCGTTTAAAATTTAATTGCTACAAAATAATACCATTGGAAAAGGTAAATTTTGAGGAAAATTTATATTATTCTTAAAATTGTAATAATTTTAAAAATTTGATCATACCGGAAAAAAAATAATTTTCAGTGACATGTTAAAAATATTCGCTAGAGAGTAATAATTCAAAACAGAAGGAAAATAATAAAAGAGTGAGTAGTTATGATTGTAGAGAGAAGTGAGAGAAAAAATAATAAAGAAAGTAGGGGAATAATTTTTTAATATAATAAAAAAAATTGGGAGTGAGATATAGGATAATTTTAAAAAATGAGTAAAATTTAATAAAAGATGATTTGTAGCCAAAATTTAAAAAGGATTTTGGAAAACGGGGCGTGGATGCTCTTACTCAACTTAGTTCAATCTCGATCCATTTATGTTGGGATAGGGCTATATTTTCCCATCAATTAATCGGTGTGCCTGCCACATATTCTTTTCCGCCAGGCCCGTGCCGAGTCCAGGTCCATGGCCCATGCCGTGAGGCTGTCCCTGGCTCTAGCCCGACCTGAGTCTATCAATCATGGAATCTCCAACGCCAATGCTTTCTGAATGTATAGGGCCCAAACCGGATACTTTCGCAAAACAAAACCACGATAACCTGAACCCTAGCCTATTTTGTCTTGTATCCTCACTCCCGAGTCCCACCCTCAACCTCAAGCTCTCAGACGCGGCCGTTGTCTCTTTCTCTCAGGTAAACCTATCTTCTCCCAACTTTAGACTCACTGGATCCGTCTCTCTCTCTCTCTTTCTCTCCGATTTTTATTTTACTCATTGTAAGATAAATCTTATTAGAATAGCTAGATCACTTTGATGCTTTGGGGTTGAGTCTGACTTTGATTCGGTGAGTAACAAATTAAGGAAAACGAATACCGCTTTGTTTGTGTTAGATTTGATCTTTTGCTTTAATTGACTTATTAATCTGCTGGTAAGAACTAGCATCTACGGAGATAATTTTGGCTTTTTCATGTTGATCGCCTAGTGAATGGATGATATACTTTTACTCGGCTCGGTTTTCGTACATTTCGTTGTTGTATTCGATGCAGACTGCTTGAATGCTTATTGATTTGTTAGTATCAAGTGTTTGTTTTTGTTAACTAATCGATTTTGGGTGCTACCTTTTTTAGCAGCTTGAATTTGGGAGGATGGTGAGAGTCAGTGTGTTGAATGATGCTCTCAAGAGTATGTACAATGCTGAGAAGATTGGAAAACGACAGGTCATGATTAGGCCGTCCTCTAAAGTGATTATCAAGTTTCTGCTGGTCATGCAGAAGCATGGTTTGTTCGATTGCACTCATTTATCCTCTCATGTTTTCCCCTTTTACGTGTATGATGAGTTCTAATTTAAGTCACTCTGACCTGATCTTGTAGGTTATATTGGGGAATTTGAGTTTGTTGATGATCACAGATCTGGCAAGATTGTCGTTGAATTGAATGGAAGGCTGAACAAGTGTGGTGTTATAAGTCCTCGTTTTGACGTTGGTGTCAAAGAGATTGAGGGCTGGACTGCCAGGCTGCTTCCTTCAAGACAGGTTAGCCTCGATACCTTCTTATTTGTTGCTGCTTCCCAAAAAAATGGATAGTGTTGTGTCTTCCGTTTTGACTCGTTTAATAATCAATTAGAAATTGGCCTGCACGAGTCCACGACGCGACTCATTTGAACCCGTTTAATGTAAATGGGTTAACCTAACCCGCATAACTCATTTGATCTGATAAACATAATTTCACATAATAGTTAAAATCTATATTTATGGTAGTCACAATATTTTAAAAAAATAAATACTAAGACTACCTAATAACAAAAAATATCAATATTTTTTAGATTTTAACTTGTAATAAAATCAATATTACAAACCCAACAATAATAAATATGAGCATAGGTCCATAATTATTAGCCCAACACTAAAAATAAGCATATTAAGAAATACCAATATATATTTTTTTGATAAGTAAAAATCCAACAATAATAAAATTTAAACGGGTTAGTGCGGGTTGACCACCTGTTATTAATCGTGTCTTAAGTTCTTAATGGGTCACCTTGTTTTGACCTGAACTCATTTATATCAAACTCAAACCTGCTAATTTCGTGTCGTGTTTATGTTGGGTTCATGAGTCGTGCCACATATTGCCACCCCTAGTGTGAAGTATATGCATTTGTTGAAGTGACCATTTAGATAATTTGATGGACATTGTATTACATGAACCTATAATGGGATGTGTTTAATTCCTTACTAAATAAGTTCATTACAATTTATTGTTCACAAAACAAAGGGCATTACTTTTTGGCAAGAGATTGTGTTTCCTTACATGGTGTATAACTTTTGCAGTTTGGATATATTGTGCTGACCACATCTGCGGGAATAATGGACCATGAAGAAGCAAGGAGAAAGAATGTTGGAGGCAAAGTACTTGGATTCTTTTATTAAGCAGAGCTTTGAAGATCCTTTTGGAATTATGGAGTACTGCAGAGCAGTTTCTTTACTCCCTAGAAAAGAAAAAAATTTAGAAAGAACTTGTTTTGTTCCAAATTTGGTATTAGTTTGCATCGACTTAAATCTTTTGTTGTAGTTTAATGCGATTTTGCTCAAGTTTGATATGTCTTGTTGCTGGCTGTTCCATCCTCGGTAGTTTTGTTTGGAATTAATATGTCACCAAGTAATTTTTTTTCCTTTTTTATTTCTTCCCCACTGAGTACTTTTGTTTCCTCTCGATCTTATCTTAGTAATGCCACAATTCAACAACTTATGCCATACTTTTTTTGGTGGTTGGGGAGCAGGGTGGGGGTTAACTATCATAGCTGTGATATTATAGTTGTTGGATTAAAAGTCAACAATGAGAAACTTTTCTTTTGATGTAGGTAGTGCCTTTTTTTTTTTTTTAATATGAGCCCGTAGGTAGTGTATCTAGATTTTTCATGAGAGTCTACGGGGCATGCTCAAGTTGTTAAGAGTATTTTCAGAGTTGGAGAGGGTAGAGGTTTGAAGTTGCCAGTATAGGTTTCAATGTTTTCATTAACATTGTGCCCTTGATCATTTTATAGGGTGGACAATCCATCCTTCCTAATTGGACTTGATGTCATGGTACGCTGTTTTCGAACTTGGCATTCACGCCTTTGTCTATCGTTACAATCTTTCCGGGCAGGTGTCTGGTAGAGCAAGGTCTCGATGTTTAGCAACAGCAGGCTCCTTGCGAGCTTTTGCTCCGACTCTCCGGTGATCTGGGTCCTGAATTTAGACACGTATATTGACTTTTGATTAACAGTAGTTCCATTACCAGAGTCTGCACTGCATATATGTAATGAGGATGTTTGGTGCTGACATGAAGTTGATTTTTAGTAGCATATTGCTCTATTATTGAAGTAACATCATTTGTCTGTGTCCAACAGTAATGGAAAGTTACTTTGACTAGATGGCTCACCAGCACTCCACCGCATTGACACTTGCGGTATGAGATGCTTAGTGCAGTTCTGCGTATTTTGCTGGATACACAGTGCCCAACCAAAACAATTTCACGCCTCAATGCGTATTCTCGCACAATATTTGAATGTATCTTTGAATACTAGTATTGGATTATGCATCTACATATTTATATAATATGATATTAAATTAGATTGTATTAAATTATGCATATTCAAAAATTTGTATAGTTATGAACATTATTTTAACAAATTTGAAGATTTACTGTTCACTTCCAAATCTTATTTTACTTTTTTTTCTCTCTCCTCCCCCCTCTCTCTCTCCACCAACGGAATGAAATTTGAAAGAAAAAAAAAATTTAGGTAAAAAATAAATAATAATAAAATAAAATTTTTTTATTATTATTTGGTTCAAAGATACATAATTCAATATTAGAAATTTTTTTGATATGTAAAATTAATCTCTAAAAAATGTGAATTTATATATGTATATAAAGAAACTAATGCTAGTGTTATTAAAATGAGAAGATATCGAGTATGGGTATTAAATTGGCAATTTTCTCAAGTTGCCCGCAAATAGTGTCTGCGACCATTGACCATTGATACTATTAAAAAAAGAATAATATCCAAACTTCTAGTTTGGTATTTGAAAAAAAAAAAATTTTCTAATGGATTGACCCTGCATTTTCTACGTTTATGGATAATATCTTGTATTAGTTATGAGAAAAATGGAACCTTCAAGCAGGGCAGAGCTTTTATTTTCTTCCTTCATTTTTTAAATTCTTTTAATTGAAAATATCAATACAAAGTATTGACTATTATTAGAGAAGGCCCATCTCTCTCTCAAAAAAATAAAAAATAAAAATAATAAAAAAATAAAAAAGATGAAGAAGAAAAGAGTAATAATTAAACAAATTATTTCAATATTTCATATTTAATAGGCATTTTTTGTGTTATTATATTAGAATTGAAAAATCTCACTCAGAATATTTATCGGCAAAATAAAGATAGGAAAATGCTAAGTTGTCCTATATTTTGCCCCCTGAGTTTTATCACTCGTGTCTATGATTTTTTTTTATTTTTTTAATAGTTAAGGAAGTTATTATTAGTAAATGTATATATTTTTTAAATATTTAAAAAATATTTGAAATAAAAAAGAGAAGTACAATTGCACTACTAGGGCACGTCCAACTATTTATTGTAGCCAGCAGAGTAGCATTGTCAATGAAAAAATCTAAATTAACGAGGTCTTTTGGACCAATTAGCAATACTTAATTTTTCGCTAAGAGAATCAAAGATCTCCCATATATATATAAATATATATATATAAAATAAAGATAACCTAAATTATTCCTAAATTAGAATAATGAAAAATTCATTTATTTAATTATGCAGCTCGAAATGGCTAAATGACAAAGTAGCGTTTGACTCTCGAAAAGAAATAGATATGTAAAGTGAAACTCATATTTAATTATTAACTAAATCCTTAATTATAAATAAAACTCGTTTTAATTGTCTATCTCTTTTGATTGAAGCTCTAAAATTCGAACTCAAAAATTTTTAATGAATGTTGTTTGTTGAGTAATATTTTCTTCAAATAATTAAACAGGAATATTTCTCAGAAGACAGAATATAAAATATGTTAAAGCTAAACATGAAGAAGTCACCATAGAAATAATAAAACAAAGACAGCCAACTGAAAAAACAGCACCAAAAACAAAAACAAAAACAAAAACAAAGCTAAGCTTAGAAGCTCTTAGCAATACAGCTTTAGAGGTTATGTTTCATATAAGCTTTGGAGATAAAAACAAAGGTTAATTCTCACAGAAGCCATCTTAATTGACAGAAAAAGCCTGAGCCACAAATGATGATCATCGCATTCTAGGATGCATTGCCAAAGGGTCTTTGGTTGCCCAAACCGACCAAACAATATCATATGTTCCCCCCCAACTTCAAGGGCGGTGATTCATTTACCTCCCATGATCATGATGATCTTCCTCCTCCTCGTCGTCGTCATCACCATCGTCGCCGTTGATCTTGCCCCTGCATGACGTCCTAGACGCCATGAGAACTGTCACGTGGGAGTACAGTGGGAAACCTAGATGAAGGCCATGGATGGTTTTTTGTGGAAGAGGGATGAATGCAGAGGAGGCTTCTGAGCTATAAAACTTGAAAAATGAGTAAGTCCGTACGTGTGGCTTTTGTTGTGGGGGGGAGGATCTTCTTCGGCATATGCTTGGAGCATTAACTTGCTGGCCCATTCCTTTTCCATCTACCTTTCGATTACTTGGAATCTATAATGGGAGTTTTAGTTTTTTATTAATTTGCATTTCTACCAATATTCTATCATTTTATTTATTTATTTTTAATTTTTTTCCCCATATCAACTTGCTTTTGGAGTTTGGACCGTAATACGTTTTTTTTCCTGCCCTTAAAAGCTGTTTCTCATGTAAAAAAGACGTGGAAACAGCGCACTCGTACAATGTCATAAAAAAAAAAAAAAAAAGTTTTCCTCTCTAACGTATAAAGTAGGCAAATTGCTTGCAAATGAATAGAGCACCATAAATCCTAATATTGGAACCCGATATCTTTATTCAAAGAACATTGGCTCCTTTATAATTGATAGCCTCCATCATTACATATCAGCGAACTAGGACTGCTACCCGCACCCAACATAGTTAACCGTTCCTGCACCCTGCCCTTGCATGAGCGGGGTGAGGTTTGCACTCTCGCAATTCGGCCCATCATCTCAAGGGCAGGGACGGACCCCTCATCCTTCTGCTCCCACTGTCCACTGCCATCCACGGTTGTTCCATTCGAAAAAACATACAAAAATTCAAACAAAGTTACAAAACCATCTCAAATGCACAACAAATTCACATTGAAAACCAAAACTAGCAAAAAGAAAAAACCAAAACACAATACATATGCAGCTATGCCAAAGACTAAGTTGAAATGAAAGGAAAAAAAAAAGGAAAAAACCCTAAACGTCGGTGGATTCTCACTGCGCTGCTGTGGCAATTGCTAGAGGGAGAGAGGGTAGCAATGCATGGCGTACAAAGGAGAGAGGAAAGAAAGAGGGAGAGAGGGGAGGGAAGAGAGTAGATAACTGTTGACTGGAGGACCCTAAACTTAAAATCCCCCATTCCCAAAAAACAACTCCATTTTGGCAGTATCTTTTTTAAAAAAAGAGTTGTTACCAAAACAACGTCATTTTGGATTATTTTGATAACGAATTTATAAGATATATATACATATATATATATTTTGGGCTGGGTTTAGGCCTAGCCGGGGGGCGAGGCGGTGGACAGTGGGGTGGCAGGGCTGGAACCCCGCGCCCAGCCCTGCTAAAAATACAAAGATGGCAAATTATATACCTTGCCAATTACTATATATGATCTTATTCATAAGCAAAACTAGCTACACTAATTGTAAGATTATTATTAGACTTTATTTGACTGTGCCAATTATTTTTTATTTGGTAGGATATCTTGTCCCAAAATGTAGGTCAATAGCAGATTTTGAGGATATTTGGATAATGAAGTGAGCAGTAAAAATGTTGATGTTTACCAGCTTAGAGCATTGGTAATGGCTTATGCATGATCTTTATATTTATCTTCATATTTCATAACATCTCTTCAAATTGGTCTGCATTGGATTATGCATTTTTAAAATTTTACATAGCTATGAAAAATGTTCATTCAAATTCGAAAAAATATTGTTCACTTTCCAAATATTATTTTACTGTTTTTCCTCTCCTACCCTTTGAGCTTTCTAATTTCAACAACAACGCAAACAAAGAAATCAAAGAGGACCGAACAAGATTGATAATTGTTTATTTAAAGCATATCAAGAAAAAATAATTTGATAATTGCTTATTTAAAGCATATTAAGAAAAAATAATTTTAGGAAAAAAATAAAATAACAATAATATTTTATCATTATTTAGTTAAAAAATTATAACTTAATGTGTAAATTTTTCTTAATATACAAAATCAATTTTAAAAAAATATAATTTTTCATATAAATAGAGAAACCAATATTAATATTCTTATAGCTCAATGAAAAATCACAGTAGTAATGATTGTGAGTATAAATATTGTACCTGCAGCAGGTGCATGTGTTTCTAGCTATTGGGTTAAAGGCCGACCACTCATGTGTCTGGTAGCACGTTATTTTGTCCTCTAATTGGATATTTCTTTCTACAAATTTTCATCAATTCTTGGTACGGCGTGAGGCCATTAATGGTAGATCATGAGAATGCACCTAATCCTGTCTTGGAATTTGTGAGCTTGCATCCTTGATTGTTTTTTATTGTTTTAACTCATTAAATCAAAGTCAAACCAAATAGTTAATTTATGATCACTAGGTATCGCCAAAATTAACAGTTCAAATCAATTGAGTTTTGTATAAAATATTATCAATGCTTAGTAATATTTTCTCTCGTTAATGAAGAATGTTTCATTAAGAGCATTAGTATTGATTTAGCTAAATGCATCTTTAAAATTTAATCAATAATATTGACTCAATATCACACTTTTTTATATTTATCTATTTTATTTAAATTCAATCCCTACATTGAATTAACTATTTACTCTTTCTATAATAATAAATTATTATTAAATTAATAATTTTTTTATTTAATTTATTTGTATCACATTTTATAATTCTATCAATGTAATATTAATAATAATTATATTTTAATTAAATTAATATTAAAAAAATAATATTTTTAAAAGTTATTTAATGCTAATAATAAAAAATATTTGATTAAACTCATCAAAAATTCTATCTAAATTTCTTAATTACAAACCAAATAATATTTTTATTGGAGTGAGAAACTAATATTTTAATGTTTACTTGGAGTGAGAAATTATTATTTTAATTTTTGGTGAATTAATTTGGTTCTTCAAATTTGGTTAATTCATGTAATAGAAATGCAAATTGTTTTAGAGATGCCCAATCCAATATGGGGTCTTTTTATTACAAATTAGTTAAATTTTAGCCAACCTTCAACTTTGCCCAAGCCAATGCTAGTGCTCTAAGCTGTTTCATCCATTAATATGGATGTAAAATTTTTGAAAATTAAACATTCTAATTTGTTGGGTATAAACTATAAATAGCATGCCATTTTAAATAATATTGAAGATTCATTCGAAATCTCACTTGTCCTAAAATCTTTTAATTTAGAGACATCATAATATTCAATGTTGTCCTTATTTGTCCGATGCGCATGGGATAACGAAACATGCTCATGATCTAGCTTATAAGCTGCCAAATACTTGCATATATCACTACAACAAATAGCAATTTTTTCCGAGAGTGACACTCGTGGCAAAAAACCAATTCTTAGTGGGTAAAAGGTTTTTCCTACCCATTCCTTCGGTGGCACACTCGTGGCTTATAATTGGTGGAGAAAGACTCTTTTCCAACCAATATCATAAGTTCATGGGAAAAACTTTCTTTTTCCCACCACACTCGTAGCGGTTAAAGCAACCATTTTTCATGGCAAATAGGATTCCATATAGTATGATTTCGGTGGGAAATATTATTATTCTCCATGAGAAGAGTTGTGACAAAAAGTTATTACCCATGATATATTTTTTTGGAAAATGTTACATAATTAGATTTTTCCACGTATAATATTCGGGGAAATAAGTTTTTTTGGCACGATAAAATTTGGTAGAACATTAGTATTTCTCACCAAAGCTTGTTAGTTGGAAAAAGACTAATTACCACCACTAACTTTGGTCGGAAATATATAGTTCCCATCAACACCAGCCATGGGTATAACTAATTCCGCATGAACTTTATTCGTGGCAAAAAGTTCAACCAAGTAATACTGGTTTTTGTTGGGAGTGACCCTCATGGGAAAAAGTCCATTTTTTGTGGGAAAAGGACTTTTTGCCACGATTAAATTTGGTAGCATTGATTTGCAATTTCATAACTACATCCTTTTATTTTTTGCAAAAAGGCAAAAAGGAAAAGAGAAACTTTTTAATTGACTATTTCTTAAACACCTAGTGAAACACATCTACTGGAAAATATGTATTGATATTTTTGACAAGTACATTAAAGAATTCAATCTGTAAATTGTACCAAAACAAAACAGTCCAGCTATTACAACAGTCCATACCACAAAACAGTCAACTAATTACCACAAAACAGTCCACTACTAATTCACTTCATAAATTTTGTTATTTTTTATGAAGTGAATTAATAAATACACTTCATTGCAAAAATACCAACACATTAGTATTGAGCAACACAGTCCACAAATACACTTCAACTTGTTTGTTCTGAAAATAGTCCTTGAGCAACATTACTAACCAGCATATCTATGGGCTTTAACTTGTGGCTTGAATATATAAATAAATGGGAAAGCAGCAAGTCCAGGTAATCATGTGGGTTGACTGTTTGTTTTGAAGACTGTTTGCTAACCACCTCCCCTTGTTCCTTTGAGGATTGAAAGAGAAAGAAACTTTAGAAAGTGCAAATATATGCTTCAATTTGCCTACGCAGACTACATAATAAGGTATGCATCCGCTAAAATCAAACCGATTGACCTTTAAAAGGTTATGTGAAGCTCCAATTGACATAATGTAGCAACTATTCTTATACCAACCCCTTTAATACTTTTGAGTACTAATTGTTTAGAATATTAAGGAAAAACTTAACATGGGCAGTTTGGTCATAGGGTAGTAAGCACAAGTCCGACTGATTATGTATCTCTATTTGACTTGATGTATAGTTGTTTTTATGGCAGCATTGATTCGCAATTTCACATCTAAGACCATAAATCAACCTAACAACTCAACCTACCCTTGTCTCAACCATTTCAGGCATACCACACTTTTCTTTTATTTTTATCTTTTCTACCATTTAATCCTAGTGGTGCCATAAAACCAACCCAGAACAAAATTGAAGTAGCAATGAGTGCTGCTAGTCAGTCATACAACGATTTCCATAAAATTATATTGTCCAAGTCTGCATTTTACTTATACAAACAAACAAAAAAAAGTCAACCATCAAGCTGGCAATAATTTTGTACCCTCACGGAAAAATAATATGCCCAAATCATATAACAATTGCGAGTCCAATATGGCAAAACAGAGATGCTAGAGAATCTTCTACCCAATATCAAATGTAATAAAATACCAAGCAAGTCTATGTCAAATATTATACACCAAGCAAATTTGTGTCAAATATTATACACCATAAATACACCATACCATTTTATCCTCAAAAGAACAAAAAATAAAAAAATAGCAATGCATTTACCCAATCGCACAACTAGATTTGCTGTATAGGGTAGAGCCAAACCAATTCGTGGAGGAAATTGAAGAACATTTTGGACGATTCCCTCCTGCAAAAGATTGTGATAAAATTATCATAAAGCACCAAATTAATCAAAAAAATAATAAACAAATCAGTTTGAGGAATCTAACGAATCATATGTACTAAATTAATTGTTTAAAATTAGCCTCATTTGGAGGGGGAATTGAAAGAAACTTATATGAAATTGTCCAATGACATGCAACCCCCAAATTAGAGCAGCTGATTTAGAAGCATGTGTGCATTAAGATATGAAAAAGAAAACGTATTGAATAATATGTCAAAGCAGTATGCAAAAGAAAGAATTAGAGGAGAGATTTTGCTTTCCAAAATGAATCTTGAAAACCGATCTACATGAGATTAAAGACTGGGGTTTCTAGAGTGAAAGGTGCTAGCTGAGAGAGAACCTGAGAGACTAGTGGTGACAGCATCAACCTTTGGAAGTGGACAACTCCAACTTCAAATCGCGCGAAGCCCTATGCTCAGACCCATAAGGTGCTCTCAGGCAGTGACGTCACAACATGCGCTGTTAGTCGGTGAAGTGTAGGGTCCAACCAGCCACCAAAAAATCCACAGTTCGGTGACGTTGGAAGCTCGACCGAGTCTTTTGGGGTTGATCATGGTGGATGCAAGCCGTGGGAGTTGTGTTCTCGTCTACACCGACCCTTTCATCTTTGTGAAATTATCTCCCCCAAGCCCTAATTGACCCAACATGGAAATGGTCGATCATGGGAGGGTTTCATGAAATGGGAGAAAATAAGAGAAGCTCTCGTAAAATTTGATAGATTTTGTCTGAGAAAGGCAGCGGAATTTCCTCGATGAAATCGGAGGATAGGGAGAACGAGTGCGCGCCATAGGAATTTCCCACCGTTTGGTTCGTGGAAATGGGTTTGCACGCGTGTAATATGAGGGTTTTTTTTTTTTTTTTTTTTTGCGGCGAAATATGTTTGTGGCAACAGATACTTTTTTACAACCATTTTAAGTGATGCGTCGGCATGTCGCTGCAACATGTATAATTCTTTTTCCACATACGACTTTGTGACAAAAGCTAAGTATTTCCCACCATGATTTGTCTTGGAAAATTTTTTTGTGGGAAAAGCCTATTTTGTTGTAGTGAGATGATGTAAATAGTACTGTTGATGGGAGGCCAGTTTTCAAATGAACCCATAATTATTGGGTCTAATCACCTTATTGATGATCTTAACCTTAAGACAAACAATCAAGCACATTAGCCTGAGGACGACTCATGCTCAGGAGCCACCCTGCCCTATTATTACCATTTTTATTGCAAATTTATGGAGATAAAATTACGTACCTGACATCTCATGTCAACTACCACGTTTGGAAGAAAGAGGGAAAACCCACTAACATGGATGGTCATGAAGTCATTCTGCGCGCGCGTATATATATATATATATTATGAACAATAAAAGAAAAATAAAATAAAAATAAAATTAATCACACAAGAATACAAGATTTATGTGGTTTGACAATGCGCTTACATTCATGGAGTTGTAGAGAATTTTATTTAGACGAAAGATCAAATATATAGTATTGCTGTCGTGCAAGGGTTTAATACAATTTATAGAAAACCCTAATTAGCGGGTTGGGCCGGACCAAGGGTCAAAAGTTTCAGCCCAAGTCTGCGCTCCATGTTCCAAGCTTCATTGAAAGTCCACCAAAATAAATACAACAAATTTTTGTCTGATTAGGTCATTAAATCAGGCTGCGCGGCCTGATTTACACAAATACAAATAAGGCTTTACACAAACAACAGCCCTCCAATATATCTTCCTTTTATATAAAATGCACCAATTGCGGTGTATATATACAACAATATATATACCTTTGATTATAAAAGAAACAAGCATCAATTGTGGTTTTTACAATAAGATTTCCAATCATATTCCATAAAGAGAGCATTCCAAAATCCTTGCTCTGATCTTGTCTGCATATACGTTTAAGATCAACTAATGCTGCCTTTTCTTTTTCTGTTGTTCCAAATATAATTAACAACGGAGTACTTGATCATGATGATCATTTAGAGGCCTTTACTCCACGAGCTAATAAGTTAGAATTAGAAAATTCATGTGGCTTTTGTCGAGTAATATATATTTTTCTCTTTGCTTGTCGGTTCTAGAAAGAATTGTTGCTGAAATTTTTTCACGAAGTCGAATGTCTGCAGACTCCACTCAATTATGATAATGATGGATAGCTCACATCACCAATCCTCCAGTCTTAGGATAAAATGATGTCCAATTAAGCCTCCTTCCTAGATTCTCTTTATACGACGTACCCGCAAATTTTAAGGTGGTTGGTGATCTCCCATAGTGCAAGTTGACAATGCATTGAGCAAAGCCACATATATATATATATGTATATATATGTGTATGTATGCATGCATGTATATATGTATCACTATCTTAAAAAAATTGTGGGGCTCAAAATACAGATTGCAGATCATCATCAGCTGACCGTCACAATGCAACAAACCATGAGCCATTGTTTATTGCTGCAGTTTGATTGTGGTTATAATCCGATCAGGAAATATAATGTGATCACAAGGGGCTCCAAGAGGATCATGACCAGTAGAAAAAAAACTCAATAATATGATATCTAAGAAGATATATATATATATATATATAATCTTAGTGCATAAATAGATCAATAAAGACTGTTTACAATACATGCATGATGGTCGATCATGTGGAGTCCAATATTAGGTATTGGCATCGGTATGGGCATCTCGGTTTTGAATCTCTTTTAGCGTCGCATTTATGAGTGGAGACCACATACTCAGTCACTAGAGGCAATATATAATATGCATCATGCACTTGAATCAATTTGGTCAACTTATAATGTTCATAGTTTGGATCCTTTTTTCAGCTTTTTGGGTGAGCAAGATTACAATTCATTACAAAAGAAATGAATATTTGTGACGGATTATTTATGATAAGAATAACTATTTATGATAAAAACAGACTCATTTTGATAAAAAATAATCATTTTTACAAGAAATAACTGATTATAAATAAACAGTTTTATTATAATGCAACAACGTGAAAGCCTTCTAGTTTAGGGGGGTCAAACATGCATGAATATTCTTGGATCGAGCAACGTCTGATTCGGCAGTAGTACTACCATCCAAGGACAGCAAATCTAAATGAAAAAAAGAAGACAAAAAGAAAGACAAGTTGCTCTGCTCCAAAAGGGGCAGAATGAAAAACAAACCATTTTAATTTATTAGACAAGCTCGGACAGATTATTATATTCAGGTTCCAAACTGACTTGCTATACCTCAGACCACGTCCTAGTTTTGTTTGGAAAAAACATCCCAGTACTGCCTGAGGCCAACCTGGTCAATTTAGTTGTCCCAGTCCAGTCTTTGAAATTGTTTCCAGAAACATAGTAATTTCCATCTCCATCTCCGTCTCCATCTCCATCTCATGTGAGGAAACCCCATACTGGGTCGATATCCATCTGCCTTTAAAACTCTCAGATAATCATATTAGTTTCAGTCGTCACACGCCCTTTGAATCATTCCCTTGGATTAATTCATAACTATCTTGTTAAAAAACATGAAGAAATAGTGCTAGATTTTATAAATATAAATTTACAAACTGACGTAGTTTCATGTGATACGTTAGAACTGTTTTACAATAAAAATAATTTTACAATTTAATATATAATATCAAACCACACCAGTTTGTGAATTTATTTTAGTTAATTATTTTGTAGCTAAAATAATAATAGGAGGAGATGATTTATAAAATATTTATTTATAAGAATTTTTTTTTATCTTAATTTAAGAATATATTTACATGATTTATAAAAAAAAATCACTTAAGACGCGCTAGAAATATAAACAAAAAATGTAGAGTTTTGTTATACATAAAGTTGGTGTGTTAGCACATGATAATTTAGAATGGAATCTATTATAATTTTAAAAAATTAAATCATCTGTATCTTTTTAGTATAATTAATGTGAAAATTTTCTACATCAACAATGCATGTAAAAAATAAAATTTATAAATAAAATTTCTCTTTAATAAACAAATTAATTTAGTGGGCGGCTCTGATTCCATCAATCAACAAAGATTTTTCTAAGCTACGTTCCCACACAACCATCTGACAGTTGTAACTTAACGCTTTGAAAAAAGTGAGTACCTAATGGGCGATGATTAGGATGCCAACTCACACACTTAGTTTTGATAACCTACATGCATCACCACTTGATAATTTCTAGGCCCACATCTCACCTGCCGTTTAAAAAATGACACTTGGCAAAACGAGGAAAACTTTGCATACTGTTTAACAGATGTCATGCTAACGTTGGCTGGGATTCTGTTCATTGAAGGAGGCACAAGGCGAAAGGCCAAAGAAAGAGCGCACGCCTGCCGTGACCTGCACAAGGCGAAAGAAAGAGGGAGGTAAGGAAGAGTGCGCATTTTAGCGACCCCCACCATAATCGGAGGAGCTTCAAAGGGTAACCCAAACTCTCTTTCTTAATAGCTCTTTGCTCCTTCACTTCTGACCTCTCGGAGACCACTCTCTCCCACGTTCTCTCGGGAAAACTCGTTCACTCTCTCTTTCTCCCTCCCTCCCTCTCTCTCTCCGATCTGGTATTTGTTCTTGCTAATTTTGATTTTTCCGGTTCTCATTGTATTTTCTATGCTTTTGATATAGAATTTTTGTTTTTATTTTGTTCGTTTTCTCCTTTGCTTGCAGGGAGGTAAATTATTTGTAGGGCTTTCTATATTGATATTAATTTTTAATTATTACTCAAATGGCTGCTCCACCGGCAAGGGCTCGGGCCGATTACGATTACCTCATAAAGCTCCTATTGATCGGTGACAGCGGTATGTAACTTAGAGCATTTTTCCTTCTGTTTTCTCTCTCGTTTTCCCGAGAATCGAAGGGATTATTTGAGAACATAAACTGTGTTAGTGTTCGGAAACAAAAAAATAAAATAAAATTCTGCATTCTAGCTTGCATGCGGTTTGGCTTGGCTTGATTTGTTCTGTTTATAGTTTTTTAGATTAGGGAATTTGGAATTTTTTGTTTCTCTCGAGGTTTACAATTACTGGGCATTGTGATGCGGTATTTGTGTGGATCTAGTTTGATTTTGTTTTAAACTTGTTCTGACCTGATTCTTGAGCTTTTAGGTGTTAAAATTTTGAGGATTTAAATGAAATTACGTGAATTAGCCAAAAGAAATACTATTTTGGAATTTGAAGAATGTTATTTTTTATTCCAATTATGCCCAAATAATTTCTTTAAATTAAGGTTCTCATGATTTATCATCATCATTATTATTTGTTGTATATATACATAGATAAATACTTTTGGGGGTGTTTGCTGTATTTTTGTGTTTATGCCAATGACCTCTAACTTAATCACTTTCTCTTTATAGGGTAAGTGCCATAGATTTAGGTTTGCTGGAATTTTGATGCTGAAGTTCAAATCTGGTGATTTATTCGTTGAAGTTTCAATTTGTTGTCAATATGCTTCTTTGTAAATTAGGAGATTGATTACCATTAAATGTAAAAAAGAAAAAAAAATGTTAAAGGACGTCATATTTGATAGAAGGTGCTGATGGGTTGCGTCTTGAGGAATGGATGATGGGTTTGGTTTATAATCACAACAATTCTAAATTAACCCCTAGGGTTTGGCTCAAGTGGTAAATGCCTTGGGCTTGGGAGTTGGGGGTATGCTTCCCCCAAGTCTAAGGTTCAAAGCCCCTTGGGTGCAAAAAATCTCTAGGGTCATCGGATTGGGGAATTTTTTCTTTGAATTACTTGAAGTGCACTTGCGGAAAACTCCTTGCCGAGGGCCTGTGCACCCCTGGGATTAGTTGGAACGCTGTTTCTGGACACTCGGTGCCATTTAAAAAAAAAAAAAATCACAGCAACTTCCAATGACTCAAAAGAATTAAATCTAGTAAAAAATGTAGAAATTTTGAACTTTCTACATTTATTTTTCTAATATTTTTTTAGATGAAATGCGGCATCATTTAATGCATTGTCTTTTAACACTCAATGGCTTATATTATTGGATTTAGATAATATTATTGGATTTGCACTTATCAGATTTGGCAAATTTATTGGGGTGTAGGATTTCTTCATTGCCTTTGAAATATCTTGGGCTTCCTTTGGGGGCTTCTTTTAAAGCAGTGGACATTTGGGATGGAGTGATTGAAAAAATTGAAAGAAGGTTAGCGGGCTGGAAGAGGATTTATTTGTCTAAGGGGGGAAGATTAACTCTTATTAAAAGCTCTTTGTCTAACCTGCCCACATATTTCCTTTCTCTTTTTCCTCTTCCTGCAAGGGTTGAAAAGAGAATTGGGAGTTTATTTCGGAATTTCTTATGGGGTGGTGTAGGTGGGGAAATGAAGTTTCACTTGGTCAGTTGGAAGAAAGTTTGTCAACCTTTGGTAGGTGGTGGTTTGGGGATTAAAGATTTGAGGGTTTTTAATAAAGCTTTACTAGGCAAATGGCTTTGGAGATATCATTTGGAGTGTGAAGCCCTATGGAAAAATGTGATAGATGTGAAGTATGGAAGTTTGTGGGGAGGTTGGTGTTCTAAAGCCTCTAGTGGAGCATATGGGGTGAGTTTATGGAAGTTTATTAGAAAAGGATGAGATTTTTTTCTCTAATAATTTTAGATTGAAGGTGGGAAATGGTAAAAGAATTCTCTTTTGGCGTGATTTGTGGTGTGGGGATAATGCTCTTAAGCTGGAATTTCCTGCCTTGTACAGAATTGCTAGGGATCAAAATGCTGCTGTTTATGATTCTTATTGCAGTAGCAATAATAAGGTTGATTGGCATGTTATTTTCAAACGGGATGTTAATGATTGGGAAGTGGATGAAGTTCAGGCTTTGTTGGTTAAACTTTACAGCATAAAGATGATGATTGAAAGGGAGGATAGTATGGTATGGTCTTCAGCTGGAAATGCCAAGTTTTCAGTTTCTTCCTATTTTAAAGTTCTGTCAAGTCATGGTAGTTGTGTATTCCCTTGGAAAAGTATATGGAAAGTGAAAGTTCCTCTCAAGGTTGCTTTTTTCTGTTGGGTGGCTTCTTTGGGCAAAGTTTTGACAACCGATAATCTTAGAAGGAGAGGATTGTTTATTTCTGATTGGTGTGTCATGTGTAAAAAGGATGGAGAATCTGTAAATCATCTTTTCCTTCACTGTGAAGTGTCTAGACTTTTGTGGGATGAGGTTCTGAGCTGGACAGGCTTGCATTGGGTGATGCCCAAAGATGTGGTGGATTTAATGGCAGGGTGGAAGGGTTTAAAGGGTTGTAAGAAGGCAGCATCGGTTTGGAAGATGATTCCTCCTTGTCTCATGTGGTGCTTATGGATCGAAAGAAATAGGAGATGCTTTGAAGACAAAGAATGCTCTTTCGAAGATCTCAGGGCTTTTTTCTTGAGCACTTTGGGTTTTTGGGCGAAAGTTTATGTAATGGTGGATAATTTTATGAATCTGTTTTAGTTTTCTGGGTTGTTTTTTTGTTCTGGAAGTTGTAGGCTTCTCCTTTGTATACCTCCTGTGTACCTGGGCTTAGGCCTATTTCTTCAATAAAATTATTACTTATCAAGAATTAAATTGATGGAAAATGGAAATTCAACGAATAAGTTGACCAAATTTGATCCTTACAAGAACCAAATCCAAGTCCTGTGACCAAAATGACGACAGGTCTAAATGTAGAGGAAGAAAAATGTATTTTAGTTTAAAGATTACGTTTTGATGATAAAGTATTTAGGCAATCTTGTCTTTCCAGTAATAGTTCCTATCTTTTGCTCAATTTTCTTTTAGTGGCTCAGAGGATTTAACTAATTATTCAAAATTGATTCATTTACATTTAAAGATGGAAACCCCCTCCCTTCTTCTTTCATTTTTTTCTTTACCAAAATTATAGGAAGTGAATCAGTTCTTAAATGACATGACTTGAAGGGAAACAAAAAAGTGGTTTAGCAGCCATGTAAATGGTATTTTCATTTTTCATTCTGCTTGTTCTGTATTTTTTTCTTGGTTTTACGAAATCAAGTAAATTGAAACAACATGTTTCATCAATACTTTTTTGGTTCACTACTTCTAACTCATATGTGCTAGAATCTTGCTAAGCTTTACTTTTATTTATTCATGTTAGTGTTTGTTGGCTTCCTGACTGTTGCATGCAAAGGTTGCGATTGCGATCAAATCACCGTTCTTTGCTATGTTGACCTATATTATTTTAGCAATGTGTTCTAATTAAATGTTTATATGGGCTCTGGAGCTTACTTTGGAGTACTGCTAGTCATAAATTTTAAAATGGGTAGTTCATGGTAATCTACTGATTCAGAATATTTATTTTATTTTTCTATTTATTGTGTACCCTTCAAGTGAAATTCAATTGGCAAAGGCTGCCCCACCTACTTATGGTCAGTCATAGAAATCTTGAAGTTCTTTTGTAGCTTTTGATACATCCTTAGACCTCTTTGTCATTGTTTTTGTTCTCTCTCTCTCTCTCTCTCTCTATGAATTGAAAAATTTGGCACAATCTTAATCAGGATATTTTGGACAAAGAAAGTGATGTTATTTATGGTTATTGTTGTTATTGCTATAGTTATTATTATTATTATTATTACTATAACTAAGACAAAATAAGTGATGTTGAAGTGGTGACAGCCAGCAGAGAAAGACCTTGATTGGGTTATGCTGATGAGTTTTCACTGTTAATTTCCATTGATTCGAATATTCTTGGCTTATTGTAGAAGCTTTACATATGTGTGGAGATGCTTATGCTATCTAGTTGAGTTGATGTTGGAGATCATTTGATCTGTTAATGAGTTGGCAATTTGGTTGATGTTTTTTTGTATTTCAATCTGTTAATGTGGAGACATTTGCTCGGGGTATACCAATTTGTATTCCATATTTCTGGGGAGCATATCAGCAAAGTTTCAGTCTTTTGGGATTTACCATATTCATAATTAGAGAATGTTTCTTGGGCTATGAAATTATCTATCTCATTAATTTATTTTTAGATTAACCTATAAAAAATTACTTTTAGATTATGAATGTTGTGCACCTAAGATTTGACCAAGGAGGTTTTGATGATTCATGTCGTTTACTTCTACAGGTGTGGGTAAGAGTTGCCTTCTTTTACGATTCTCAGATGGTTCCTTCACCACTAGTTTCATCACCACCATTGGGTATCCTATTCTTTGGACATTGGAGTTGAAGTGCAGCATTTAGTGTTGGGTTCTTGTAAAATCTTACCTATCTCACTGTCATTCTTCTGTACGCAGCATTGACTTTAAGATAAGAACTATTGAGCTTGATGGAAAACGAATCAAGCTGCAAATATGGGATACAGCTGGTCAGGAACGGTTCCGAACAATCACGACCGGTAATTTTTTTATTTTTATATTTCCCTTGCAAGCATTTTTATATTACAGAAAGGTAGACGCTCTAGACAGTATGGTAATCTGGTCATTACGTTTTATTACTCAAATCACTTAATGAGGGCCGTTGATAGATGGGTGATTTGTTACACTTACATCGTCCATGTAGATGAGTTTCCATGATGAAACCAGTTGATTTTATAAGCTTATTTATCTTGCATTTTGAAAAATTGAAATTAATGAAATAAAAATATTGTTCGAGTGGTATCATTGTCAAGGGCTTGTGCACCCCCAAATGCTCGGGACTTTTCTCTCAGACACCCGGTGCCAATTAAAAATAATAGTTTGGGTGGTAGACTGGGTCCTGGAACAAAGTGATCACGTACCGATAAGCGAAGCCACGTGCAATCTTTGGCTTGGCCCCAAAGAAAGCTTCACTTGGCTTGGTGGTTGTTTTGATGAAACCAAGGCTGAACCAGTCGAAAGGCTCAATAATTAGAAAAACAAGAGGTCCAAACATAAAAAGAATTAGGCTTACAAGCTTTTGACTGGCTCAACGTTTGTCAAGCAATCTACAGATAAAGCTCCGTTTAAATACTGTCTCAGTGGTTCTAACGTTGGATTTTGGTGTTGCCATAATTTTTAATAATCATTTTACTCCATAATTAAATAATCTAAAGATTGGTGCTTGAATTTCATAAAGATTTTGTTCTTTAATAAGTAAGAAAATTCCCTTAAGATGTGCAAAAGGAGGCAACCCAAGTACACAGGATATATATATATAAAAGAACTCCTATTTTTGAGGAAAAGAATAATTTTTGTTGGCATGAAACCTCAACAAGGTCGGGCCCCTCCCCTTGAGGAGAAGTAAACCCTGAATACTGAACCCCACGTGCCAGAACCCTAGATCAGGTAATGTAGGAAAACTTTAGTGCGGAGTCAAACTTAGGATATTTGAGTCTACTGCTGATCCCAAATCTGCCTTTTGACTACAAGGCTGCACCTTAAGAGTAAATGTTATATATAAAGTAAACACAAAAGTGAGGTTGCTCTTTGGAAATTGTTTGCTGTAAACTTGAATCGACCTCATGGGGCCTACCTTTTTTTTTTTATTGGTACCGGGTGTCTGGAACAGCGTCCCGACTAATCCCAGGAGTGCACAGGCCCTCGGCAAGGAGTTTCCGGCAAGTGCATCTCGGGTAATTCAAGGGAAAAATCCTTCAGTCCAATGGCCCATAGAGATTCTTTGTACCTAAGGGGATTTGAACTTTAGACCTAGGGGGAGCATACCTTAAGCCCAAGGCCTTTATCACTTGAGCCAACCCCTTAACCCAGGGTTAATATTATAATATGCAACAGAGTTATAGAGTGGCTCACTAACTTATGCATCAAATGTAAGCCTTTCAACTAATTTCAAGTTGATCCTGCGTGGTTTGTTCCGTGCTTGAGCCAAGCTCTACCATTCAACAACCAACTTGAGCTCGGCAGACTGATCGTCTCTTGGCTTGTCTTCATTTTTGAAAGGGAAATACTCTAGTCACAAATGGATTATACAAAAACAATCCTACAAATTAATATTGCTTGATGTGGTTCAGCAGATTATAAAATTACTTTTATTGTAAAGTAGATCTAACGGATCAGATGGAGTCACATTAGTTTGTGGGATTACTTTTGTATAATTCGTTTGTGGATGTAGCAGTCTCTTTTATAAAAAGATGTACCAAATAAAATGCCAGAGTTATGTCCTTCTTTTATGTTAGTTTTGAAATGCCAAATTATCTTTAGCATTCAGCCCATGGAACCATCTAAGGGATTCTGGTGATCTCCATCAGCCCATGACTCGACTATTTTGACCTTAGCACTGGGAGGTCTGCTGATAATTCTTGGATTGCTGTTTTCGCGTATTTTTTATTCTCCTTCATTGTTTTGTACTGCTGCAGTTACTTACCTAGATCAATATTTTTCACCTTATTACCACTGTTACTTTCTTTTTCTTCTGATTATTTTCACCATTTCCAGCTTACTATCGTGGAGCCATGGGCATTTTGCTGGTCTATGATGTGACTGATGAATCATCTTTCAACAGTATGTTTTTCCTTCCTCCGCTCCCTTCTCTCTCTCACACATTTCCTTGCACTGATTGACAAAATTCACTTATTTGCAGACATCAGAAATTGGATTCGCAACATTGAACAGCATGCTTCAGATAATGTTAACAAGATACTGGTTGGGAACAAGGCTGACATGGATGAAAGCAAGAGGGTATGTTCCTTTATGTTGTATTCCTACTGAATGAAACCGATTCAAATAAAATTTATTTTTGCTTACGGATTAGAAAAGATTACCAACTTTGGTAGGCTTTTGATTATTGACCATTGCAATCTCTCTCTCTCTCTCTCTCTCTCATGCATCTGTAGGTCATTGTATTTTACACATATTTTTTTGTAGGCGGTGCCTACTTCCAAGGGCCAAGCACTTGCTGACGAGTATGGTATCAAATTCTTTGAAACTGTAAGTAATGCAACTGATTATAGAAGCTGGTTTGTAAGGATAGTAGGTAATGGCTGGTACTGAAATATACTATTCATTGCAGAGTGCAAAGACAAATCTAAATGTGGAACAAGTTTTCTTTTCCATAGCAAGGGATATAAAGCAAAGGCTTGCAGACACTGACAATAGGGCTGAGGTACAAAAATTCCTGCCTTGTATCGAATAAGAATGAAGAAAAAGAAATACATTGATATTATTAGCGATCACCCTCAGGTATGCATTTTCTGTTTTAAAGTGCTGGTATGGTTGTGTGATTGCAGCCTACAACCATTACGATCAATCAAGCAGACCAGGCAGCCGGAGGTGGCCAAGCTGCCCAAAAATCAGCATGCTGTGGGTCTTAAGAATCCGATTGTTTCAGCACATATAATGGTGGCCGACACTCTTCTGAAAAGCAAAAAACTAATTGTGATAGCAATGTGATGGGTGCTTGTAATTTTTCTGACTCAAATTCTTTTTTTGTTTTAGTGTGTGAAGAGTAGTTTTTCATATTTGAGAGTTTATTTCGTTGCTAACTTTGGATGTGTATTTTCTGGCAATCAACAGCTTTATTTGTCTTCTACCCCTTTTCTTTCATTTGCGTGGGACATGAGCAGCTTTATTTGTTTTATAGTTTTTTTTCAAAATTTTTTCGATGAGATAAATTTGCCACTTGAAAAGGGCACATAAAGTAAAGAGAGTTTTTGAGCATGTGCCATTATAATCTCAGGAGAAAAAAAAAATTTGACCGTTGGTTAACCTCTGTAATGAAAGAGAAGCCAATTGGAAACAAGAAGACCAATTCAGATTATTCCCAAAAAACTGGTCTTGTCTTGAACATACAAAAGATATTCGGGATTAACTATGTATCAATTATTATTTATTCTCACACTCTACATCTATAGTTTTTTCATAGAGTGTGGGGGTGTTTTTCATAGGATATGGGGGTGTTTTTCATCCGATGTGGGATGACAAATAGTGACTTATGAGAAGAATTTTTTTTAACAAAAATATGGTATAATTTTAAAAAAACAAATGGTGGTACTTTCTTCCATGAAGATGTAAAAACCTACCATATCTTACAATTTGATTAAAACATCATCTAGAATACCATTATAGGTCAGGTTTCATTTTTTGATAATTATAAGAGTACAACTTTATTGACAATAAAAAGGCGTAGTCCAAATAATAGGAAGTATAAGTTATGGGTTAGGTTTCATTCTTTCCTTTCCATTATATTATACGTAGAAGATCACAAATTTTCTGCTTGAAATGATTCTAGAAAATCTTGGAAACAACAATTAAACGGATTTGGATTCTACAGAGTTCTTGTCCAAACTTTAAGACCCAGTGGGATAGAAATAAGACATACAAAGTGCGTTCCACAAAATTTGTGGCTGCCTCAATTAATACCTTGAGCATTATTAAATGCTCAAAAAATAATGTGAGATCATTTTATATATCCTTCTCTCTCATTCTTTAATCCTTAGATTTCGGACAAGAAATCAAATTAATGGTGGAATTCTATGGCAACTATGGATCGACTAGTTTGGAAATATAAGTGTTCTCAGATGTTATTAAATATTTCATTTCCAAACATCACTCAGGCACAAAACATTTTCAATTTCAGATTTTTAACTTTTTCATATAATCATTATTTAATTATTATAATTTTCTCAAATTTTCAAATAAAACACAAAAAATAATGACAAATTCTAAACATCATCCCTACACATTACATTTTTATTTATTTATTTATTTATTTTTCTCTTACTAAGTTTGTGATATATGGATGATGAGTAGAATAATTCAATTAGCTTAAGAAAAATAAAACCAAAAAAACTTTAAATTTTCATTTTTTAAATAAAAATGTGGTGTATAGTGTGTAGAGATGATAAGTAGCAAATCTCGTAAGCCGTAAGAATTTTTCTTTATTGATATATGGTGGTCAAATACATGTAGAATGGAGAATGAATCTGGTGGAGCCCCTTATGAATATTGTTTCTTCGTCTTTTAAAGCTAGCTAGCGCCGACTTGGCCTGTCAAAACTCCGCCAAAATCCTCTTTCTCCAAATCCTAGGGAAGTCCTGATGTAGTTAATGATAATCCATTACGAATCCTCTTCAATCTCCAACTCCTAATTATCCTGCTCACAAACCCCGTGTATATAATATATCTTCAATTTATAATAATAGTATTCCAAATAGGCCGGTGGGGATAATTGAGCAATAGGAATTAGGACTCTCAATCTTTGATAAGTTTATCATTATCTAATTGTTTTCAAATTTCACTCCTACTAAAATTCTGCTTCTCCAAATCCCAGTCCTAATTAAAATAACATAGATCTTAGTTCATAAACTCACTCTATATATACATATGGATCTAATACGTTTAACTTCATGCATGCATGCACACCAATTTATACAGAGAAAGGTCAACTGCAAGGAACCAAGATTATTTTCATTACTATCGATCGAGAAAGAGATCATAGATATGGCTGCAAGGTACAGTAGATATCCCCCAATTCCTGCAGACGAATACTACTGTGCATTGATGCAAGCATATTTGGATCAACTCCAAGTCGACTTGCGTCGTCAGCTTCAAGAACAATCCCAATCATTAACACAAGTCGATCCAAACCAGGCGAAGAACGTACCTGTCCAACAAATCAGAACCACCATTACTACTGATGATTCTGCATCATCCACCAGCTTCAGTGATGATGAGGAGGCCGTGAGTATATAAAATCTTGAGAATATTCTTAATAGCTTGCTTTGATGACATGATTTTTGATCTGTAGTGTAGCCGTGTATTTATTTTATGGTACTTTTAATTAAGTAGTTTTTACTAACACGTGCATGCATGCTCTCTGCTTTTGGTGAAGTTCTTGAAGGAGCATGCAGATGATGAGGCAGATTATTTAGAAGGGATAAGCACGGTGGTCTCGGTTCTGGCAGAGTTAGGAATTTATCTTAGTGACGACGAAATAAATGAGTACTTATAATTAGATTAATTAGTTATAATAATTAGATTACTGATATTTTTCTATCTACTTTTTTTTTTGTTTTATATATTTTTTATTTTCTCATTCAATGAAAAAATTTCATTGCTATTGTCTTCCATGTATGTAACTTTAATTAATTTCTCGTAATGAGAAGGATTCCTGCATATATTCACTTTATAATAAAAATGAATCATTGGAGGTTTTGCTTCTTTTTATCACATCGATCGCCAACAGTTTGTATTGATTATTTGGTTCGTCTTACAACTTTTTGCACTTTTATTAGATTGACTACTTGTTTGGGAACACTAACCATCTTACCTCAAAATTTTTCATAATTCCATTTTCAAACATAATTTAAATACAAATATTTTTCAATTTGAAATCTTCAACTTTTTCACTAATCATTATGACTGTTCTAAATTTCTAAACAAAACACACAAAAAAAAAAAAAAAAAAAAAAATACTTGACGAAAAGTTACATGGATGAAGAAAAAAATTATTTATGGAAAATTTTACTCACCAGAAAATGTTTTTCACAAAATTAAAAAAAAAGTGTACAAAAACAGAATATATAAATTACTTGAACTTCCCAACTCACACCCAAAAAGCTAATCGCTCACAATTTCTAACTCTACCATTCCTAAGTGCTCAGTTATAACACTCTCATGCATCATCCTCATAAACTATTATCTCATTGTAGATATAGGGCCTTCTAAACAAATTCATGCAGTTTCAAAGTTGTCTCTCCCTCTTTTACCCCACATTCCTAAGATTCTATTTTTATACCTTCTTGGGCTTTTTATACTCCTCCCAAAATAGAGATGAACTATACCCAAGTTATACTTCATATTAGATACCCTTATATATAATAATATATGTATATATAACTGTAAGATATAATTAATTCATCTAAATTGTGCATCAAATAGAAAAACTATACCCAAGCATGCACGTTACATCTGTAGAGAAATGAATTAAAGCCAAAGAAGAGTATCAAGAAATCAGTGAGTCTTGAATTCATGATTCTATGCATAGACTGCCAAAGAATAAAACAAGAGATTACAATCTAATTTGAGAAAGTTCTCACAGATACCTGTCTTGGAAGAACCATGTTATGAGCAATTAACGAACCAAGCTATGGAAAAAGGTGTGGAGTCTTGATGAGGATTTGAAAAGAAAAACATGGAAACAGAATGTGACATACCATAAGTGCATTGAATTTAAATCCAATGCCATTTCTTCAATTTCTCTGGAGTCTGTAGATAACCCCACTTTCACCTGCAGGTCTCAGCATTGAATTTCAATGACATTCCACTCATAAATTTTGCACTGTTTGAGGAATGTTTTACAATTGAGAGCCTGCATAATACAATAAAACTCAATCATATAGATTTCGGTTTCATCACCAAAGGATTCGAACTCTCTCAGCTGTGTAGGGCCTCACAATCAGCAGATGACACGGTTATTTGGATAGGGCTCTGGCTCTGTCAAGTAATAGAATGTGACATACCATAAGTGCATTGGCAGGCTGTAAAACAGTTGGTATCAAGATTTTCATTGCGAACTTAGGGAACCCTTTGGCAGTACATGTACACGTCCATGTGCTCCTATTTCCTCCAGCATCTACATTGGAGTGTATGCAGTTAGTGTTGCATATCCCTGCACCACACATCAAGGGCATATAATCTTCAAGGGCAAGTCCCTGCACCACACATCATACCAAAATCTTGACTTAAGACCAGTCACCCACCTCAAATCTAATAAAACAATAGAAGTCTCCCATCCCCTCCTGATGTTCTTCCACACCACAACCACTTAGGGCCCATCAACCTCACAAACCCCAACCGCCCCTCATGCTACAATATTTAACTCTAGCCACCAGCCGCCATGAAGCCCGTCTTCATATTTTACTTCAACGAAACATGCGTTTGAGATATGCCGATCTCTACTAAGAGTTCTGATTGCAAAGTACATGAGAAAAACACACATACACACATTAGCCATACAAAGTGTCCTTCCATTAAATACTCTCTCTCTCTCTCTCTCTCTCTCTCTCTCTCTATATATATATATATCACATTGAAAAACAGACTATAGCAGCAATGGCTCCAGAATACTTCATCTGGGCAAAAGGGGGATATTATGAGATTCTTTCGTTTGATTTAACATTTTCAAGAAAAAAGTAAGAGGTTATACACTTCTTTATGTTAACCATCAACTGCCAAAGTGTATTGCTTACCTCAACTCATAATTCATAAACGGTTAAAGTCAAAAGAAAAGGAAAAATAAAACTGAATTATTAGCTACAAGCATTGAACTTTGTCCAGAATGAACTATTATGCAAATGTACTTTTCATTTTTCACCTTCTTTCCAGGTAAGTGTGTTGCTGTTGGTAGAAGTTTCTAAGAACACATATTATGAAATTCTATATATAAATTAACCAAGAGGCAATGAATGAGTGTGTGTGTGTGTGTGTGTGTGAGAGAGAGAGAGAGAGAGAGAGAGAGAGAGAGAGAGAGAGAGAGAGAGAGAGAGTG
>QEOT01000588.1:130975-141441 GCA_003123785.1 Pterocarya stenoptera
CAAGGTACAGTAGATATCCCCCAATTCCTGCTGAAGAATACTACGGTGCATTGATGCAAGATCAATATCTGGACCAACTCCAAGTCGACTTGCGTCGTCAGCTTCAACAACAATCCCGATCAACACAAGTCGAGATGATAGATATGGCTGCAAGGTACAGTAGATATCCCCCAATTCCTGCTGAAGAATACGACAGTACATTGATGCAAGCATATCTGGATCAACTCCAAGTCCACTTGCGTTGTCAGCTTCAAGAACAATCCCAATCATTAACACAAGACGAGCCAAACCAGGCGAAGAACGTACCTGTCCAACAAATCAGTACCACTATTACTACTGATGATTCTGCATCATCCACCAGCTTCAGTGATGATGAGGAGGCCGTGAGTATATAAAATCTTGAGAATATTCTTAATAGCTTTCTTTGATGACATGATTTTTGATCTGTAGTGTAGCCGTGAATTTATTTTATGGTACTTTTATTGAGTAGCTTTTACTAACACGTGCATGCATGCTCTCTGCTTTTGGTGAAGTTCTTGCAGGAGCATGCAGATGATGAGGCAGATTATTCAGAAGAATTTCCCATCACTAGCCTGGTCTCCATTCTGTCAGAGTTAGGAATTTATCTTAGCGACGACGAAATAAATAAGTACTTATAATTAATCTACGTAAAAATTTCATTGCCATTGTCTTCGATGTATTGTAAGTTTAATTGATTTCTCATAACGATGGAGAAGGATTCCTCCATATATGCACTTTATAATGAAATATTTTTTATATTTCCCTTGCAAGCATTTTTATATTACAGAAAGGTAGACGCTCGAGACAGTATGGTAATCTGGTAATTACGTTTTGTTACTCAAATCACTTAATGAGGGCCGTTGATAGATGGGCGATTTGTTACACTTACATCGTCAGTGTAGATGAGTTTCCGTGATGAAACCAGTTGATTTTATAAGCTTATTTATCTTGCATTCTGCAAAATGGAATTTAATGAAATAAAAATATTTTAGCGAAGGCACATGCAATCTTGGGCTTGGCCACAAAGAAAGCTTCACCCGGCTTGGTGGTTGTTTTGAAACCAAGGCTGAACCAGTCTAAAGGCTCAATAATTAGAAAAACAAGAGGTCCAAACATAAAAAGAATTAGGCTTACAAGCTTTTGAACTGGCTCAACGTTTGTCAAGCAATCTACAGATAAAGCTCCGCTTAAATACTGTCTCAGTGGTTCTAACGTTGGATGTTGGTGTTGCCATAACTTTTAATAATCATTTTACTCCATAATTAAATAATCTAAAGATTGGTGCTTGAATTTCATAAAGATTTTGTTTTTTAATAAGTAAGAAGATTCCCTTGAGATGTGCAAAAGGAGGCAACCCCAATTACACAGGATATATTATATATATATATATATATATATAAAAGAGAACTCCTATTTTTGAGGAAATTAAGAATAATTTTTGTTGGCATGAAACCTCAATAAGGTAGGGCCTTCCCCCCGAGGAGGAGCAAATCCTGAATACTGAACCCCCAGGTGTAGTGGTGGACCTACGTGTCATGGCCCCCCAATTTTTTTTGAAAAATCAAAATATATCCTAGTTTTTAATCAAAATTTTATAAATATAGAAAATGGCCCCCAAAAATATTTATAATCCCCATATATTCTGTAAAATTTTATAAAATTCCAAACTTATTAATATGGATTCTAAAGTTTTTTGTTATACAATATTATGCTTCTTAATATGGAGTCCAAAGTAAAAATATAAGATAAATAATTTAAGATTGGTGATCTATATGGAAAATAGTTGAGAGGCTCTATCCTCTAAACTTCATTGATAAAAAAAAAAAAAAATTTATTTAAGGTCTCTATTATAGACTAATATTATATGCTTAATGTGACACGAAAATATCTAAAATTTATATGAAACTTAATAAACTAGCTTAGATATTAAAATGAAAGATGACATTCTAAAAAATCACTTGACAATTTCTATGAAACAAATAAATTATAAATATTTCATTAAAAAAAATAACGGATGAATATTAGTTCATCAAACTTTAAAATCAAAAAGCTAAAACATATATTAAGACGTTAAATTTTTAAATTTTTTTTTACGTATATATTGCAAATTATCGAGATCTAATTTTATATATCGTTATGTTTTTATTATTTTTGAATTTCAATGTGTCACGCACTAGAGAATTTGCCCCCTTTCATAAAAAGTGTTGTTCCGCCACTACCCACGTGCCAGAACCCTGTATCAAGTAATGTAGGAAAACTTTAGTGCGGAGTCAAACTGAGGATATATGAGTTTGCTTTTGATCCCAAATCTGCCTTTTGACTACAAGGCTGCACCTTGATAGTAAATGTTATATATAAAGTAAATACAAAAGAGAGGTTGCTCTTTGGGAATTGTTTGCTGTAAACTTGAATCGACCTCATGAGCATTTTTTTCTTTGATTGGCACTGAGTGTCCTGAGCACGTCCCGACTAATCTCAGGGGTGCACAGGTCCTCGACAAGGAGTTTCCTGTAAGTGCACCTCGGGTAATTTAAGAAAAAAATCCCCCAGTCCGATGGCTAATAGAGATTGTTTGCACCCAAGTGGATTTGAACCTTAGACCTGGGGGGAGCATACTCCTAAGCCCAATACCTTTACCACTTGAGTCCACCCTTTACCCAGGGTTAATATTATAATATCCAACAAGGTAGGGCCCTTCCCCCTGAGGAGGAGTAAACCCTGAATACTGAACCCCACAAGCAAGAACCCTGGATAGGTAATGTAGGAAAACTTTAGTGCGGAGTCAAACTCAGGATATCTGAGTCTACTGCTAATCCCAAATCTACCTTTTGACTACAAGGCTGTACCTTGAGAGTAAATGTTATATATAAAGTAAATACAAAATAGAGGTTGCTCTTTGGAAATTGTTTGCTGTAAACTGGAATCGACCTCATGGGCTTGCCCTTTTTTTTTTTTTTTGATTGGCAGCATCCCAACTAATCCCAGAGGTGCACAGGCCCTCAGTAAGGAGTTTCCCGCAAGTATACATGGGGTAATTCAAGGGGAAACCTCCCCAGTGTAATGACCCCCAGAGATTGTTTGTACCCAAGGGGATTTGAATCTTAGACCTAGGGGGAGAATACCTCTAAGCCCAAGGCCTTTACCACTTGAGCCAACCCTTACCCAGGGTTAATATTATAATATGCAACAGAGTTCCGATGTGGCTCACTAACTTATGCATGTAAGCCTTTAACTAATTTCAAGTTGATCCTGTGTGGTTTGTTTCGTGCTTGAGCCAAGCTCTACCATTCGACAACCAACTTGAGCTCAGCAGACTGATCCTCTCTTGGCTTGTCTTTATCTTTGAAAAAGATGTACCAAATAAAATGCCAAACTTATGCCCTTATTTTATACGTTAGTTTTGAAATGCCAAATTATCTTTAGCAATCAGCTGATGAAACCATCTAAGGGATTCTAGTGATCTCCATCAAGTATTTCTATTGATGTTGTGTTTTGCAGCCCTAGCAGTCCTGTAAATACCCAAGCCCATGGCACCTGCAACTAAGAAGAAAAAGGACTCCAGTGACGTCCGAGGTCACTCCGATGCCAAAATCAGTGAATATTCTGATAAGGATAGATACTGAAAGTGAAAGTAATAAGTTTAGGACGAGCCTAGTCTGCCCCTCACCTAAGTGGGTTGTCTTTTATACTTGGCTGGGGCCCTACTGCCAGAGGGTATCGGGGTGGAAATCATCATTTTCGGATGCTTTATCACGTGACGGATCTTTTACTCTAAAGCAGAATTTTCCCCACTAGGGGGGCCCTACTGGCCGCATTCCGATTGCTTTGTCTGCCACATGCTTGCCTCATGGGCTCTGACGTTTTGCTAGATCCTAAGGATTACCCCTTGGTGCTATGCTGGGCTTGCTAGGTCATGTGCACGAATGGGCTTCCCGGCTTGGGCCTTTCGCCTATTTCAGTTCTTTCCCGTAGTGGCCCGTGGTCTTCTGGTTTGGGCTCGGAACCCTTTCTTAAAAGGTTCTCCCCTTATAGTACCCCATGAATTCTTACCACAGGAATGTGGTGGGAAAAAGGACTCCGGTGAAGTCTGGGGTCACTCTGATGCCAAAATCAGTGAATATTCTGATAAGGATAGATACAGAAAGTGAAAGTGATAAGTTTAGGATGAGCCCAATCTGCCCCTCACCTGGGAGGGGGGGTTGTCTTTTATACCTGGGGGGCCCTACTGCTAGAAGGTATCGGGGTGGAAAGCATAATTTTTGGACGCTTTATCACATGACATATTTTTTACTCTAAAGCCCGATTGTCCCCTACTAGGGGGCCTTATTGCCCACATTCTAATTGCTTTGTCTGCCTCATGCTTGCCTCATGGGCTCTGATGTTTTGCTAGATCCCATGGATTACCCCTCAGTGCTGCGCTGGGCTTGGGGCCCAACTCTTTGGGTTCGTCAGCTAGGTCACGTGCTCGGATGGGCTTCCTAACTTGCGCCCTTCTCCTGCTTCAGTTCTTTCCCATAGTGGCCCGTGGTCTTCTTGGTTTGGGCCTGGAACCCTTTCTTAGAAGGTTTTCCCCTTACAGTACCTCGCAAATTCTTACCACGGGAATGTGGTGGGAAAAATGACTCCAGTGACGTCCGGGGTTACTTCGATGCCAAAGTCAATGAATATTTTGATAAGGATATATACAAAAAGTGAAAGTGATAAGTTTAGGATGAGCCCAGTTTGCCCTTCACCGGGGGGTGTCTCTTATACCTGGCCGGAGCCCTACTGCCAGAGGGTATCGGGGTGGAAAGTATAATTTTTGGACGCTTTATCACATGACAGATCTTTTACTCTAAAGCTGGATTGTCCCTCACTAGGGGGCCTCACTGCCTGCATTTCGATTGGTTTGTCTGCTACATGCTTGCCTCATGGGCTCTGACGTTTTGCTAGATCCCATGGATTACCCCTCGGTGTTGGGCTAGGCTTGGGGCCCAACTCTTTGGGTCCGTTAGCTAGGTCACGTGCTCGGATGGGCTTCCTAGCTTGGGCTCTTCACCTGCTTCAGTTCTTTCCTATAGTGGCTCGTGGTCTTCCTGGTTTGGGCTCGGAACCCTCTCTTAGAAGTTTCTCCCTTTACAATTTCCATGTAGTTGAATTGCGTAGATCACTATATAATTTGCATCAACTAGACATCGTTGACTCGACTATTTTGACCTTAGCACTAGGAGGTCTGCTAATAATTCTTGTATTGCTGTTTTCGCGTATTTTATTGTCCTTCATTGTTTTTTACTGCCATAGTTATTTACATGGATCAATATTCTTCACCTTATTACCATTGTTACTTTCTTTTTCTTTTGATTATTCTTTGAAACTGTAAGTAATGCAATTGATTATAGAAGCTGGTTTGTAAGGATATTAGGTAGTGGCTGGTATTAAAATATACTATTCATTACAGAGTGCAAAGACAAATTTAAATGTGGAACAAGTTTTCTTTTCCATAGCAAGGGATATAAAGCAAAGGCTTGCAGACACTGACAATAGGGTTGAGGCACAAAAATTCCTGCCTTGTATTGAATAAGAATGAAGAAAAAGAAATACATTGATATTATTAACGATCACCCTCAGGTATCCATTTTTTGTTTTAAAGTATTGGTATGGTTGTATGATTGCAGCCTACGACCATTACGATCAATCAAGCAGATCAGGCAGTCGGAGGTGGCCAAGTTGCCCAAAAATGGGCATGCTGTGGGTCTTAAGAATCCGATTGTTTCAGCACATATAATGGTGGCCGACACTCTTCTGAAAAGCAAAAAACTAATTGTGATATCAATGTGATGGGTGCTTGTAATTTTTCTAACAAATTCTTTTTTGTTTTAGTGTGTGAAGAGTAGTTTTTCATATTTGAGAGTTTATTTTGTTGCTAACTTTGGATGTGTATTTTTTGGCAATCAACAACTTTATTTGCTTTATACCAATTTTCTTTCATTTGTGTTGGACATGCGCAGCTTTATTTGTTTTATAGTTTTTTGGTTGGTCTCCCCTAGGTAGGCGTGAAGCCCCTTGGCTGAAACCCTAAGGCCTTTTGGGAACTTGTGCGTGTGGCTTTTGACATCCCCCATGCGCTTCTTCGCCTTCCCCTTGTCCCATTTTTGCTTCTAGGTTTATTGCATCGAAGGGATGGACTTGAATGTGTGCCAAGTGACATGTGAGTGGGTGAGTGGGTCGTGTGCCCTATGTGTGCTGACCTCTCCATTCTCCTCTCTTCCTTTGACTTCTTCTAGAAGCCTTAATGCATGGTTGCCAAGGGGCAACGTGGGGCTTACCAAGAGTGCCTTTTTTCTAAGTTTCAAATGATGTGATTCCTAGGAAAAGAGCAAAACAATCATTCTTCTTCCAAGTAGCGCCACATTACCCTAAACCCTAGTTAGGGCCTGCTCCATTCCCAAATTGCCCCTCAATAGCCAATTACCACCTAGTCCCTTTGAGCCTCTATTGGGCTTGGACGCCTAGGCTATTAGGCCCAAGCGATTCCTTCACTATTCTAGCACACTTCTTAGCTAGTCAAAACATTGGGCAAAAAATCTAATCAAACGAAAATTCAAGTAAAATAACAAGTGAAGATTTGGGCAAAAATCGAGTCATCACATGTGGAAATCCGGATTACGATGGATATCTAGATTTTTTACCATAAAATTATTCAAATGGAACAATGTACAAGTTGTGACAACTCAATAAACTTTTTCTTAATTTTCTCTCAATCATAGGTGGATCCGCCCACTATTAAGTTCACAATTTTATCTCGATACAATAATAAAAATATTCTCAAAAGTATCCAATAATGCTTTTAATTAGTGGGTGCAGTAAAAAAATTACAAGTATTTTGTAGGAAAATTATATGTTATTGATAATTAATTGTTTAAGCGAATCTTGGTTCTTAAAAAGGTGCTGCTGGGGTGACCAATACCATGTCCCCAGTGTGACTGATAAGTGCATTTATTTATTTTGTTTGTTTGTTTGTTTGTTTTTTTATTTTTTTATTTTATAAAGCATTTATTTGTGTGTATTTTTATTTATACTTAAAAAAAACACACAAATGTTAAAAAACAAAAATGCACTAATCGATCACACTAGAAGCATGGGTATCGGGCAACTTACCTTTATCCTCCTTAAAATTGGAAGCTTTCCATATGAAGGGTTCTGCTACATACAAGCGAAATTGCAGACCGATATGTGTACCGATGCTAACGTGGATCAAATTGTCAGATGTTAATTTTATATAAAGAAAAAAGAAAAAAAAAAGAAAAAGAAGAAAGAAAAAAGAAAACATGTATAGAAGAGAGAAGAGATCGATTCATCTTCTTCCCCGAGAAACTCTACCTGCACGCGAGTTCACCAAATCTTCATCTTCATCTTCTTCGTCTGTTGCAGATTTTTATCTCCATCTTCTCCATCTACTGCAGGGATTGCTTAGATTGGTGATTGTCTAGAAATCCCTAAATCTTATTCAAGTTCAGTCATCTCCTTACAAATTAATCGTAGCTTAAATTTCTATCTTGTTTTGGGTCGATCGGCAAGACCACATACCTTTCCTCTTCAGTCCATTGCATTAAGTCCACGTAGTTCTGCAACTCTAAAGCATCATTAGTAGAAGAATATGCTTTTCTGACATTGACCCAACTAACATTCCTGCCAAAATGGCCATGGGAACCACTGTGTTGCTGTCAAGACATGTTTTATGCTTTGAATTTGTATGCTATATGTCTGCCTTATTCTATTATTTTTTGCCTAAGACTTTTCTTGTTATTTTTTTGTGTGTTTTGGATTCTACCTGGTGCGGCCCTGTAGGTAACATGTTTGATATTATGTTTCAATCAATACCCATAATTTACCAGTTTTTTTGCCTTCTAACGTAGACTTTTTTGCCTTCTTTGCCTTTTTTTCAATTGTTATCAAGTTTCCATATTTTAGTCCGTAGAAAATAAACTCTACAATCATGCTTAATGTTATACATGATCACACATCACTTAAAAAATAAATTTTATTTTATAAATTAAATTATATCATGTCAATACACAAGGAAAAATGTTTATCACACTGGCTTGATCATTATAAAGTTTTTCCTCCTTCAATTATTGGGGATTATTGAGAGAGAGAGAGAAAAAGGATTATTTTGTTTTTCATTCTTCAACTTACCACGATCTTTTCTCATGTCAAGATTCTCTAATTGGGTTTTCATTTATTTTTCTATTAATTACTTGAACTCTATAAATTCTGCTACTTGCTAGGTTTGACAAGATTCTCTACAGTTGGAATACTAATTTTCCCATAACCTTCTATCAATAACTGGATTAAATCCACATTTAATGTTTCACAATTACATTGCTAGTATGTAAACTTTTACAATACACAGTTTCCAGCTACATACACGGTTACAACATACTAAGGTCACTATGGTGACTACATTCACATGGATCTAGTGCAGACATTCCTGGAGCTTTTGTCCAATTACATCAACCATACATCAAGTTGCCTTGATTAGTGAGTATTCACATGGATAAGCTAGCTGCTGCAACATGAAATGGACACCTCTTCTTGTCTTTTATTCGGCAATCAAAGTTACCATCAATGGAGTTTGTTCGTTCAAAGGGTATGGATTTCAATACTTCATATATCAGCAAGAAATTGAAGTAAGAGGAGCTCATATAGATCATATTTATATCATTATGCGCAAATAATTGCATGAAAAAAGTTCGTAAGACTGCTTCAGTACTCAAGTTTACTTTACGATTTTCCAGTGATCTTTTTAAACAAAAAATCAAAGACTAAATAGATAATGCACAATAACTGTGACTTTCACCTTTCTCTCTTAAATTTCTAAACAGGGCAATATCACTTAGGGGAAAAAAAACATAGCAATGTCAAAACCATTTGATCTTCCTTCTCCCATATCCCTGATCTCTGACTATTTCAAACGACGTGCCGGAAGAGTTGCGATCTCAAAGTTGAGGTTAATGAAAAATACATAATATACATAAACGAAAAAGAGGCAAAGTTAGTTTTTCCTCTGCCATTAGCTCCTTTTTCATATATTCCTTATGCTCTCTGCTCAAATGAAATTCTTATGCAACATTATACTGATAAAACAATTACTACACAAACTTGCCTCATTGGCCAAAAGACAAGCTGAACATGAAAAAGCATCTCATCAAGTGGCAACCAAATTTTAAATTTTAAACAACGCATAACGCTTAAATTTGAATGGGTGTTAAATTTTACAGTGGTCAAAGCTCTGGTACAAAACACAGGAGATTCAACATGTTCTATGATTAACCCGACAACAATCTAAGTTATCTGATTCATTGGAAAAAATAAGAGTTAAAACCATATTTGAAGCCACCTATATTATCAAGAATTAATCTTTGCATCAGTCTACAAACCATACACCATAATTTTTTTTTTATTTTTTTTTATTTGTTTCTCTTATTAAATATGTATTATATGGATGATGAATAAAAAAATATAAATGTTTCAAGAAGACTAAAATAAAAAAAAAATTGAAAAAAAATAAAATAAATAAATAACAGTTTGGTGTGTAGTGTGTAGGCTTATGCATAGCAATGCTTTATTATCAAACACATATAATCAGACCCTTTTATTTTCCTTTTTCTTAAACATGCATTCAAAAGAATTTGAGTAGACCATTTTAGGTCCATATGAGAACCATGCAAGACCCAATTTAAAAAAGCCCCAAATATGTTTACCCTATTACAGAATACACAAAAGGTATAAAGATGATGTGAAGTAGATTGGCAATGAATTACTTGAAGAGTTTATCAATCGTATCCTTCAAGCGAGCCACATCAGCAACAATGAAAATCCTTCTCTACGATGATAAAAATTCCCAGGGAATGGATGAAACCATTTGAGTTTGGATTTTTCTGGATGAGATTTGGGAGAAGGGTGCGGAATGGATGAAGGAGAAGGTGAAGGGTGTGGGAATGGATGAAGGAGAAGAGAAATTTAGTGGAAAATTAATGAAGCTACGTACAAGGGGAAGATAAGGGATAGGGTTTTCTTTTCACTGACTGGCTAAACGCACCGTTTTAGTAAGTGGATTCAAAAGTTCAAAATTTTGTAGGAACGATTTTGCCGCTGCCTTACATTTGATTTGCAAATCCACACCGTTTTATTAAACAGTTAAAGGCTAACTTTCTGGCTAACTTGCCACGTTGGATGGGTACGCGTATGGGTGCGCAGATCGCTTACGAGTAGAATTTTCACCTAAGACAATGCTACTTTGCCCCCACTTTCAAAGTGAGGGTATTTTGGGGAGCAAACTAGTATTTTTTAAAAGATTATTTTTTTTTATTTTTTATATTTTAATTTCACACAATGAGGCAAAGTTTGGGGGGGTAGGGGGGCACTTTCCGTAGATATATATTCGAAATAGGAAAATCCAAGTT
>QEOT01000588.1:146431-211731 GCA_003123785.1 Pterocarya stenoptera
TTTTTTTTGACTTGCCATATTGGTCGTCCTGCATGTTGCGACATAGTTTGGATGTAATGCACATAGAGAAGAATATATGTGATAATATACTGGGTACATTGATGAGCATTAATAAAAAGACAAAGGACACGATCAAGACAAGAAAAGATCTTGAGAAAATGGGATTTAAACATAATCTACATTTGCGAGTGAACGGCAATAGGGTAATCATGTCGCATGCATGTTTTACGATGACCAGGGAGGAGAGGATGGATTTCTGCAAATGGTTGCAAGGTGTGAAGTTGCCAAATGGTTATGCCTCAAATATTGGTAAATGCGTGAGTCCTATTGATTGGAAAATTAGTGGATTGAAAAGTCATGACAGCCAAGTTCTTTTGCAGAAGTTATTACCGGTGGGAATTCGTGGGAAGCTGACATCTAATGTACGTGTCGCTATTACTGAACTATGTATGTTTTTTAAAGATTTATGCGCTCGAGTAGTAAATCGAGATATGTTGCAGAAGATGGAAGAAGATATTGCTACCATACTTTGTAAATTTGAGCAGATTTTTCCACCATCATTTTTTGATGTCATGGTCCATTTAGCAATACACTTACCCATGGAGGCATTATTGGGTGGTCCGGTGCAGTTCCGTTGGATGTATCCAGTTGAAATATATTTGGGTCGTTTAAAGCGCACTGTTGGGAATAAAGCTAGAGCTGAGGGTTCAATAGCAGAGGCCTATATACACGATGAATGGTTAACGTTTTGCTCTCTATATCTTCGTGGTGTTGAGACACGATTTAATCGTCAAGAGCGAAATGCTGATCTTGAGGCTACGCCTCCTCGTGAGCTATCAGCGTTTTCCTAGAATGTACGACCCTTGGGTGCACAAACGGGTTACGATTTAATTGATAGAGAGTTGGCTAAAATTCGTTGGTACGTGCTAAATAATTGCCGAGAGATTGATTGCTATCTCAAGTATGTTGTTGCATGCTTTGAGAAATTATAGTCAAATGTCGTTTAATTATAATTTTTGCGCTGAAAATATTATTTTCTTTCGCACATATATACAGTGATCACATGGATAAACTTAAGATGGAATGCGTAGAGAATATAGAGGCAAGACACGAGGAAGAATTTTCCGAATGGTTTGAACAACGTGTATGAACTAAAACTACATTGTGATTATTTGATTTATAACGTTTTAATTATGGGTTACTTTTAATACATATATATTATTGAAATTGATAGATTTTGGAACAACGTGCTCATGATCCCTGATCAGTTTCTTCTGAATTGTATGCATTGGCTCGCGGTCCCTCTAATAGAGCACTTTGATACACTGCATGCACGGTTAGACATTATAGATTTTATACTCTAGACTGTGAACGTAATAGAAAGACTCAAAACTGTGGTGTGTTGGTCGAGGGAAGTCATGGAACAGACGATATTGACTATTATGGTGTCATACGTGATATTATCGGATTGAAATATCTGGGTGGGTCTGTAACATATGTCTTTAAGTGTGATTGGTGGGACTTAGGCAGTGGTCGGATGTCGATACATAGGAATAATAACTTTATGAGTATTAATACGGCATCTAAATGGTACGAAGATGATCCATTCGTATTGGCTTGTCAAGCTACCCAAGTCTATTACTTGATTGATCTAATGAAAAGTGTTGATGAAGATAGCGGAGAGATAACTTGGCGAGTAATACAGAAATTCGTCCCTCGAAATATTTATGAAGCAGGAACGAGTGCGGATTACGAGAATAGTAGAGATGAAGATGACACTCCGATAGTAGAGGCCTACCAAGAAGATGGAGAGGGTATTAACTTGTTTGTTGACCTCGGTGCACTCGAGTTGCTCCCCTTGTGTAGAGATGACGTCTCACCCGTCCTTCTTGACTCATCCGTATTAAATGATCATTCAATTCAAGTTAGTGAAGAAGAAGAAGAAGAAGATGAAGCAGAATCTGGGGAGGAAGTGGATAAGGAGGACGAAGAAGAGGTTGATGACGACGACGAAGATGCTATTGAGGGAGATTCTTAAACAAACATAGAAAATACATTCGAAGATGAAGAATAAAAGTATTAAATATTCTATTCATATATGTAACTATAAAATATTTAACTTTTAAATAATTTTTTTTAATTAATTTTCTTTATCATATTAATCATGCCTCAAGGATGCCGCCAAAACGATAATGAAGAAATTTACCTCCTCTGCCTAGTCCAAGTCCCGAACCTATTGAGGACTCCCCACCCGAGTGTTTCCCTCCTGAAGATCAAGTGTAGATACAAGAGAACAATAATGAGTCGACACCTACCAGTAAGAAAATAACAACATAATTAATTATATATCAATACTTTTATCTCAATAACTATATAGATAATATTATATTATATCTAATAGTTGATGCATCCGCTCGTCGCGGTCGTGGTTATACACGTGGCATTTCTCTTTAGAAATGCCGAAGGCATGGAAAGCTCAAGGTCAACATTCTTGATAATTCTACTGGAGGCATGGATGATAGTGCAGCAGCTCTTTCCTCATATATTGGTACAGTTGTCCGAGCTTATGCTCCATTTTATGTGCGATCATGGCGAGATGTTTCGTTCGAGNTATGGAAAGCTCAAGGTCAACATTCTTGATAATTCTATTGGAGGCATGGATGATAGTGCAGCAGCTCTTTCCTCATATATTGGTACAGTTGTCCGAGCTTATGCTCCATTTTATGTGCGATCATGGCGAGATGTTTCGTTCGAGATTAAGAAGCACATTCGGAGCAGTGTGCTGGTGAGTTTTCGTTGAGAATACATTTGTTGTATACTATATTAGTATATTATATTTTTGACGTAATTCGCTTATTAGGATGAATTCGAACTCGACTTTGGCCGTAGCGAGGATTTGAGAACTGTGAATGGGTTGATGGCTACAGTATTCCGATGTCACAAGGGACGATGTCATGACCACTTCAAGAAGTTTGAGACGGTTGAAGAGGCTGCGCAATCCCCTTTCCAGCAGATGAAGTTAGACGATTGGAGAAAGTGTTGTGATCTTTTCACAACTTCAGATTATCAGGTATTATAGATTAATAATATCTAATGATTATTTACATATATATATTTGGGCTATATATTTTATGTATATATATATCAATTAACATTCTTAATTAATTTTGTAGCATTTAAGTTCTACGAATGCTAATAATAGATCCGCTTTGACTGTCCACCATCGTGCTGGTTCAAGATCATTCCACCGTCTTGCTGAGAAAATGGTAATTAATAATATTATAGAATATATTTATTTATTTAACTATTTTTATTTAAGTACTAATATTATCTTTTTAAAATTGCTATTGTGGCTTTGTTAGAAACGTGATGATCCAGAAAACTTTTCCTTCATTCATGTCTTCGCTGCTACTCACACTAATGAGAGTAGTGAATGGATGGATCTTGTCGTTGCAGATAATTATGTAAGCATTGTTATTTTTTTAAAATAAATTATGCAACATGTGAAAAATTTATTTTTTATTTCTTTTAATACGTTACTTATTGTGTGTTTTCTTTGGCATGACAGGAAAAAATGATGGAGATACAGTCAGTTTCTGGAGAATCCTCTCCGAGTGACATAAACATATTCACGCAAGTGTTTGGGCCCAACTCTAGTATGACAAGAGGTTTGGGACGATCTTTCAAGCATTCTGGTTCATCCTCCTCATCCTCTTCGACTTCACAAATTAATAATCTTACCAAAGATTTGGAAGCCGCACGACGCGAGAATGAATATATGAGGTCGAGGCAGCAAGAGTTGAAGTCCCTCTTAGAGCGACAATCTCATTTAGAGACGCGTTTGCAAGACCAACAGAAAGATTAGGAAGAAAGAATGCGCAAGGAAGTCCAACAGCAAGTGCAGCGGGAGATGATGGTGCAAATGGAGCATGTTGTGTCATTACAACAGAAGCGAGGTGGGCGAGAAAAGAAGAAATGAATTCTCTCACTTTAATTTGTGTATATAACTTTTACTATCTAATTTTAGAATTTTTTAAGACATTGTTAGTTGTAGAATATTTATGGTGTATAATATGATACAATTAGTATATTTTTTAATTTCTTAATTCTATGAATTTAGTGTATTTCTGATCTGTACATTCGAATGTTAAAAAAAAACGTTCCAACAAGATTTCACATTCGAACATACGTTCGAACATAAATACACGATTTGACGATTAACGTTCAAACACACGTCCGAACGTTATCATCGTTACATTCGGATTGTGTTCCCATAACGTTCGAACATAAATTCGAATGTTTAATGCGTTCGAACGTATAAATGTCCGAATGCAAATATTATACGTTCGAACTATAATCAATCAACGAACGTCAACTTATGACATTAGAATGTAAATTGCTCGGGTTGGCGTTCGGATGTAAAAATTTACATCCGAACGTTACTTTCTGTGACAGTTTTTAAGCGTCACAAAAAAATATAACGTTCAAACGTCACTCCGAACGAAACAACTCCAACCGTCACTAAAAATACTTTTAGTGATGGTTCAATAGTAAAGTGTCACTAACTGTATTCTGTGACGCACATAGATAACAGTCGTGGTGACGGTTTCAAAACGTCACCAAATGTCTTTAGTGACGTTTTTTTGATTTTTTGTGACAGTTTTCTCTATCACAAAAGGCAAATTATGTTGTAGTGCTTATGAATACCATATAGTGATAAAATGCTTTTTTGTTTGATATTTTAGCTTATTTGGATAGAAAGGATTAAGAAAATAAACTAACAACAGGTATTTTTTATGCAAATCATATAGAACACCATGGTACATTATTATAAAAGAGCCGATTTAGAACACCATAGTACATTATTATATAAGAGATCTAGTAACTGTTATTATCCACAATTTAAGTTTTAGAGAAATAAATTAAAAGCCGATTTAGAACACCATAGTACATCTGAAAGGCGACGGATATTCAGGCAAATATGTGGTGTTGCTATTGATCACTTGCTATAGTATAGTATGTTAAACTTAATGTATGGTATTAACTTTGGACCCAATAGATGGGCATGGAAGCAGGTTATCACAACTATGTATGAGCAGACTAATGCTCTGCAATAGGCCTTATTTCTTGTAGTGACTCTGGATATGGAAAGTGTATAATCTTTTTGGGCAACTAATTTCTGTCAACTCAAATACATAAAACTCAACTTGGACTCTTAGCATCAAATCCAGCAAAAGAGAGACACAAATGAAAACAAACTGTAGGTGTTTTGAGATTGTAGGAAGTTCGATCAGTTATATATGTAAAAGAATCTAAATATATTCGGACTTATCTAATTGCCAAATGAAGATATATATGATGAGTGGATTGGGTTCCTTGAGTTTAAACAAACAAACTTTTCAGTAAGTACTCCTACGTTCTAAAAACCCGGCCCCCTCATAAACATATATATATATATATATATCAAGTCCTGATGTAATTAATAATAATCCATTACAAATCCTCTTCAATCTCCAACTCCTAATCCTACTCACAAGTTAACCACGTATATATAATATATCTTCAATTTATAATAATAATATTCCAAATAGGCCAGTGGGGATAATTCAGCAATAGGATCGAATAAGGACTCTCAATCTTTGATAAGTTTATCATTATCTAATTGTTTTCAAATTTCACTCCTACTAAAATTCTGCTTCTCCAAATCCCAGTCCTAATTAAAATAACATAGATCTTAGTTCATAAACTCACTCTATATATACATATGGATCTAATACGTTTAACTTCATGCATGCATGCACACCAATTTATACAGAGAAAGGTCAACTGCAAGGTACTAAGATTATTATCATTACTATCGATCGAGAAAGAGATCATAGATATGGCTGCAAGGTACAGTAGATATCCCCCAATTTCTGCTGACGAATACTACGGTGCATTGATGCAAGCATATCTGGATCATCTCCAAGTCGACTTGCGTCGTCAGCTTCAACAACAATCCCGATCAACACAAATCGAGATGATAGATATGGCTGCAAGGTACAGTAGATATCCCCCAATTCCTGCTGAAGAATACGACAGTACATTGATGCAAGCATATCTGGATGATCAACTCCAAGTCCACTTGGGTCGTCAGCTTCAAGAACAATCCCAATCATTAACACAAGTCGAGCCAAACCAGGCGAAGAACGTTCCTGTCCAACAAATCAGTACCACTATTACTACTGATGATTCTGCATCATCCACCAGCTTCAGTGATGATGAGCTGGCCGTGAGTACATAAAATCTTGAGAATATTCTTAATACCTTTCTTTGATGACATGATTTTTGCTGTAGTGTAGCCGTGAATTTATTTTATGGTACTTTTATTTAGTAGTTTTTACTAACACGTGCATGCATGCTCTCTGCTTTTTGTGAAGTTCTTGAAGGAGCATGCAGATGATGAGGCAGATTATTCAGAAGAATATCCCGTCACTAGCCTGGTCTCGATTCTGGCAGAGTTAGGAATTTATCTTAGCGATGACGAAATAAATAAGTACTTATATAATTAATATATGTAAAAATTTCATTGCCATTGTCTTCGATGTATGATAAGTTTAATTGATTTCTCATAACGATGGAGAAGGATTCCTCCATATATGCACTTTATAATGAAATATTTTTTATATTTCCCTTGCAAGCATTTTTATATTACAGAAAGGTAGACGCTCTAGACAGTTATCAATACAACAAAAGAAAAAGTTTTCCCATAACAATCGGTCAATCTCTGAAAATAAAGTTCCCTCATGAACAAAATGAGGATTTTTTTTTTTTTTTTTAATCTCTCTTAACTCTCAAAATCGTGTAAAATAGAGTTTATATAGAGGTTAAATAGAGTTTATGAAGCTGAACTCACGTCAAAACCGGACTGAGACTTTATTTCTCTGAAATCTCTCTTAGTTTATATATAGGGTTACCTTTTCTTCAAAAAAAAAAAAAAAAGTACATAAATAGATAACACTCCATACTGATAAAAAAAAGTTTATATATAGGAAAGTTTAAAAAATTACATATATGGCTCTGCTATTTGCTATTTTCTCGACTCAATCATAAACATGTGTCGTTGATGGCTTTACTTTTCAATTTGTAAGGTCGACCTTCTCATGTGAAATTTTAAACAAATGTGTAGGGAGAAGCAAAATGTGAGTTATTTCTATGGGCGGATATACTTCAACTGAGAGAAAACATTCGGAGAAGAAATAATGCAATTCGGAAGCGGGAGGATGATGTAGCTCATAAAAGAGAAGATAAACTTAGAGATAGAGAGAAAAATGTTCATATGGTTGAGGATAAACAGAGTGGAAAGTCAAAAATGTTGACATGTTGTAACTATTGTAATAGTTTCTAGTTGGTTCGGAAAAAATATAGGACACATGTAAATAGTTGGATATTTTTCTATGGTTTTTGTATGGATCATATGCAATATCCTACCCTTTCTGTGTTTTGAAAATTTCTCATTAGTCCTAAACAATGAGAAATAATGGCACCGTCCAATGGAAATTTGTAGCTTATGATGAATATATGAGAATCTGAAAAAAGTGTGAGCTTTTTTTAAGTAGAAATGGTTTCAGTTGTTTGTATTTACATCCTGCAAGTCTATCGATCAGCTAAACAATTTTATTGTAAGTAATCTGTTTGGTTACCACTTATAGATAAAATATAACTACGATCTGTTGAGTTTTGTTGCTATAGGACTGACACTCATTTTGATTGGTTGTTTGCATTCTGTTCTTCATAATTATACCTACAGATACTTAAAAAAAAAAAACACTTAAGAGATAAATACACTTTGCACCCAATAAGATGCAGAAAAAGATACAAGCATGTTGAGACAGCAGTTTATTTAGATATTCCTTTCTAACTTCTAAAATGTATAGCATGCACTAACATCTTCTGAAAAGATAAATGACATAAACTCAGACTAAAAAATGACATAAACTCAGAATTAATAACTCAATTTATTATATCCACTTTTCAAGAAAAAAAAAAAGGAACACAAAGAAGTCACTTATAGAAATTGCTGCATATGTGTTCCAGCCCAAAATACATATCACAACAAGATACAAACTACATGCATATTCCTTCAAGAGTAATACTAGAGAGAAGCCACTATAGTGAGCCATTTTTCCTCTCATAATTTCAACTTTAAGAAATGGACGGTCTGGATAAAACCACATATTATGTACAGAAGTGGCTGCTGTGGCTTCTCCTAAGAATTTTTCTTCCTTCAAATGTCACTTCCAAAAATTATATTATATGTGTTCCAGACTTCCAATCCAAAAAATCTAACACAACAAGATACAAACTACAACATCTTCAAGCTATAGACTTATGATTCCAGTTTCTACAAACTACCCCACAATACATTGTTTGAGCCAATCCAAATCTCCATGGAATTACACAGCTTTAATATGGTCACGTCTATGAAACAACACAAATAAAAGTCAAATAACATATTAATTCTTGCTTCAAAACAATTACACAAAGAAGCAAAGCCTCACACCTCCTCATTGTTCGATGGTGTCAATTGTATGACAATACTATTTTGGGTTCCAAGACTTGGATTTTTCCATGTTAAAACAATCAAACAATCCTACACAGGTATATTACAAAAATATAATGGAAAAAGTTTGGATTTTTCCATGTTAAAACAATCAACACAGACCAAGTTAGAAATATTACACAAAGATAATAGATTTTTCCATGTCGTTAAAAAAATACAAAAAAAAATAGTAAAACAAAAACTGAAAAATTAAATGATAGGTAAAGAATGTAGACCTCCCAAACAAGAATGATGTATGGATGTCTCAAGCAATGGAGCTTTTAAAAGCTACACAAATTTTACCAAAAAGTGGCTCTGGAGAGGATGCAAAGACATTTTTTATCCAGATGTTCAACCCATAACTAGTCTTTCAAGAGCTACGACTTTAAATAGTGGTGGGGGGAGAATGTGGCCGCTGGTTGGCTGGCTAGCGAGGGAGGGAGACGAAATTTGATTAGAACTGGATAAAGGAGAAAAAAGTGTATATTCAAAATGAAGAAGAAGAGTCTACAGAGAAGAAAAACATGGGTATTCAAAATAATTTGGGTAAAGAAGCAAAACGTGTGTTTTTAGTTTAGAGAAAAAATATATATTCCACAGTGGCAATAAGTGTGCTGTGTAAAGAACCTGACGGCTTCTCAGTAAACTTAAGCCTTCAAATCCGGTTTGCCACCGAACAAAGGTGTGTGGTGTGTTATAGAACAGGCTTATGTGTAGAACTTTTCTTTAAGACTATCGAGGAAAATGCATATCGTCTTCATTCTTGTTTCTTCCATCTCTTCCTTCTATGCTCATTTTCAAAACTCAACTTTTTATTATTTCGGTGAGAAAAATAAATATTTCAAAATTAATAAAAATATAAAAAATTAACATTACATAATTATTATAATGCTTTATTTAAACTAGTAAAATCATGCATAATTCGGCTACTATTAGAAAGGGCTGCCATAGGATTAGTATCAATAGAATGGGCTACCGTAGATGTCGGATTCGAAAGCGTGGTGGAATTTTATGATTCTGAATGTAAAATATTTAATCAAATTAGTATCCAGCAGTCATAAGGCTTTTAGATCAATAGTTGGGTTTTTAACAGTGATATCGAAATATTTAGTTCCAATACATTTATATAGGAATGGAATCCAAAATTTTGGACTCAACTCATTTCCCTTTATTTGTTTAGGGGTCAGGTTGAAAGAGTGGGTTCCTTCTCATTCACTGGATATGGAGACACATTTCTCCAAGAGAAAGGTAGAGAGTTGGAGGAGGGATTCACTACACACAATAGAATTTATCATTTATTTTTTTACTTGATGAGTGGAAGTACTAATTAGATGTGAAAGTCGGTTCTAAAGTCAACTGGATGCTACTCACACCTCTTGAGCGGGCAGCCCACAACCTTGCACCGTGCCCCCGCATGGGTGGGGGGAGACTTGGGCCCCAGCCTCACCTCCCATGGGTGGGTGCCCCTGTCCAGATTTCTAGGACGGATTGGCCCAAGGCCATCTGCCCACTGCCCAGAGAGAGAGAGAGAGAGAGAGAGAGCGAGAGAGATGATTGGCGGAGGAGGGTTTTAAAACAAAACATAGCACCAAAACAACATCATTTTATTAAAAAAAATTAATTATTAAAAACTCTTATGAGTTTTCTCCCTTGTCCGTCAGGCTTTCACACCTCAGTGCCAGTGCCCAAAGCCAATAGCCACCATCATCGACTTCTCTCTCATTTCTCTTCTCCTCCTCCTCCTCTAAGCTAGCAGAGATGAGAGAACTTCTCTTTGTAACTTCGTTATTATGGGTAATAGCTGGTGGTTGCGACTGTGGGTGAATCCATTTGTGACAGGTCTATGAGTTTAATTACCCATGGCCGCAACCATGGTGACCAAGGGCCATACAAATCTACCCATAGATCTATAGACTGTTTGACCCATGACTACGGCGGTGGCCCTTGGGTCTGTTGTTCAATTTGTTAGATTTTTCTAATATGTAAGTTTTTTTTTTTTTTTTAATGTTTGGATTTGTAAGATCTATATTCTAGAATGTTTTATGCGATTTTGTTGGGACTTTTTTTTAAGATTTGTATAATGTATTATGTAACCGTGTAATGCAATATTGAATAAGGTGGCAGACAGACTGGGGTAGGGCTGTACAAGAACCAGCCGGACCGACCGTATCCAACGCGGACCGGTCGCCAGATTCAGGAAATGGCCGAAACCGGTGAAGAACTGGTCGGCGGGCGAGAGGGTTTGAGAGAAAACCGACGTGGGCGGTTCGGCGCCGGTTTGAACCCCTGGGAAACCGCCGAACCGGCCGATCCCTTCTATTTATTTATTTTTTTTTTGAATATATGTTTCATAAAATGGCGACATTTCACTTAAATGAGTGAAACGGCATCGTTTTATAGCCTGGGTAGATAAAAAAAAAATTTAATAGAACGGCGCCGTTTGGCGTTTCAAAATGAATTATAACCCCCCCCAACCCCTCTTCTTCTTCCCCGTATCATCTTCTTCCTCACGAAGGACCTCTGCAACTTGCTTCTTCTTCCATGGCAGATGACGGCGCGAACCTTTTTCCTTCTTCCTCAATTCCTCCTCCTTCACAGAAGACGCCGACGATAAACCGAAGACCGAACCGACACACTTCAAGACCGATATGATCGGTTTTCTCTCCCCAAACCCACGGTTTCTGCCGGTTCAATAGGCTCATGGATGATGTTGGTGGTGTCTCGATTTTGCACCGAAACCGACACCGAACCCATCGATGTATAGCCCTAGACTGGGGGGCTAATCCTCTTCTTGGTGGACTGGGGTACCTACCCACGGGGGGTGGTGCTGAGGTTCGGAGGCCCAAACTGTCCCCTTGCCCATGCGAGAGTGGGGGGCCGGATAGGGCATCCCCTTCCGATGATGCAAGTAGCACCCCTAACTTTGTTTAAATACAAAGTAACATGAAGATAAGATAATGTAAATATTATAATTATTACCAAAATCAAATCTCTTGATTTGATAATTTAAAAAATGAAATTGTTNTCGGATAGGGCATCCCCTTCCGATGATGCAAGTAGCACCCTTAACTTTGTTTAAATACAAAGTAACATGAAGATAAGATAATGTAAATATTATAATTATTACCAAAATCAAATCTCTTGATTTGATAATTTAAAAAATGAAATTGTTTGATTTGTTAATTATGAAAGTCAAAACACTTGATTAGGTTAATATCAAGTATAACAATTATCCCTAGCAATTATGATCAAATAACAATACTTTGAGAAAGTACAAAATATCTAGAAAAAAGAAAAAAAAAAAAACAAGTGGCTGATCTATATGATCTCTTGTGTTCTATCATATGAACATGAATAAAAGAAACCCCATTACATCTATAACTCGCAGCTTAAAAACAGAAAAAGAAAAAGAAAAAGGAGAGAGAATGGCTAAACTACACGAATCTTTTATAATTTCCCGATTGAATTGCAGCAATTTCATTATATATACCCCTATCTGAATCTTCTGCAATTCTCACGAGGGGATTGTATCTAATTTGTAGATCATCTCGGTTCAACGTTCAAGCAATATTCATATATATATATATATGTGTATGTATATATATATATGTGTATATATGTGTATATATATATATATACAAAAGTACTCAACCAAAACATTAATCTAACTCCCCCATCATCATCACCAACTGCACAACTTGAGGTCATCTCCCTGCAGCGGGTTCAAATTCAAATCCAAGAACAAAACCCTTTTGCTACTCGGTTTCTTCATCAGCGGCTGCAGCGCTGCATGTTTAATCACCAAACCTTCACTCATGACGGCCGCCCTGTGCTTCCTCATGTGGCCCCCCAGCGCCTGTCCAATCGGGAACTCGAGCCCACAAACGGAGCACTCATGGGTTTTCGGCTTCGAGGGCGAGGTTGGGACTCGATGGAAAAGGTCTCCGGCCATCAGCCTCGGCTTCTTGTGGCTGGCTCTGTGGCCTCCCAGGGCCTGGAACGACGGGAACTGCCTATTGCACGTCTTGCATACGAAAGCAGGAGTGCTAGAATTTCTGTTCACGTCAGTAGTTTCACCGACTTTGGATAATAGCATCAAGCACTTGGCGATGTCTTCGGTCTCGAGCTTTCCATCCTCTCTGCATCTCTTCATGGCCACCGACTTCAAGAGATGTAAATATACGTGTGTGAAACTAAGTAAGAAGAAGCTAGATTTCTGAATGGAATGGAATAATTGTTTGCGCCAACATATATATATATATATATATATACACACACACACAGAGTAGCAAAGTATGAGTTAAGTGCTGACGCGGAGATTTGCAGTCCGAAGTTTGATCTCTTGGGGAGTAAGTTTTCGACTGGGCTTGGTATTGGCCATTGGGTGTGAAGTATGCGTCAGCGCGTTGCTTTACTTGTTCTTCTTGTGACCGCGTAGCGGAAGGGCTGTACGTAGATTCCTTGCGAAAGTGGCCGTGTAGTGTGTACGGTACGAGTCTAGAGAATAAAAAAATAAAAAAATAGTAATTAAAAATATCATGAACAAAAATAGTTTACACAGAAAATTTCTATTGTCCATGGGTTGATAATTCTAGAAGTGGTCCAAACTCAACACCACATTATACGCGTAGTGAATTTATTTATATATTAAGTATATGACATAATCTTAAAGTATTTTTCTCTATCATAAACGAAGACTATTAATAAAATATCATAAAAATCATTCTCGTTTATTTTTGTAGATGAGATGAGTTGAGATTAAAATTAAAAGTTGAATAAAATATTGTTAGAATATTTTTTTAATATTATGTTTGTTTTGAGATTTTAAAAAATTAAATTATTTATTTTATTTTATATGAAAATTTTAGAAAATTATAGTGAATAGAAAAAATGATAAGGAAATAGTTGTAAAGGCAAACTTATTCTTTGAAAAATGTCAAGCATATAATCCACGCAACTATCACATGCAGTGCAATTTCTTAGGTCTAGCGGTCTTGAGTGATGTTGCAAATGGAGATTTGCCGCACCCCGAGTTGCAGACATGGTTTTTATTTTTGGCGAATCATCGTGTGAATGCTTAGAAACGGCATTAAATTATAATGTATTTGCCAATAATACTCTATATTGTATATGAGCGGTGCTATTCTACCGCCGAAGTAGCACCACTCCAAGAGATGGCTAGGTCAAATTGGCCTTTTCAATTTTTTTTTTAATTTTTTAATTTATATTTTTTTATCATTTTAAAACATTTAAAAATTATATAAAAAAAATATCAATATACTAATAGTCACTTCTTTAACTATTAAGTAAAGAAAAAAATTAAAAAAAAAATTAAAATACATAATGTGTCAAAATCATGAGGAAGCAATTTAAGTGGTCAAAGTAGTATTAAATTTTCTATTGTATATATCTTCCGGCTGGTATTTGCCAATAATATTTTTTCTAAGAGCTTGATCATTTTGAGATTTCTATTGTAACTTCCGTGTTTTCTTTTTATATTCCCTCTGCCACATAAGTAAAGATTAATCAATGAAATTGAGATACTGTCATCTTTTTTTTTTTTTTTTAAATAATATTTCACAGTAAATTATATCAAATTAAATTGATTTCATTTAAATGATTTTCATCTAACTAATTTGTATAAAAACAATTATCTAAAACATGTGGTATTGATCGATATAATTGATGAACAATCACCATGACATGTGAAAAATATTGTGAATCATGCATCTTCCACGACGGCTTGTGATTAGCATTATTGCTCAGTTTAATTCCTAAAGTCCTACTCCCCAACCAACCTTCAAGACTTCGAGTGCCTTCTTCAGTTTTCTGCCGTGATTATCATGTTTATATGCGTCAAAGTGTACGTGCGTACGTACGGTTTATCGATCCAATTTAAATAAACATGAATTCTGTACTGTTTTTCAAACTGGGGCTGTTTCTAGAATTTATATGCCTGCCAACTTGAACAATATTCGTTTCTTTTATCAAACTTTCGCTTTCTGCCGATCATCGATAAATTTCATCCAGTAATTCCTTCTGCTGCAATGGGTAAAGGATACAAGTGTAATCGGTCCGATTTTGGAGAAATTTTAAAAATGAATCGGTGTATATCTATTTTGAAAATTTATGAATCTATATGGACTGATTCGTCACCAAAACCAAAATTTTCAATTTTTTTAATTTCAGTCTGGTCTAGTCTAATCTTTTGGTTTACCATTTACACTTTTGATACTATATAAGTTTAATATTATAATTTTTTTAATACTAAACTTAATTGTGAGAATTTAGTATTTATTATTAACAATTATTAATTTATTAATATTCAATTATATATACTAGTATAGTATAAGTAGTGCCTAACTTATTAGTGAGATTAATAAATTTGAATAATAAGATTAAAATAATATAATTAGTGTATAATTATACTAGTATATTAATTTTATATTATAAGATTAATAGATTTGAATATTAAGATTAAAATTTTATATTAAATAGAAATACAACATATAATATATATAAGAACATAAAAATTATATATAATGTAAAAAATTAAAAATATATATACCGGTCTGATCCGATCCGATTTAAACTGATTTTTAAAATATGAAAATCCGTACAACATCAATTTAGGATTGATTTCGATTTTTAATAACTAGTACCACACATGAAGACCGGTTACAAACTAGACCGAACCGAATTGAATAGCATTCAATCAATTTTTTTATTTTTTCTTCCACCCCTAGTCAAGTTGCTTTATCGTAGTTTAATTGGCCGGGAAAGTTCTTGTCAGTTTCCAGTTACTTGCATCCCTTTTGTTAGCACTCTTTTAAAATTAGTATGAAAGAGACCAAATCTTTTAATAACGTGAATGCATACTATAAGTGATTACTTAGGTAATAGCTTTACACGCTCCAATAAAAAGTGACAAATCAATCTTTTAATATTATATAAAAAAGCATGAGATGCACTATAATTATTTTTTTTTTAAATACTATAACTATAAATAAATTTTATAAAAATAAATTTATAGATAACGTGATTTCACATAATTTAATAGATTGATTTTACAATATGATATATCATATTAAGTTACGTTAATTTATAAATTTATTTTTATAAAAAAAAATTGTAGATAAAATATTTCTCTATTTTCAATAATATATTTTATAATTACGCACAATAAAAATCACATATCCAAACTATATTTCTCTAAATTTAAAAAATAAAAAATTATAGCAAATCCTGACCTAATCATAGCCTGTACAAATCACGGTTGTTAGAGGACTGTTTAGTTTTTTGTCGTAGTTCGTGTGCTGCTTTCTGTAAACAATAAACATGGCGGCGCCAAACCATGCACACGGATTAAGTGTTTAATTACACTTTTTAACAGTCTTGAATTGATTGCGTGCGTGTTGAGCGCTGAAAGCTTGAAACTGGCAGCCCCAGCTCGATTTGATATACCCGCATATTAATTTAATATGTTATTTATTTTTTTATTTAAATATATATATTTTTAAATAAAATGATAAAAATAATAAATCACATATTGATACGTAGTATTGAAAATAATAAATAAGATTTTTCGACACCAAAGCAATCCATCTCTTTATTAGTCCAAATTTCTTACCTCTATTTTATAAAGAAAATATATTTGTTATTATAAATTATGTAATTGCCGTAAAATTATTTTGAAAAAAATAAATAAAATATAAAATTTATATAAAAATAAGAATAATTTTTTAATAATAAATCTTACTTTTTTTTTTTTAAATAATTATGCGATATTACACGATTTAAAATGTGGCATAAATAGTTCAAGGAAGTTTCCTCCGAACAATTAATATTATATTTATGAGTCCAAAGTCAATAGAGTAACAATTTCTCCATCTGATCACTTGTCACAGACGACGCTTCACTTTCGCCTGCAACGTCGACTGTCGACATCCATGATGCCAAATGGCAAGTGCATGCGTGGTGGGCAAGACAATTTACACAATTTTTAGTCAACTCGGTTTGGCTGTTGGGCGCGCACTCGGTTTAGCTGCTGAATATAGACACAAAACTGTGCATTATACTACTCATGCTGTTGTAGTCAACTCAATGGTCTATTATCCCATCTCTGCCTGCATTTTGCATTTTCTTTGTGTTTTTTAGAATCCTGGGGTTTTTACCCAGAAATTAAAGAGATATAGAAAGATACTCAAACTGATGTCTATTTCGTTAATTTGTTCAAGTCGTTTAGAGTCTGTGGAAGGGACGAGGAAAAAATGGGGAATGATCATGGGTCCTTAGTCATCTTGCAGGGCCCTCTCCCATAAAGCAACTTAGGCGGTTGCCTAAGGCCCTACAGTGAAAAAAGGCTTTAAAAAATATTAAGAAAATAATTAAGTAAAATTTTCTTTTTTAAAAATTAAATTATCTAAAATAAACAAAGATGCTAACATAATTGAAAAAATCAATTATCAACTCCACCGTAAAAAAAAAACGCCAACAATTAAAAAAAAATTTATTTAATTACATCAAGTCGGTAACTTCTCTTAGAAAGGCTAAAAGTCACATTAATGACTGTAAATTCAGTGGTTTCCTTTACAAATTCCAAAAAAATCCAACGGAACTATCTCAAAAACTCTCTTTTTATAAATCAGAATTCAGATCGATAAATCTTATTTTATCACGTGTACTCCACCCTCTATTCTCTAATCTCTCTCTTACGCATCCTCTTGCTTGTTTTTGCACTGGCAATCTCTTCAATCTCCATTGTCTCTAATCGCACGCATCAGCAGACGACATACATTGAGCAACTGCTATGACGAAGGTAAGTAATCTGAGGCTCTAAGTCTTTGACCTACAGTTTATAAAGTGAAGTTTTTTTGTTTTATATAGATAAGTGAAACACTGAAGATTTGTGTGGCAATAAAATGCCAAGTGATACTCATTCTGTGAACTTGTATACAGATAACTAGCCCTAGTCTTGTTTAGAACATCTTCTCCCTTGGTTGTATTTTGTCTTATTCTTCAAGACTTAAACAACTACTTTGAGATAGGCTCGTAGCTTTCACAATTCACAAATCACATGGCCCATGGGCCATGAGCACCTATTGATTATTTTTCAAACTTTATTTATTTATCTTTCAATACTTCTAATCTATAATTTATTTCTTGATTTTAGATATTAACATTAAGATATTTTATTTTATTGTGCAAATTAATAATTTTATATAAAAGTGAAGGTCATTTGCTATATAAAAGTGAATCTCATTTGCTAAATCAGGTTCTATTGTTTTATGTTTATATTTATTTTATTTTAGAATATTCGTAAGTATAGTAAGATTTATATAGTGGATATTGTTCTTTTCTACTAGAAAATATGTCTAATAGAAAATATGTATATGGATATATTGATTGAATCCCAAAAATGATCTTTAAATAAATTTATTACTACCAATAAATAAAATATAGTAAAAAATTTAGGTGAAACATTTGTAAATTATCAAGAAACACACCAAATAGGACCACAAGATAACAAAATAAATCAAGAAATACAACAAAAGGGATATGAAGATAATGAAATAGTAAAACAAACCCAACAAAAGGGATATGAGGATAGTGCTCATGTACTGCTACAATTATTACTGAAGAATTTAGAAAAAATATAGAAGAAAATAAAAATACTGAGGACATAACTGATTTTATTCCTTCAAATATTTATGACCCTGCTCAATGGAAATATGTTGATACAAAACTAAGAGATTTAATAATAGAAAATGGTCCAATTAGATATAGCGATATAAACTTTCCTAAGGATGAGAACTCTAGACTTTTTTCCATTACATATTATATACGAAACTTATCCAATGAGGAGTGTATTCAAAAGACTTGAATAGAGCACTCTACTTTTGTTACAAGTTGTTTAATTCAAAACTTAGTATAAGCCAATTAGCTAGTGAAGAAACCGATGATTGAATAAATCTTAATGCTAAGCTTAAAAGCCATGAAACAACCAATGAACATATTACTAACATTACTGCTTGACTTGATTTGGAAATAAGATTTTTAGGAAATAAAACAATTGACAAAAAAGTCTAAGAATAAATTAACAAAGAAAAATATCATTAGAAAAAAATGTTATTGAGAATTGTTGCCGTAATAAAAATCCTTGGTAAAAATAATTTACCATTTCAAGGACAAAATGAAAAAATCTACCAAGAAAATAATGGAAATTTTTTAAATTTAATTGAGATGATTTATGAGTTTGATCCAGTAATGCAAGAACACATTCGACGTATTCAAGATAGTGAAATTCATAATCATTATCTTGGGCATAATATACAAAATGAATTAATACACTTGCTAGTAGCTAAAATTAAAATCCATATTATTAAGAAAATCAAGAAAGCAAAATATTTTTTGATTATACTTGATTGTACCAAAAATGCAAGTCATTAAGAACAAATGTCTCTCATACTAAGATTTGTTAATATTTCAACAAGCTCATTAAAAATAGCAGAACATTTTTTAAAATTTATTAAAGTAGATGATACAAGTGGAAAATATATTTTCAGTGAATTATTAAATGCAATAAAAAGTCTTGAACTTGATATTAATAATGTTCGAGGACAAGGTTATGATAATGGGTCTAATATGAAATAAAAAGAGCAATAGTGCAAAGAAGATTGCTTGATATAAACCCTAAAGCATTTTACACGCCATGGGGTTGTCATAATCTTAATCTTGTTATATGTGACATAGCTATTTCTTGTCCTAAAGCTATATCATTTTTTGGAATAGTCCAACATATTTATTCTTTATTTTTTTAATCAATAAAGCGATGAAAAATTTTATAAGATAATGTGTCGATTCTAACTTTTAAACCACTCTCACAAACACGTTGGGAAAGTCGAATTGAAAGTATTAAAACAATAAAATTTTAAATTCTACAAATAAGAGAAACTTTATTGCAAATAGCAAAAATAACTGAAGATCCTAAAATAAAGAGTGAAGCTAATTGTTTATTAGAATTGAGAACTTTGAATTCATATTAGGCATGACCATATGGTATGATATATTATTTGCAAAGTAAAAATCTACAATCCAAAGATATGCATATAGATGATGCCATTGATCAGTTAAAAAGTCTTATTTCTTTTTTTCAAGATTATAAAGAAAATATATTTAAATCTGCTATAATTTCATCGAAAGAGATTGCAATTATTATAGAAATATAACCTATATTTAGAGCAAAACGAATAATTCATAGAAAAAAATAGTTTGATGAAAATGTCAATGAAGAGACAACACAGTCTACTAAAAAATATTTTAGAATTAATTATTTCTTGTTTATAGTAGATCAAGCAATTTCTTCAGTTCAAAACAAGTTTAAACAGTTTCAAATATATAAAAATATCTTTGGTTTTCTATTTAATATTAAGAAATTGAAAACACTTGACGATTGTAGTTTGCAAAAAAATTGTCTTAGTCTTGAAAACTTTTTGAAATATGATATTGATGGTTTAGATTTATTTTCTGAACTAAAAGTTTTAAAAGACATTTTACCAGTAATAGAAAGTACTCCTATTGATATATTAAATTATATAAAAAGACTTGATTCTTTTCCAAATGCTTGTATTGCTTACAGAATTTTATTGACAATACCTATTACTGTTGCTTCTGCAGAAAGAAGTTTTCAAAATTAAAATTGATAAAATTTTATCTAAGATCAACAATGTCGCATGAAAGATTAAATGGACTAGCCATATTATCATTTGAAAAGAAGATATTAGAAAAACTTGAATATAAAAATTTAATTAACAATTTTGCATCTCAAAAAGTAAGGAAAATAATTTTTAAATAAAAATATTAATTTGATATAAGAAAAAGATTCCGTTAATTTTAACTTATTGCCTTAGGTCTCAAAATCTATTGAGCTGGCCCTGTAACATCCCGTTTGGTATGAGAGAAAATGTGGAAGGAAATAAATTAAAGATGACAGGCAAATAATTGAATATTTTTTTTTCTCGACTTAAAACAAATTATAAAATTAAGTATATATCCATTAGTTCTCAATTTTTCTGTCTCAAAGTAGAGCTGCAAAATAGAGCTACAATTGGTAGCTCGCAAGGCTTTTAACCTAATTATGGATTCAAATTCTAAATATATCTTTTTACATTGACTTAAATTTTTATATAAATAGAAGTGTTATAGCTAAAAAAAAATAATGATTAAAAATAAACAAAAAATTTACATTTGCATTTTGTCGGTTAACAGTACTACTAGCATTGTCATTTTGTAAAGGGGGGTGCTACTCCGGAGGCCACCGAATAGGTAAAAACTTTTGTATTTTTCTTATTGTGTACAACACAGTTTTTCTCTAAGTGTTTTTTTTTTTTTTAAAAAGAGAATATTTCTGCCAATAAAGCTGCTCTCTGATGTTACTTCTACTATATTACTTCGCTGTCTAATGAAAAACGAACTTCCAAAGCTACACAACCAAAGCAGCGAGTTGAGGTTCATTCAATGTGTCGAAGGATGTAACCACACTCATTTGAAATAAACGAGACTTCATTGAAACCAAAATAATTTGCATCTCTCGACTTTTTTTCTAGAAAGATAAGCTCTGACTTATCTCTGAAAAAATAAAAGAAAAAAAAAATACTTCTTCCTTCATATCAGTTTCGCGGATAGCCCCATTTCTCTCCATCTCATTTTCATTTTCTTTTTTCCTACCTATACGTAAATATGATTATAAGATAGTTTTTTTTCGCCAGTTCGGATTTTCTTAAATCTGTTGCACTTTGGCCATAAAGCGTAAACACACGCTACATCATTACGTTCCCCTGTCGTCGATCTATTGGGACGATGCAGAACCACCCTCAAAAAGTCGGCGCGTGGTCCTCACGCACGACTTGTTTTAATGCGTGGTCTTCATGCATTGCTACCCTCCGACTGCTCCGTCAACTACACTCGCCGCATCAGCAGATTCTCCACCCTTCAATCCTTCAATCAGCTCGACCCCACCTCCATACTACAGGCGCGTGGCCCTCACGCGCCACTCCAAAGGCGTGGGTTAACTATCCTTTCGCCGCAGATCTACTCTTCCGATACCGGTATATTTGGATTACTGCTTTTTCTAACTGGTGATCTTATTAAAGGGACTAAGGATCTCTCTAAAAATTGTCTCAAGACAACGGACTACAGTGCATTCGCTTATACCGTCTCCAGCGATAGCTTACTTTATGAATATCTCTTAAGACGGTACCCTCTTTGTAGGGCTTGAGTAGTGACCAAGAAATTGGTCTCAAAACCTTTTTTTTTTTTTCATTTTTGTCACCACATTTGTATTGTGGTTATTGTATTGTGATATTTATTGGGAAACTTCACCCCCTAAAATGTATCATCTTTTATTTTAATGAAATTTGCCTACTTAAAAAAAAAAAAAAAAAAACCAAAGCAGTGAGTTGATTCAAAGAAGTTAGCAGGTGAACTTCAGATTTCGAGAAATGAAAGATAATTTGTGTGCAAATTTCTTGTATTATTTTTAAAACATATATATTTTTAAACTTATTTAAATATTATCGGTCTCATTTTGTTAAAGGAATTAGACATTATATAACTGTATTTTGTAAAATTAAACATATTTTAACTTTTTCTTAAGACACATAATTGATAGATATGAACTTTTTTGGACAGAATACACACTGAAGTATCTAATTCTGAATGTATGATACTATTTCTTTAATCATAAATGGACATAGCAACTCAATCAATGCCACAAATATATAAATGTCGTTTCAAGATGTTTAAATAAAAAGCTTTTAAATTATTTTAGAAAAAGAAGAAACGAGAATTGAGCTTTTACCCTAAGAGCTTTTTGAGCTCGGCATTCCCTCTTTTATTTTATAATAAATCTTCATAACTTTCTAACATTCTATATTCTATATATATATTTTTTAATTTTTATTATTTTTTTCTTTTATCAAATATAGAATATAGAATATAGTGGAGGTTGTATAGCAAAACTCTTTATTTTATACACGAGACGAAGAGGGTCCAAGTGGGAAGTAAAAATTATTTAGAGATAATTAGTTTTTGTACAATTATTTGAATAAAATAATTGTTTATTTCTAAATTTAAATTCATAATAAACCATTAAATTCAAATAATAATATTTTATAAACAAAATTATAATAATTATTAAATAGTTATCTTTCAACAGCTATTACGACAGCTAGTGCAACCCAAAGAAAAGGTCTCGGATCGGGACAGGGCCTCCATCGAAGACTAGGTCATTTTGGATATAAGAAGTCTCTTAACTCATTATTATAATTTTCTAAACATAAAATATAATAAGTTATTCAAAATTTTTAAATTTTAAAACAATAATAATAATAAATAATATTTTAACAATATTTTATTCAATTTTTAGCTTTCATATCAATTTATCTCAATTTAACTCACAATTCAAACGGCACATAAACTTGTAGATTCTTATCATTTCTTCCTTTCTCCTCTTTTTTTTTTTTTTTTCCTTGTCTCCTTCTCTTATTTTGGCAAAAAACTATTACATAGACAAATATTAACTAAAAGTAAATTCATACATTGACTTGCTTTTATGGTATTTCGTAAGTTTATTTTATAATAAAAATAATTTTATAATTAGGTTTATTATATCAATCCACATAAGTTTATGATTTACTTTTATATAATTCTTTTATTGCTAAAATATTTCTCTTTTGATAACCATTAGTACCTACTTATTTTGTTCAGAAATGATACTTGCAATTATAAATTGTGAAAACATTACATATTCTTTTAAAAAAATAACTTAAATATAAAATTACATTAAAAAAATAATTTCTTAATAATAAAATCTTTTTTTTAAATAATGCATTATTTTTGCAGACCTTATAACTATAACTAACATTTTTTTTTTTTGTTGGAGCATTTTAAACTTGAAAATTCTCATATTTAAGAGGGAGAAAAACTGTTAATAATCATTGAGGACACGTGATCATTATATAAAAATGGATAATAATAGGATTACTACCTTCCTACCACTCATTTATTACTTTTTTTGTATTTGATTTTTTTTCTTAATTTTTTATTTTACTTAATAGTTAAGGAAGGAGTTTTGCTATACAACCTCCTACTATTCACCTATATTCTACATTTCATACTTTTTAATATTTAAAAAAAGATTTTTTTTGAATTTAATTTTTTAAATATTTTAAATTTTTTATTCACTATTTATATAAAAAATATTTGATAAAAAAATTAAAAGAGTGAAGTGTGAAATGTGAATGAATCGTAAGAGGTTACGAAAATATGGGAATGACATAAGGAAAATGCTGGGCGTCCCGCTCCCAGCTCCCGCTGGGAGCTACCGCTTGTATAGTGTGTGTTTTTTTGTGTATTTTTTTGTGTGGTTTTTTTTAGTTTTTTTTTTAATATAAATTTTTTAATAATTTTAAATATTTTTAAAAAATATAATATTATTAAAAAATACTTTCTTAATTAGGAAGTAAAATAAAAAAATGAAAAAATAATTTTTTATTTTACTTCGTGATTAAGGAAGTATTTTTTAATGATTTTTTTTTTACTTACTGATTAAGAAAATATTTTTTAATAATATTCTAAATTTATTTTATTTTTTTAAAATATTAAAAAATATTAAAAAATTTATATAAAAAATAACTTAAAAAAAACACACATAAAAAACACTACAACAGCCCCAGCGGGAGCCCCCAGCGGGGGCTGTAGCATGATCCATGACATAAACAGGATAAGTAAAAGCATGCTTTGGTGCAGTGGAACTGGGCACAACGTGCGCCCTTACTACTATAAAGTGTAACCCAAACTCCAAACACCACCTAAAAGCCCTGAACCTGTGCTGGGAATTGGGGGTACATCCAGAACTTTGATTATCGTTTTTAAGACGGAGATGGAAGAGAAACAAACAGTCCGTACAATGACGGAGGAATCGTCGATTTTCACGCCAAGTCCGTTGCAGATGCTGATGCCCGCGGGAGAATCAGAAGAACCCAACCGTAATGCCGGAAGGGAATTGAAGATAGCGTCCACCTCGGCTCCGTTCAGACTTCCTGATGATTGGTTCGTTGAGTTAAAGCCTCGTGGCTCGACCACCACCTCCACCGGCCGTGTTGACAAGGTTCGTTCTCTCTCGCCCTCTCTTTTTTCAATCCTTTTTTTAATCTTTCAAATAATATAACTATTTGCATTGTTGATAGTGTATGTTTCTGTATAAGAAAGCATGCTTCCATATATTTAGGTTTGTATTTATTATACTCAATACCTGCATGTATCGACATTTGGTGTTTCTATTATTGTTATCATCATTATACCTAATAGTAAAGGAAATGACTGGAAAGTGAAATCTGGTCAAGAAGTGCCTTCAGATATTCGAAAGGAATTCATTAATGATCTTCAGCAGCTAATTGGAATTCTAAAATGCATCCACAATAAATAATCATTCTAGAGTCTCGAAAAGGCAAAAAGAAGAAGAAGAAAGAAATTATAAAAGCAATTGAGGCTCTAAAGTCTTATCTCCTTAATTTAGAATTTTAGATGTGTGCGATTTGACATATATGTGGGGATTGGGGATCTGTTAGCCAAATAATATGTGCTAACACTTCGCTTATATTACCATGGACAGAAGCGCATTCAGATATTTTTTACTTAAGAAACTATGGTTTAGATATATACACTCTCTTGTGCTTACATTCAACCCCACTGCTGCCAGACCAAAACAGTTTGGTTTACTGGTAAAGTACCAATGATCTACATAAAATATTAAATAATTAAGGCATCATAAAATTTAAAACAAGTTCTTATAATCTAACCATCATTTTTTTTTTCAAACAACTTTTAAATCCCTATTAGTAGAACAGGGTTCATGATGATATCTTCTGCTAGGTATCATATGATGAAGTCCTCTAGCTGCCTGCAGTGATCCCTTATGATAATATAATGGTCTTCTGCAATTTTAGCATACATTTACATAGCTTGACAGCCTAAACTTTTTTTTTTTATCCATTCATTATTCAGCATCAGAATTATGCAACTGTGCTCTTATGTATCATACTGCTTGCATCCTTGGGGAGAGGGGATACATTTCTTAATTTTGATACAGTAAAAGTAAGAAATGAAAATACTGTGAGTTCGAAAGTTGCTTTATTCAGTAGTTATAGATACATGAATTCTGTTTCTGAAAGGACCTTAACTCAGGTTAAAGTATTGCTGTTGGGATTATTGGGTTTTTATTATCGGAAGCTTTGGTTTAAACTTGGTCATCTGCCAAATTAAAGAGAAAAAAGAACTTCTCAAGATCAGGCAAGTTCATCTTTCTATACAAGAAGAAAGAAAGACATACGTTATCATCCCTTTTGCATATAAAATACATGATGATTGGGCTTTGCTTATCTTTACTAACATCCACCCCTACATATATTACAAGCCTAATCGGCTAATTACACCAGAGGGCCGTGCAACTGAAGGCACAAGAGGGTTGTATTGCTGAAAAAAGAATATTTTTGATAGGTAAATAGAAGTCCACACACATACAAGATGGAAAACGAGACCTCACACTTCACCTCTTGTTTGGGGAGAGAAGCCATCTGGTTCAAAGCTGTAATTGTATTGGTGAAAGTTTTCTATCTTGAACCTAAACTATAATAAAGTTGCAATTGAAAACAGAATGAGCTTACTTCCATACTTCTCGTTTGTTGATGTCTAACTTGATTAGATGAGTATTAACCTTGCAACAATACCAGGCCCTTATTTGCAAAACGTAGTCAAGGAACTCCACATTCACTCGTCTTTTCTCTCTCTCCTTTTCCCAAGGATAGTAGCATAAATGAATTGTTCGGACCAATCAAGTTGTAGCTTTTCATGTGGTGTGCATGATCTGAACGACGATCCTTATCGTAGGGTCTCACACTTACGATAATAAAGTACGTACTCTTGGTTACGCATCTTAGTTTCTCCACTTAATTCTAGAATTGGGCTGCATTGAATAAAGGGATGAATTATGACATTGATTTGAACTTGGCAGAACCTTAATCTATGGGGTACCTTTTAATACATAGGCACCCATGGATCCCAAACATTTCTAAATTAAGACATTTTTCTTTCTTTCTATTTAGTGACTGCACCATCAGGAGCACCTCGCCCTTAACTACCTGATGATTGGGTCATCGAGGAAAAGTCTCGTAGCAATATCAACTATGCTGGTGTCATTGACAAGGTACACTACAAATCTAGGTATATGGTATCCATGCTGGCTGTAGGGTAAAGTCAATGAAATATTTTAGCAAAATCTTACTCGTATGTGGTTGTGGTTATTTTCTTACTTGTAGAGCTTGATTTTCTGTATATGAGATTTCGTTTTATTGTGATAATTTCACTTTTCCATATCTCATTGACCATTTATGAATTTATTTGACTATACTGAAGTTATGCAAGATGAATGGGTAGTTTGGATTTAGATTTGTGCCCAGATTGACTTCCTATGGGCCCCTAGAAAAATTTTGAAAGTAAGAACTATTCTTTTATTTCCATAGTTTTCTATTAGAATAATGGATGGAAAGTAAGACTTAAGTACCTCTTTGTGACCCTAATTTGTAATCTTTGGTTTCAAGTATAATTGTTTCCAGACCTTAACATACGTGACTATTTCTGAAATTTTAGGTGTGGCCTTCTTTACATGAACTGTCATCTATTTATTCAGTATTCTAGGAATCCTATTCTGGGCCTTCCAGCAGTTTGGAGCGGATATATTGGTTGCCTGCCTGTGCTAGCATGAATAGTTTCTATTGCAATCTAGGATATGTTGTACTTGTAGATGATCCATTTCCCTGAAACAAAACTCTATTAAGTTTATTTCCTGCATACCTTTCTGTTCTTGCATGTGCTCTAAGACCCCTTTCCTTGACAAAAAGAAGGCTTAGGTTTTTCAGCTACTATGCTCTGAATAATAAGCACACTTGCAGTTACATATAAGAAATGTTATCCCTTTATGCAGTTATATATTGAGCCAGAAACTGGGCAGCGGTTTCGTTCTTTGAAGGCCGTTAAGAGATACCTAACAGAAGCAAAGGAAAATACTGCAACACCTAAGGTTTTTCAGCTACTATGCTCTGAATAATAAGCACACTTGCAGTTACATATAAGGAATGTTATCCCTTTATGCAGTTATATATTGAGCCAGAAACTGGGCAGCGGTTTCGTTCTTTGAAGGCCTTTAAGAGATACCTAACAGAAGCAAAGGAAAATACTGCAACACCTAAGGTATTGAAACCAGCCAATCAGCGTAGTGTGGGTTTTAGTTACTGTTACCGCTAAAGCAAATAATTTATTTCCTCCTGTCATCCATGACTATTGATATGCTTGCTTCTCTTCAGGCTTCACAGAATTCTGGTTCATGGAAGAAAAACATTCCTAGTATTATACGGTCACCAAGAGTTGTGAGCAAACACCAGTTGGAAGCTGAAAAAGATAACATTACACTCAAGTCATTGAAATTGTGCAACTGAAGAAGATAACATTACACTCAAGGCATTGAAATTATGCAACGGTTCAAAAGTAAGTCTGAGGACTAACTAGTTAAGTACTATTTGGTTCAGCCTTTAAGAAAATCTTTCTCTCATCCGTCACTATGGATATGTCTGCTTCTCTTCAGGCTTCACCAAATTCTGGTTCATGGAAGAAAAACATTTCTAGTATTATACGGACACCAAGAGTTGTGAGCAAACACCGGTTGGAAGCTGAAGAAGATAACATTACACTCAGGCATTGAAATTGTGCAACGGTTCAAAAATAAGTCTGAGGACTAACTAGTTAAGAACTATTTGGTTCAGCCTTGAAGAAAATCTTTCTGTCATCCATCACTGTGGATATGTCTGCTTCTCTTCAGGCTTCACCGAATTCTGGTTCATGGAAGAAAAACATTTCTAGGATTATGCGGACACCAAGAGTTGGGAGCAAACATTGGTTGGATGCTGAAGAAGATAACATTACACTCAAGGCATTGAAATTGTGCAACTGTTCAAGAGTAAGTCTGAGGACTAAGTAGTTAAGTACTATTTGGTGAAACAAAACTTCTTTTCTCCTGTTATTTTGTGCTGTAAACAAACCTTTGTGCCTTTTCAGCCTTCAAGAAAATCTGGTTCAAGGAAGAAATTTGTTTCTAATAAGGGGGTCAAGACTTCAATGCTTGATTGTTCCAGCCCACCAGCAAAGATAAACTGGGTTCTTTCTGGTCCTGGTGGTGGTAATGTATGGAGTGCTTTCATCAATGAATCCATTGTCCCAGATTCTGTAAAGCAAAAATGGTCTGAGAAATTTATAACAACCATCCATGCACGAATATAATGCACCAAGGTTTCAAGGTATTTTAGTTCTCCAAAACTTTATAATCCTCAGCACACTATTGCTTCCATTTTCTTCACCTCATGGAGCATACTCCTTTCCAGAATTCTAACTTCTGTTGATTTTCAAACTTTGTAATCCCATCATTTGTAAATTTGCTATTGAGAACTTGTGCATATTTATGTTGTAGGCATATATCTAGAAACACTTGCAACATGGACACAATGAATGCATCCATTAGGAGGCAATAAACATCTAGACCTCCCATGGAAATGAAATCATGGAAGTCCATTTTACATGATTCAAAAGGAGTCCATATTGTTCTGTGATATCATGTTTTTTTATGGCATTAGAGTAATGCAGGCATGAGGTTCAAGGTGTTGAGCCATAAGCCTTTTGGACTTTATGTTCAAAAATATATTATGTTAAAGAATTACTAGAAAACATGAATTACATAATATGTTAAAAGCCTGGGGCTAACAATTTTAAAAAATCCATGAAACCATTTTTAAATTAGATTGACGTACCTCACTAATTGCGGTCAGAGAAAACCATTCTATATCCAAAACCTGGGGATTCAGTCATAGCACAGAGTTTGTAGATTTTACACCACAGCATATGCCTTGATGAATTTGAAAATGTCTGGCTTTCTAGAACAGCATTTATTGATATTCAAGGCAATAGAGATATGAGGTCCAACATAGAGAAGGTTCATTACTAGCCATGATTTTTTCGATTCCTAATTGTTTACTCATTTCTGTTTATGATTTAATTATTTCATGGGCTTACGGCTAGGTGCACCCGTTAGCTCATAAAGGTCGAAGGTGGCAAAGCTTCCCTTAATGTCCCAGTACATCTCCAGTTCCTAGTATTTTTGGCTCTCAGGACATCCCAAATCTACCCCGGTAACTTTGCGTGGTGTCGGAACAGAAGTGTACTTCGTGTATACTTCTTGTGTACTTTGATTATGTATATTTTCAATCAATAAAGTTTTGCTCTTATAATAAAGAATAATTATAAGCCTGGTATGACTTGGGAAAAGTTCTCCTATGAGTGCAGTTGTTTCAAGTCAGTTCTGCTCGCACGCTCCTTAGTCCTTATCATTATGTAAAGCGTTATTGTCATCGAAACAAAGCTTGACTGACAGTCCTTCAATTCTTTTGCAGGAGCTCAAAATAATATTGTCACCTTCAGGCTTCAGTACCTAAATTTATTTCTTCGATTCTAATACCCTTAAATTGGTATTTCTTTTTTAATCTATAGTGGTTTGAATTCAGAGATAAGTTGAAATGATTTGTAAATAGTAGAATAATATATTGTTAGAATATTATTTTTTAATATTATTATTGTTTTGAGATTTAAAAAAGTTGAATTGTTTCTTATGTTTGTGTGAGAATTTAAAAAAGTTGTAATGATAAGATGAGATGAGATGAGATGAATGAAAGTGAGATTTGGATCCAAACCACCATTTGATTATTGAGTCTTAAGCATTGATGTTGGGACAGCCAATTGATTATTGAAGCTTGTTCAATGCCATTCAAATGCAGAGGTACTGCAGATAGCTCAGGTAAAGAAAATGAATGACACGATGGGACACGAAACCTTGACTTCTCAAGAAAACATCCCTCACCTGCATGGTCTTCGATCTCTCTTAAAACTTTTTTAGACTTAATAACATTAAACATATTTCCATATTTGGCAAAAAAAAAAACCTTAAAAGTTAGCGTGCTAGTTCTCTTTCCTGCAGTTATTGAACAAAGTCCCATAATCGTGCACATTTTTTACGAGTACAATTATCTCAAGCTCTCGCCTGGTTGATAGCCTGCCATCTTGTTCCTTCTCGAGTATCTTACCATGTTTTGCATGTCTAATAAATCATTTACAATTTAGGAGTAAAATAAATATCTCTGACTTCACTTTCATAATTCTAAGGAGATCATGATCCAGAAACTCTTTCTAAATTAATGATAACAATCTTTACCTAAATAATTCAAATGCAGAAATGATTTTTTTTTTTTTTTTTTAAATTAGGAATGCAGCCTTCCCGACAAGTACATAGACAACTTATCTCTCAAATGCACCCCCTTTATGTCGACAGTTCCACAAATCTGTTGGTGGTAACCTGAGTCGTGGTTGTGAGACAAAGGTACTTCGTCCTGCGCTTCATCATCCATATCAATAATAATGTTATGAAGTAGACAGCAAACGAGAATAATCCTCGGCAACCTATGTTTGTCGGGCCTCCACATAACTCCTTGAATGATTCTCCACATGTCTTTCAATCTCGCCAACGCTCTCTGTGCCACTATCCGAGTGGCATGATGCCGCTTGTTGAACTCTTCTCTCGACTCTGGGAGTTCTGTCCCTTCATATGGAATGATAAGATATGGCAATAAAGGGTACCCTAAATCGCCAATTATGTATTCCCTTATTCCTGATCCCTCAGAGAGCTCTAAATCTTTTCCGTTCAACCTCTCTCCTTTATCACAGAGTTTGTAGAAGTTTGAACTCTCAAATACCAACCAGTCCTTCATTTTTCCTGGCCATCCAGTGACTATGTCTCGAAACCTCATGTCCGGGTCCACAATTACCTGCAACACCATGCTATGATTCTTCTCATGATCAAGCCAGGTGTGACTTGAGGGATCTGATGCAGGCAAACACATCATAATGTGGGTTGTATCCACAACACCACAGCAATTAGGGAGGCCTCGCATTTTCTCAAATTTAGATTTTATTTCCCTCATTTCCGTATCTGTTGAAGGCCACTTCAGGTGATGAAGCCCCCTTTCTTCCATGGATTCCACAAAACGCCAGGTCACTTGGGAGACAGTTGAGTGGTTCAACCCAAATGAATCACCAACTGTCACTAGTGACTCGCCAGAGCTCAGTCTTCTTAAGGCTACAGCTACCTGATCACATAAAGACAACGGCTTGCCATTTGCAAACACAAAATGTGCAGACTTAGCCATCATGTCTTCCTTCACGAGTGAACATATGTAGTCAAAGGTTTTTCTGGATATCTTAAAAACAGATTCAAACCTATCTAGACCCTTGGATGGAGATTGAAGACCTGCAGTGAAAAGTAGAGCAACTGAGCAAGGAGAAAATTAAGATTCACAAATGTGGGTCATTTAAATTTGTCTCAAATGCTCTTCGCAGGACTTAATGATATAGAACATAGAACCGACATTATCTTAATCCTAAACTATCCAGGAAAGTCACTTGGAAAACAGATGACATACAGAGCATACGTACATAAAGAACGTCAAATGAAGAGTATAACTTTGTTTGCAGAGTATACTGAAAGGGATTTTCAGAACTCAGGTGATTTTTTTTCTGATAATGTGATCTCGTCAAAAGGTGCAGAGGGGCGCAACCCTGGTATATTAAAAATCCTATTGATTGAACATGATCTTGCAAGCAGAATCACTTTACGGGTTAATTCATCGCGATCCATTTGGAGCGTGCAAAACATCAAAACATACATATGAGGAGACAACTAAGAAAAAGACGCGATGTGATTGTTGAAACATTCTATAACATAGAATTATCCTTTTTGCATAACTCAACTGCTTAGTTGACCATGTGTTCCTATAGATATAGACTTGCAGTTATAAGATCGATCAGTACTTTGTGCTATAACTAGTTTCAATATATAGGTTGTTTCTGCTTTTCCAGAACCCGTACCAACTAACTAAACAGGTTTCTATAGAGATTTCATTTCAGCTTATGCATAACCCATTCCGACCTTGTCCCAGAACAAAGACAAAAATATAGAGCATAGAGGTAACAAGTTACCTGTTCTTATGTCAGACTGCTTTGGAGCCAAGTCAAAAGATGAGAAACAAACATCCATCTAAATAAGTTGCAAAGGCGTGATACATGTTGAATGTGCCTTTTTTTCTCATTAAGAAGAAATTTTCTCCAATTTTAAGCTTGAAGGAGAGATTTTTAACCAGTTGAGCTCAAAGGAATTTAAACTGCAATGTTATAAGGTGAACCACTACATTATGGCTGCTGGGGACCAGAAATACAGAAACTAAAGGATGTAGTTTATTCAGGTATACGTGGGTTTATAACTTGTCTATATTCTATTTGTAGAAATGGTCACTACTCATCCTCTCTTAAACACTATGAGACTTTCAGTTATAATAACTCTTTACAAGAAAGTTCTTGGAAAGAGGATTCAATTGAGAGGACTACCTGTCCTATTAATTTTCTTTTCTTCTTCTTCAACAAGTACCCGTACTATTCCATTATCATAAAGAAGGTTCAAAATCTGTCTAGGAAGAAGAGAATAGAAGAGAAGAGAAATCACAGGCAACTGGATTTGTCCTGGCTCTCACTGTTTATTTCACACATAAAATGAGGTAAAGAAAGTACGAAGAAAATTTTTTAAAAATTCCCAAAATTATTTTCAGCGAATTTTTGGGATATAGTTTATTAAGGTACAACATTTTAGCAGAATCTAAGCTTACTTTGCACATACAAACATGATATAATAATTAACCAAAAAAATGAGATTTTGAGAAAAATCTCTCTCCCTATCAAAATAATAATAATTAGCCAACAAAGATTTCAGAAAAATAGAGATTTTGAGGAAACTCTCTCTCCCCCTCCTTTCCTACTTTGTTTTCCCTTTTTATTCTTTTAAATAATAGATCAAATGGGGGTCATAACCTTTTAAATATTATTCTTTCAAATATTATCACCAGACAACTACTGGAGGTGAATGAAATCAAACCATTCAGAGCAGGCGCTAGTTCATTCTAGTATACCTAAATATATACCTCACTGCTCTGAGATCTAGGTAACTCAGCCTATGGCCCTGGAAAAAATACCTCCATTCCAAGTTTTCAGACATTTGGTATCATCTATGTGCACCAAACCACCTAGATACATATATTGTATCCACTATTTAATTCTATGTTGAATATAAATCTTTGAAGCTTATGGATATCTGTATATAACCTGCCCATTAATTCATTTATTAATAGTACCCCAACTCATCAGCCTCTTGTAGCAGTTTATCTCGTATGCCTGCCTATTATTGTTCCTGAACATCTCATAGTCTTAGAAAACTGCTAGTTTCCCATCAAACAGAAGCAAAGATCCATATTTTGCTTTTGCTTCATGGGAAATTAGCAGTGTTTGTACCCAAAACAAGCTGGCTTGGTTTTTTGCACCAACTTTAATGAATAAGTGAAGATGAAAGGAAAGTTTCTTAATCCAGTCTTAATATTCTTTTTCTTCATAAGAAGGCAGTCTCAATATCATGTTATGCATCAAAATGAGCTTTCCTCCATGAGTGAATTGTTCCCTCTCATTAAAGCTGTGGTCTTACAAATGGTGAGAACCTAAACGCTTTGAAGTCCGAAAATCAATGTGTGCATGTTTGTGAGTTTTCTGAGCTGATTCTCACTTAAATGATTTCCAACTCTAATAAAATTAAGCTAACCTATTGGCAACTGGGGACTAGGTCTTGCAATGCATTCTATTTAACTAGTTACTGACTCCAAGTTTGTTTTTAGACTATAGAGAGAATGGAACTTTCAAAGTCTTACTGCAATGATTTGATTCTTAAAACTCTTATTGAAACTATTAGTTTTCCATATCACATTTTTTCTTTTTTGATAAGTTGGCAATCTTTATCAACAAGTTCAAAAGAAGCAAACCAAGTACATAGAAAGTATACAAGAGAGACACCCAGCTAGACGCTTCACATTTCCTAAATCATAACCAGTTATTTTTCTGACAAATAAAATCTATTTGACCACTTCAATAGATAGATTCCAGATATATCCCTCACGTCTCAACCTTTTAGTATGCCCCATGCAAAAAATCAAACATTACACAATTTAGGCAGTGGGGGCAAAATAGCATCAGCTGAACAACTCCAGGTGGCATAGTTAACAAAAACTCTCCCTTGCCTACAGAAGCTTTTTATTCTTATTTTTGAACCTTTTCCAACTCTAGACACTAAAATTGGCACCTTTACAAGCAGTTCTACCTTGAAGTATCAGAGTGCCGCCAATTGATTCAACACTTGAAGTAATTCTGAAAACAATTTTCACTTCCAACTCTAAAGTGAAAATATCTGAAAACTTCTGCTTTTGGAAAAAAAAAAAAATGGTTTACACCACCCAACTACTTGACGCTCTAGTGGCACACATAATCCACAAGCATTCTCCAACAATAAAGGTATCATTCTTTTCTTAGATTTTATTACGAGGTCATTAATATATCTAATATATAGTCTTATCCCTACTGCATTCTATAAGACAATCAAACAAGAATGTCCGGTAAAGAGATGATTTTGAAGTCAGACCAGGAATCCTTCCTACATACATAATTTATCTATGATATTTCACCATATAACATGTATGAGACATAAAGCATAAACCTAATTGGATTAGACCAAATTCAATTCAATCCATGTACCAAAATCCATCGATTATAAATACAAGCTACATACCTATTATACCAAAAACGATCGTCAAGAGCAAAACCAGTAAAATAATCATAATCTCAAAGAACATATACCATTAATTCTCCGTGAGAACTCATCCCACCAATCTAGAGGCCCCTCCTCCAGCCCCGGGGACCCAGAAGCAGAAGCATTCTCTTCAGGCTTCTTCTCTGTCTTTTTCCTCTTTCTGAATCCTCTTACAGGACCCATCAGCAGAAACAATCCAATTGAATCAAAACCCAGAAACCCACCTTCTTCAAACAACCATAATCAGAAAACAAGTGTATAAGAATTCACAAACAAATATTATTAATAATACCCATTCGTAAAAGTAAAATAATATTTACCACAAGCACAGGAAGATCACGAAAAAATGATGAAAGAAGCAGTGGCTCGTAACATGCAAGGAAGACTGTCAACAGAGACTGGTAGTTACAGTGTGCCCATAGCCGTTTGTGTGCGGAGGTATGTATATAGCATGCAAGAAAAGCGAGAGCTTGAAGAAATGGGAAGAGAGAGAGAGATGGAGAAACTATGTGCGGAAAACTGACGGCAAATCCAAGCAACACGCTGTTTGGTGGGTGTCTAAGACAAATGTGGGCAGGAGAACTGAGGGACATGAACACAGATAATTTCGCAGCAGTGAGTCTCGCTCTCACTCCGCATCTACGATTCGCCCAGAGAGACTAGTCTTCTTTTAAAGAGGGTTGCTCCATTTTGTTGAGGTTTCACTTATATTTATTTAGAAAAAGAGAAATTATAGGTAGGTTGAAGAAATTAAGCACCGAGTCCGGGTTCCGATCAAAATGACAACTTTACTACTAACTAGTTCTTTAATATTTTATTTAAAAATCTTTACATGACACGTAATTTACGTGTTATACTTTTATATTTAAAAGATAAATTTTTAAAATTTATTAATTAAATTATACAAATATTGTGTGATGCAAATAATACTTCTCTTCTTTCAATATATGGTCGCAACGAATTTTTGCACCCATGGCTATTCTAATCATTGATTCATTTAGTAAATTATAAAATAAAGGGTTATTTATTGAAAATAGGAATGAATCATTTTTATTATTGAACAAAAAAAATAAAAAAAATTGGTGTTTATTTGGAAGAAAACACTGAATATATAGTAATTTTTTAAAAAAGAGATAATTATGATCTAAAATCTGTTATCTTTCAATACTGTAAAAATGAAGTACTGATGAATATGTTAATGACTTTTTTTTTTCCCATAATGACTTGCCTTTATAATATTATTTCTCCTATTATTGTATACAGCAGAACATTGATTATATAAAATGAATAACGAGAAAATCTTATAAAGTTAAAAAAAATATTTGAATATAATTTTGTAATATGATTTTTATTTTGAAATTTAAAAAATTATTATTATTTTTTATGTTTTGTTTGAAAGTTTAAAAAAATTATAATAATGAGGTAATGATAAGATGAGAAAATTGAATATTTGAAATTAAAAATAATTTTATATTTAAGTGATGTTTGAAAATAAAATATATAATAATATCTTAGAATAGTTATGGAACATCTTTATGGACTCATATATCTTCTTTTATTTTTACTTTTATAGCAATAAAAGAGGTTTGGAAACTAACATTAATATCCGAATCGAAATCCAAAACTCACATTTGGAAATGATTAAATTGCATCCAAACAAGTATTTGACTTTCCCTTCTCTAAACACTGCTACATACTATCGATTATTCAAAACGAACCACATTCTTTGAATGTAACTAAACTTACATTTCGGAAATGATTAAAAATATTACACAACTTTCAATAATGAGATTTTTTTATTTGATTTATTCCTGTGAATTCCACATAAATTATTTGTATTTCAAAATATATCTCACAATTTTCTTTTATTGATTTTCTACTTTCTGAAATAAAAATACTTTAAAAAGCCTAGTGCACTTTAAAAATTTCATTTAAAAAGCTAGAAAGTTCTTTAACCACAGACATACATATATAATATGACTCATTCTTGCATTTATGAGAACTTAAAAAATCACATAATCATATTTTTAGTCATCATGAAAAATAAAATAAAAATATAATCAAATATCTATAATCAACGATAATTAAAGTTATGTAAATAAATTTATACACGCAACTAGAAAAGTTGGAAAGTGATGTTTTTGTTTATTTTGAAAAAGGACAGTTTGAGTCAGGTGAGAATGTGGATTCCAACCTCATTAAAAGGGAATCACATTTCCTTTGAAAATAAGTTGGAATGGGAATCCAAATTTCCACGGGCATCTAATTTCCTCATTTTATTTTTATTTTTATTTTTAAATATGGTAGTATTTTTTTTCCCAGGCTCGGCCGCTCGGCTCCAGATACTGACCGTGTCTATGCTTACTAGTTGGGCCTCAGGGTTTTCCTCCCATCTCCCTTGCTCCAGACAATGGGCTTTGCTCTATTTTGGGCTGAAGGTTTGAAAATTGTGAAAGAATCAAATCCCATCCCCAGGGTTGAGTTGGACTTAGCCTTGGCCTTGAAATGGTCCGGCAGAGACAGAAAAAAAAAAAAAAAACAAAAAGACAAAGGACTTTTTGGGGATACCTCTGCTTCAACCTGAGAGGAAGAGAGTATTGTATGGATATTCATTGACAGAGACTACATACATGAGATCTATGAGATAGGATCACAATGGTAACATATAGACAAAAAATACAATCACAACTATTGTCGGAGAGAATCTTTATAACTATTGCCTTATCTGATATTTACACCCATTTTCAATTTGTGATCATCTCCGTGAAACACTAGTGTTCTAGGACACACCGATACGACTCTCTCTCTCTCTCCTTAAACCTACTTTTTAATGTTTGGTTAGTGGGGGTGACAAAACAAAAGATAGCGAAACAAATATCACTACAATCATCTAATTATAATGCGATGATCACCTCTTGTTATCATTTTAAGTGAAGTTTATACTGTATACAACCATTTCTCTGCATAAACAGATGACTTTTAGGTACCAAGAATTTGCACTTTCTTGGTAAGCACTACCATCCCAATCTCCATACACACCATGTCGGCCACAGGAAACAAAATCACTCCCCCAGAGGACTATTTCACGTGCAAAGTAAAAGGTTATTTAATAATTCCCGAGGCGCAACAATATTCTATTTTCCTATGTTTCAAAGTCAGATTTATACATGAAATTGTCAAAAAAGGTACACAAACAAACATTAGGAATAGGGGTTAGCGCCGATCACCCCGATAATTGAAAGCCAATTTGACACCCCCCCCTGCATCCTCACCCCAACAGAAAATCAACAGCCAACTTTTTTTCCACTAGGATGAATAACCTTGCCGTGACATGCATTTTCTTTTCCCCTTTCTTCTTAGTTTTCAGTGACAAAAGTAGAAACTACTACAATGTTACGCAATGTCGTGATCATGTTTAGATCTCAACTCTTTAACTTGTTCCCTCCTTGACTTTCACTACCATTGAGACGCGAGCCATCGTTGTTACCCTCTTTCTTCTTCGTTGGCAGTGCCCTCGGTTTCCTCGGTATGCATTTCGTGCGCGCTCCTTCCATCTCTTCTTCCGTCAATTGCAATTGCGAGGTCCTGCATCATGTCCATAAATTCATACATGTACATCATGAACAAAAAATAGACACAAATTATTAAGAGAAATATTATTAATAACAAATCAAGGACTATTATAAATTAATCTTGAACAAAGATATTAATAAACAAATCAGTCTGTAATTAAAAAAATCTGATTAAAATAACTAAACATACTAAGGTAGTAGTACAGGAAGTCAACTTGGTCAATTTAGTATTAATAATTTGACTTTAGGGTTCAGGAGCTCCAGGATAGAAAGAATTTATTTATGAATGTTCCCACTACGGATCGGTCCCCCCACTGACTTCTTTCTCTGGAAGTATGGATCCTTTTATACAGAAGTGGTCAATAAATAAGGACGGTTGAGTATTTAATACGATAGTCGATAAATTTGATAGCAAAATAACAAGAGGCAGTACAGATTGAGATTGATTATTACATTCACAGGCTCACTGTACATTGGCTCCGGTTTGTTCAGAAAAAGTGAATTGAGCTAGCTGGCTATTTTGTCAATTGGACTATCTTCGTACGGATCTCTCTCTCTCTCTCTCTCTCTCTCTCTCTCATCCAAGAAGATGAAAGATCCAAAAGTAGGCCAAAAGGGACTATCAGAGAATCAAAACACCTCACCGACCCGGAATCCCAGAAAAAGGCTATCCTTGTAAGAAACAATCCACTGCTTGAGTTACTGCCTATGTGAAATTTCAAATCAAGCTTCCATATTCTCCCCCCAATCACTTAAGAAGACTGATGGATGCTTTCTGAATACAGCACTACTTCGCAATTTGCATAATTTCAGAACAAAACAGACCGTTTTCTTCTACATATATCCCTTTCCGACTTTGTGTTATTCTAAAAATAAAAATAAAAATAAAAAGTGAAGGTTTTGGCAACATTCTTTTAAAATACTACGAGTTTAAGCCTGCCCATCTCTTTGTTGTTTGCTTGATGGCAAAAATTGTCGTCTACAAAAAATAAAATCTAAATACATCATTGAAATCTTCATTGAAAATAACAAATTTGTCAAGTTTCTAATTTCAGTTAGTTTGGAAAAAAATAATTATTGAGAGTGGATGATTGCTGAGTGACAGTGATGTGTGTGCGATTTGTCGAAGTGTAATAAACACAGTAAACTCATCCGCATAAAACATTTTCGGAGATCTTCAAGCTTAAAACTTTAAATGTATAAAATACTATTTATTTATTTATTTATTTTATTTCAAAATTCCAAACGAACAAAAATTTTAAATTCGAAGAGGTGATAATAATTCACGTACCGATCTGAATTGTAGGAAGAAGACCTCTTCAAATGTGGAATAACCTCCTCTTTCTTCTTGGTCTCAATCAAGCTCCCGCTAAAATACTCCTTGTCTTCCAATTTCAGCCCCGCGAAACTAGTAATTCCCCTCGAAGTCCCCACGTGATTATTACTATTACTGCCATTATTCCCTGCTCCGCGAGGCAACCTCGCCTTGTAGTGCCCAATCAACGAGAACCCTTCATCCTTCGCTGCCATGCTCCCACAGTCCTTGAACGAGATCGACCCGCACGATATCAACTGCATCAGAACCGACGACGCCTTCGTCCTCCCACTTGGACAAATCTCCGCCGTTGGTGGATTCGGATTGTCACCATTAGCCCCACTTGCGCAAATCACTAGCCTTCCGTCGGCCTTCATCAGAGACTCTAGCGTTTCGGGGCTCGAATCCGAAGGCGGAGGCGAGATCTCGTCCCTGCTCAACTCCGTGGTTCGACTCTGGCACGTTTCAAGTTGAGCTTCCTCTTCGCGCGCACCTTCTTCGCCTTCTTTCTCCCTGACCGATCTGCGTCTTCTTCGCTTCTCGTCGGTCTGAGTCGACGCGTCGGCGGCAGCCTTTCCGGCTGACTCACCGGAAGATTCGGCCTTGTAGACCTTGTACTCGTTGAGATCGATCGAGCTCCACGATTGATTCCTTCTCCGCGTGATCACCGGGAAATCGGAATCCTCATCGGACTTGTTCATCTCCGGGGGCCTTAGGGAACGCGATGATGCCGTTCCGTGTACCGCACGGTTCAGACAGGTGTCGAGGACCTCAGACCCTTTGAGAACGTACTCTTTGCCGTGCGCCGGGCATATGAAATCGTTCTCCCCGAGGTCGTGCCAAACGAAGCCGTTTTTGTAGCTCCTGAAATAATCAGAACCGAGTCAAGATACAACAATGTGGAACCGAAGTAGAAATTAGATCGGAGAACTCAGGGAGAGGCCACCGTACCGTTTGGATGACCAGGAGTACATGGTAGCCATGCCTTTTCCACGGAGGAGGTTCAAGCGGTTGATTACATCTGAGGAAACAGTGTAATTTGACAGTGAGAAAGTTTCACACTTATCATTGACCTCGGTGGAACGAAGCGGTACAAGATAAGGCTCTGTTTAGTTGCAAAGTATAAAAGAAAATTGATATCTTCTACGCGCTGAAAAAATTTCATGTTTGAGAGCGGAGAAACCAATAATGCGAGCTTAATTAGTTGAATTTTGCGTTTTCCGTTCTCTTGTATTTTTTCCCAGCAGCCAAACAGTGAGGCAAAACTCTGACTAGGTACAAGCTAGAAAGAAAACCAATCAACGCAATGAACTTAAGCGTTTTTTGGTTTTACCAGTTTTAAAATGCATTATGCTTCACGAGGAAGCAAAAAGCTCCGATCAAAAGCCAAGATCATCTACAGCAATGCAGATAACATACTTTGAAAAATAGTCACCAGTCCGTGTTTTTACCTCTGAGATAGAGACCGTCGGGAGTGGAAAGAGGGACCTCCATGAAGTGAGGGTGCTCGAGCTGGCCATTCCTGGACAGGTAGTAAACGACTGGGACGGATCTTCTATCGGTCTTAACCTTAGGCTCGGTCCACACCTTGGTTCTATCCGGGCTACTCTCTCTGTCCTTCCACTTGTTCGGAAGCTGCAGCTCTGTCGCTCTTCCTCTGGTAGCCACCGCCATTTCTTCTTCTTATTACTGCATGAACAAAACGAAACAAAACAAAGAGCAGTAGTACGGGTGTCAACGAATCGTAAGAAAGAATCGATTGGTTGTTGATAAAGAGAAAAGGTGGGAAAGAGGAAGAAAGGGAGAATGGATAATACCGTGGGGGCGAAAAAGGAAGCGTGATGAGGAGGGAAAGCTAGCAGTGAGTTGGAGTTTTATATAGAGAGGATGAAAGGGTGTGAAATGTGAAGAAAGAGGGAGAGAGATTTCAAAATGGGGATGCGGCAGACAACAGCTACCAAACAAAGAGAGGGCTGTTTGGGTTTCAGTACTTGCAGTTACCGTGACAGTGGAGTTCTAGTTTTATTTTTATTATATATGATTGGACAGAGATTCATATTTGCACCGTGCGACGTCTAAAACGCCGTCGTTTCTACTTGGCTTCGGTCAGGCTTCCGCTTCACTTGATTGATAAATGTTCTTTCTTTTTCTTGTTTTTTTTATAAATTCTTAAGGTATTTTTCCCAAAGAGTAGTTCTAGGGACACCGCTCGGTGTCCCGCTCCGTCTCCCGTTAATGTAAATTTTTATATTTTTTGTTTTTTTCATTTTCAAAATATATTTTTTTAATATTTTTAAAAAATAAAAAAAATTACATTTTTATTTAAAATTATTTTCTTAATCAAGAAATAAATTTAAAAAAAAAAAAAAAAGTCCCAGCGGGACTGGGAGCGGGACTGGGAGCGGGGGATACATCATTCCCCTTTCCCAAAAGTTCAGCCAAAAATAGTACTCGATGGAATGAAAAGAGGACTCCATGAAAAGGTCTACGCTTTCAAATTTAAAAGACTGTGGTCTTATAGCCCGGCAGGCTAGCAGTTCTGCCTCTCCTACGAATTCTCTGTGTACGTGATCAAAATGTCAACAAAAAATTGCAAGGAAAATCATTTAAAAATGGGCAAAAGGAAGGAATGATTTCTAGACACCTTTATTCCTACGACGTTCAAAAGCTCGAGGCCATATATATGGTCCATTCTTTATTCCTACTTGAAGGGTAATCTCACTAGACAAGTTTTTATAGATTTTTTTTTTTTTTTTTTATAAAATCATTGATTTAAAAAATATTTTTTTATATTTTTTTTTATAGAAAATTGTGTAAAATTTGTAGAACTTATACAAATCATTACGATATATGAATATAGAGTGTTTTTTACTTCTCAGATAATTCTCGTGTGTTTATTATTATTATTACTATTATTATTATTATTATTTTGTGAGATTGGATTCTGGCTTGTAGTTTGATTGTTCAGTACTGCGCTAAAGCCGAGGGAAAAAATAGCGTCTTCCCCTAAGAACAGAGCTCAGCATACAGGCATTTGAAATAGTTGCGAAGGAAAATTCAAACTGGACGAGAGAATGGGTTGACTTGGGTACCTATTGTTTGGTTTTCTAAACCTAACTTTGACTATATAAAAGCGTTGATTGCGTTTGCAGGGGGGGTAGGGTTGTTTCCGCAGGTATCAGGTACATACGCACGCAGACAGCGAAAATGAAGCTGCCATTCTCATCATGGCCAGGCCCATCCCAGTCTCTTCTCTGAAATAACTCGCTTTCATACTCCATCCATCCATCAAATATCACTTTCCACCCAATATTTAAACCATATTCTCGATTTTAGGCTGTGAATTTTCTCAGTGACGTCTTCTAATATCCTTAGCATTCGTTTCATCAAATATATTTTTAAAATTTAATTAATATCATATTTTTTTTTATATTTATCTATTCTTTTTAAATTCAATTCTTACATTGAATTAACCATTTACTTTCTATATAATAATAAAATATTATTAAATTAATAATTTTTTTATTTAATTTATTTATATCACATTTTATAATTCTATCAATTTAATATTAATAATAATTATATTCTAATTAAATTAATATTAAAAAAATTATATTTTTAAAAGTCTTTAATACTAATAATAAAAAATATTGATTAAACTCATCTACATTTTTATCTAAATTTCTTAATTACAAACCAAATAATATTTTTATTAGAGTAAAAGACTAATATTTTAATATTTGCTTGAAGTGAGAAATTAGTATTTTAATATTTAGTGAATCAATAGTAGTTCTTCATCTTTAACCAACCACTATAGCAAAAGTCCATTTCATTTTAGATTTGGCCAATTTAATGTGAAATTTTTTTTACATTAATTATCTAAATTTTAAATAATTTTTCTATTTGATCAATCCAATGTGAATGTACTAACAATGCATGAGATTGAAGAAATTAGTAGAAATGTGGCCCCCACATATGAGCATAGGTTTTCATTGTTCCCTAAAGTCCCAGCGAGGACCAAAAATTTTGAGAAAAGTATATAATATATATATATGTCATTTTTTCCTTTATTAAAAAAACGTTTTTTTTATTTATTTTTTTAAAAATAGTTGTGGTCGGTACTGAAGAAAAGAATTGAAAAATGGTCGGCTTTAGTCCATGTTTTCGGCAAAATAGTCCAAGAGTTTAAACATGTTTCCATACGCACTCTAACGTGGATGTGCACATGCATTGACCAGCATTTCCACGAGGCAGTGGGCCATACAGACTCTTTATTTCGTGGCCCTACGGAGATATTGCTTGTGACCAAAGTCCAAGTTATTTAGCTCAAAAAACAAAACAAAACCGACAAGTTTTGTTTTTGACATGATTTTTTTGTTTTAGTATACTATTACTTACAACGTTAACGTTTACTATCATTTACAGTACTGTATAGTTCCTCCTAAGCATCAACGTGTGCGTGTGGAATAGGTTGCTCGTGACCCAACTCTAGAAGCATGGAAATTGAAATTATAATACCGAGTTGTGTGTCATGGGCTTAATAAGATTTTCTATATCTAGTATGGAGTTCCCTACGTAGTTGAGTCATTCATCTAATGTTTTCATTCTCAATCCCCTTGTTACGTATAATATATTAAGAGGTTGTTATTTAATTAATTAAAATGTGTCACGTCTATAAATATGATTAGAGATGATACATATGATAGTTATGACACTAATAATCTAATTTATCCAAGTGTGAATAGCAAAAATTGTATCTAATGCAGATTGAGAGTCTCCTTGAAAGATTAATTACCCATTAAGACTTTAAAGATCATCGGTTCATACATCGTGCGTGAATAAGTACTTAAAACTTCAGACGATGGTTTGATAAAGTTTTTAAAATTGGTGGGACCTATTTTAATGAAATTTAACCATTTCAATTCACGTGCGATCACTCCAGATTACACAAACATTGTTAAGAATCCAGCGCCCTGAAAATCTAATGGCTCTTTCGCAAGGTTTGTCCATGGGGCCTAAGGCGTTGTTGATGGACAGCAGGTGAATGGATTGTTAAAGTTTTTTCTTTTTATTTTTACTGCCCGGTACATTTTCATAATGATGACGTGGGGGACCCATTATAAATTGACTAATAATACATACAATTATGAAATGTACAAACAACGTGCAGTTGGTTTGAAAGAAGTAAAATTTACTATAAAAATAATATTATTATTTTTATGTGAATCTCGTATTTATTTACTTTTTTCAAAATAATTGTACGTCGATTGTACACTCACGACTGCAACAATCATTTCTCTTATAAATTTATATTAGATGTCAAAACTTTTCGTAGAACTTTTTAGAGATGATATAATAAATAATAATAAATATTTTTTTTAAAAAAATTTATGAAAACAAAAATCATCTAAGATTTAGATTGCATTTGGATAGTGAGAAGATTTTAGATATTTTATGAATAATAATAATAATAAATAATGATAGAATAATATTTCACTACCTAAACTAGCCCTTAAATCATCCTGTCATGGCAAGCCTGGCCACCATATGCCATCTAGATTGGGCCACCCATGGTGACCATATGGTCCACTACATTAAAATTGTTTATTTATAATTAGTTATTTTCTATTAAATTGATTATTAATTTTCTGTCAAAATGAATATATTCTTGTCTCAAATAATCATTTTTGTCTTAAATAACTCTTCATAAATACTCTTTTTTTCTTGTAGTAGCAGTTACATTGTCCCAATTTGGATTGCTGGTGGTGGTCAAGGTGGCCACCTTATGGAAGTGGCAGCCACCACAAGAGGTGGTGGTCATGTAAATGTCATTTTTCTTCAATAGTAGGTTTCTAGATTTTTTTTTTTAAAAGAAATTATTTTAAAAATAGCTAATATTTAGATTTTGGATGTTTGAAAAGAACTCGACAAGTTTTAACATTTTAGACGTTTTATGCTTGTGAAGGAAGTAGTCTTTAATCGAAAAATTGGCGACTTTATAAAACAACACCTTTGCCATGTCTTTTTTTTTTTTTTTTTTTTGATAAGAACCTTTCGCCATGTCTTAAGTTTTTACAAAAAGGGTAAAAGTATGATTGAGAATAGTCTTTACCCATTCCGTAAGAATGATTCTGTGGAGAACGATGAAACAGTAGTGGCCATACAGAGAAAAAGGACAAATTATTAGAGTAAAATGACAACCTGGGAAGGATTATGAGTTTGACAGGGAAAAGGACGAATATAAAGAGGTTTGAGTATAACTCATCTTGTTGCACAAGATTGCAACAAGATAAGCTACTTTGAAAATGAAAGAATGTTCCATACTCTTTTTTTCTTCAAACAAACAGTTTAAAGCAATCCAACATATTATTACTTTTCGAAAGGACTCCCTTATCATGAAGATGCCTGCTAAAATTAAACTTGGTCCAAAAGATGAGCAAAATTGACAGAAAAGGAATCCAATTTTTTTAATGACTTCTGCAGTATAATAATGGAATCAAATTTATCTCTGACATGGTATATTTTGCATTGCTCGTTAAAAATAAAAATGAAAAAATAAAATTTTAAATACAATCATAGGATAAATAAACGTCGTGCACTCATTTTTAAAAAAGAATAAAATTTATTATTATTTTTTTTTATGTATATCTTATATTTATTTATTTTATTTTTTAAAAAATATATAATATTTACACATTCTATAATTACAAATATCATTTCTCTACTTGTAGTGCTTGCTGTCTCGACGATCATTGGTGAGTATTATTATAGATAATGAGAAGGTTGATTTGCACAAGCAGAACTGCGACATTGGACGGCGCTTGTAGGGCGTGCGTGCGTGCCCTCACGTGCATGGCGGTTCAATCATGAAACAAGAGTTGGTAGTGAAGAATGTTAGACATTTAAGGTCCAGGTCCTACATCACACGTGTATGACTTTTAGACTCCTAATAACACGAGGTTGTCTAATCCAATCTCTAGAATATAGGCTGATAGGGGAAGTAATTTCCTATTTTTACTCATACTATCAGGAAGTGGAGTAGTAATTTCTAAAGAATCGACATTCACCAAAAAGGAAACGCGTCCTCTATCTACCCGTTAAAAAAGAAACGTACAGTTTCCAATGACTTTTCATTTTAGATAGAAATTTATTTTCCGGTAAATTCTACATTTTATCCGATTAAGATCTAATAGAATAAATTGTTATAGATTTCGGTATGTTATTTACGTTTATGAAAATCATGATAGTCATATCGTTAAGACTTTCATGATTTTCCATTATCTCTTTGTTAGAATCAAATATTTTTGCCAGATTTCATTTAGATTTGATAAGTTATATTTGATAAGATTTATTATTTGACTTTTTCTCTTCAGATACAACTCTTGAACTCTCCCACAAAATCTTTTTTTTTTTTTTTTATTTACATTATTGCGTACTTATCCATTCGGTGACTAACTTCCTAGATGAGTGATATTTTAATTTTATTGATTGATCCGTAGATGTTGGTTTAATCTTATCCATGAGATTCTCCTATATACACAACTATTTTGTTTTGGACTCTAATGATGCCGATGTGCTATGGTCTATGCAATTTGTAAATTAAGGAAATATAAATTAGGCTATTTGAGATGCCTAAGGCCTCCACACGTACTCAGATATTGGATGCACAAACTTGTCATTCCATTAAGCTTGCTTTCAAGATTTAAATAGAGAGAAACACTACTTACAATCGACTATTGTGTAATCCGTGCAACCGGCACGCCTTTTTATATACAATTTTTTTAACATTTTATTCTCTTATCATTTCCTCCGTCTCACTCTCCTTTCTATCAATTTTTTTTACCTTCTTCTTCTTTCTCCATCTGCATCTCTCTCTTTGCACATCGCATTTATTGATCTGAAACCTTCTTTTTCTATCAAGCCTGAATTATTCTCTATGTACAAAGCTTAATTAAGAAACCGGACTTCATATTACTAAATCCTACTCATGACAAAATTATTTGAGGAAATGGATCAAACAGAGGGCAGTCAAAGATCAATAAATTCATCTTTCGTCTTCCTGTTTTCTTTTACTGCTTCTTTCTTTCTTAAAACTGTAGTCCACAGATTTTCGAAAAAAAAAACAATTGTAGTCCATAGAAAAGTTGAAAAACTAGACAAAGTGCAACAAAGAAAGATTTTGAGATGAAAAATACAATGATAAAATGAACAAAAATACACACCAATCCTTGACAATGCGCGTTTTACTAACTCTGACTTCGAATAATAATACAACAGAGCAAACACTCCTTTTTAAGAGCTAGTTTTAAAGGATACTTTGTTCATAGGAGGTAATGCATTTGTGGAACGACCGATTCAACCTGAGCGTCCACTCCGAGAGAAGCTCTACACAATGGGCAACTGGAATGACCACTTAACCACCTGTCGACGCACTCGGAATGATAACAATGCCGGCAAGGTGGCAAAACCTTAACCTTCTCGCCATCTTCGAACACACCGAGGCATATACAACACTCAGCTTGTACCATTGAGTTCGTAGCTTCCAATGACCTCTTCGACTTCCTATGAGAACCTGGTGCAGTAAATGCAATGTGCAGATGAGAGAGATGTAGAGGGAGGAAGAAGAAAAAGAAGAAGAAGAAGAAAGGGAAAAAAAATATTAATAGAGACAGAGAAGAAACGACGAAATGATGAAAGAATGAAATGTTAAAAAAATAAATTTTCTAATGAAAAGGCGTGTCCGGTTGCACCGGTTACGCAATAGCCAGTTGTACACGGTGTTTCTCTTAAATAGATGATTTACATAAACAACCCATTACCAACACGATGACACAACTCTAATAGCCCCAACGGTTAAAACCCAGGTGAGACCCCACTTACAACAACTAGCTACTAAATAATAACCGGCCCATTACTAAGACTCGGTCAAAGCACTTGACCAAAAACAAATAAAAGTAAATTACTAAGATCATCATAACTAATTTAAAATTGACTCCCATGACGTAGCACATAACACGATGTCATTTATTGATCAAATCACATTGCTTTTTAGTGCATTTCTTTTATCAACGTGATGCCTATTATTTATATTTGATTGATAATATTACCTATAATTTGTTCTACAAGTATATATAACTGTAGTGCATGAAACGTGTGTTATTTACAAAATCTGAATGTTTCATGTTTATCAATGACATTTATTGTACTGGTACATTTTAATTATATATCTATAATTTATTTGAATATGAAATTGTCATATACATGAAACTGTGTAAATAATGACATGTTGGACTTGATGATTAATTGTTTTGCAAAGTGATCATTTCGACTTGAGATCTATTTTATGAAATAGTTTGGTGATCACCAAAGTGACCCAACTAGAAAGTCATAGGTTTCAAGCTGTATGTTTTGGATCTTAATACTCATATCCCAAGTATTAAGAAAATGACTTTGCAAAATTTTTGAATATATATATCCATATCTTTAATCATGAGAATATTTTGGCTTGGCCCAAAGGTGCACCGCTTCTCGAGTGATTAATAAATTAAGATAAAATAATTAGTGTGTATCTTTAATTGAGCGTTGGAACCGAATACCTAAAGGTAATGAACCTATCAGATTATGGATACATTATTAATTATTTCTAATAGGTGAAAGAGAATCACCATAATAGTAAAAAAAAATTTCTACATGTATCCTTAATTGAGTGTTGGAACTAGTGTACTCCTTAATTGAGCATTGGAACTGGATATCCAAAGGTATGGACCTATCGAATTATGGATACATTATTAATTATTTCTAATAGGTGAAAGAGAATCACCATAATAGTAAAAAAAAATTTATTCTTGTATGTTGTAATTTTCATCCAAAGATGCATTGCAGTAGTACTACTTATTGTTTGTTTATTATTATTTCTAAACTCAAAGCATTAATATTGTGAGCATATATTTAATTGCAGTTTTAATTCTTGTTTTGCTTCATTCGCAAACTTCATTTATTCTAGTCCTTAATAGAACAAATTTCTTATACTAGTCTAAACAAGTCTAGTTTCACTTAGGTGTACTAGATCTTGATTTCGCACTCCAAACTAAGAAAACGCTTGCTATTACTGAGAAAAGTAGTGCGGACCAAAAAACTTTATATCATTCTTGGAAAAGATCGAACAGATTGAGCATTATGTTCATGCAAATGAGTATAGCGAACAACATTAAGTCAATACTTCCTAAATGTGATATTGCTAAGGAATGTTTTTAAAACTATGAAAGAACGTTTTTGTTCAACTGACAAGTCTCTTGCTTAGACATTGATGGCTAAACTCAACACCATGAAGTTTGATGGTCCATGTGTGATGCATGAACAGATCCTTGAAATGTCAAATCTAGTTGCTAAATTAAAGGCTCTTGGGATGAATGTGGATGAGTTCTTTATTGTGCAATTTATTTTGAACTCCCTGCCTCCTTAGTATGGTCCATTTCAAATTCATTACAACACTATTAAGGATAGGGAAATACTCTAGCCACAAAAAGATTATACAAAAATAATCTCACAAACTAATGTGACTTGATGTTGTTTGTTAGATTATAAAGTTACTTTTATTGTAAAGTAGATATAACAGATTAGATGAAACCACATCAGTTTGTGAGATTATTTTTGTGTAATTCGTTTGTAGATATAACAATATTCTTAAGGATAAGGGGAATGTAAATGAATTTGCCAGTATGCTTGTTTAATAAGAGGCAAGGCTCAAGCAACAAGGATATCATTTAGTTCACCTTATAAGTCAAGAAGCCAATAAGAAATGGAAGAAGCCTAAGAAGGGCAAAATGACAGAACTACCTAAGGTCACTGGGCTTCCTTAAAGTATAGAGGCTCCTGAGAGGGGACAAACCAGTATCAAGTGCCGTTTCTCTAAAAAGTTTGGGCATGTTCATAGAGATTGCCACAAATGTAAGGCATGGTTTTCGAAGAAAGGTAAGCCTTTAGCTTACATATGTTTCGAATAAAATCTTATTAAAGTTCATTCTAATACTTGGTGGATTGACTCAAGTTCCACTGTTCATATTTCTAATTCAATGCAGGGCTTCCTTACATTCTAAACCTTAACCCAGATTTAAGTTTCATAGTCGCGTGAAATGGAGTCAAAGTTCTAGTGGTTGCTATCGAGACATTTTTTTTTCGAGAAACTAATTGTTATCTAGATTTGTTTCAGACACTTTATGTTCCTTCTATTTCTCGTAATTTGGTTTCTATGTCTAAACTCGATCTCGAAAGTTATTCTTTTTCATTCTGTAACAGAAGATTTAGTTTGTTTAAAAATCATTCTTTTGTTGGTTCTGAGAATTTATATGATGGTTTGTATAAACTGAATCTTAATAGTCATTTTACTGAAAGCCTTCTAACCCTGCATCATAATGTTTGTACTAAATGTAACTTGATAAATGGAAATTCTTTTGTCTTGTGGCACAATTTGGGTCATATATCCAAAGAAAGAGTTGAGAGATTAGTAAAAGATGAGATTTTGCTAGATCTAGATTTTACATTCTAATGATCTCGATGTGTGTGTGGATTGTATCAAGAAAAAATAAACCAAACACACAAAAGGGTGCTACAAAAAGTAATAAACTTCTTGAAATTGTCCATACTGACATTAGTGGGCCGTTTGACTCAAAATCTTTTGATAAAGAAAAGTATTTTATCACCTTCATTGATAATTTTTCATGTGATTACTATATCTATTTATTGCATGAAAAATCTCAAGTAGTTGATGTCTTAGAGGTATACATTGTTGAGGTTGAAAGGCAATTAGATAGAAAAGTGAAAATTGTCAGATCAAATAGTGGTGATGAATATTATGAAAGATATGATGGATTGGATCAACGTCTTGGCCCATTTGCTAAACCCCTAAAAAAACATAGTATATATGCACAATACACTATGCTAGATACGCTTGAAATGAGTAGAATGGTTGAAAGGTGCAATTTTACATTGATGGATATGATTATTAGTATGTTAAGTAATTCCTCTTTACCCATTTCATTATGGATGGAAGCCCTTAAGATCACTATTTATTTATTGAATAAGATTCCTACTAAACCAGTTTCAAAGATTTCTTTTGAACTATTGACATAAAGGAAATCAAGTCTAAGACACCTGCCCGTTTAGGGTTGCCTAGCGGAGGCTAGAAATATTTACACTCCACATGAAAAGAAATTGGATTTGAAAACCATTAGTGGTTACTTTATTGGCTATCAAATGAAATTTAAAGGGTATAAGTTTTACTATCATACTCATAGTATAAAAATTATTGAAACAAGTAATGCCAAATTTATTGAGAATGGTGACATTAGTGTGAGTAATCAATTATGAAATACAAATATCCAAGAAGTTAGGATGCAAGTCCTACTACCCATAACTTCTAAAGAAGTTGTTCCTACAGTTGCAGAATCATTTGACAATGTTAAACAACAAATTAATGATCAATCACTTCCCAATGAGATTATCACCAATGAACCAATTATGGAAGAACCACAAGAATTGACATTAAGAAGGTCTCAAAGAGAACGAAGACCTGCTATTTCTGATGATTATGTGGTTTATTTACAGGATTTTGATTATAATATTGGGACAAGTAAATACCTGGTTTCATTTTCAAAAGCCATTGGTTGTAATGATTCTGATAAATAGATCAATGCCATGAATGATGAGTTGAAATCAATGGACCAAAAGAAAGTCTGGAAACCTGTCGAATTGCCTAAAAGATATAAGCAATTGGTTGTAAATGGGTCTTTAAGACCAAACGCGACTCTAAAAGCAATATTGAACTATGTAAAGCCAGACTTGTGGCCAAATATTTTACTCAAAAAGGAAGTATTGATTATAAGGAAACCTTCTATCCTATATCCAAGAAAGACTCACTTAGAATCATTATGACTTTGACTGCTCATTTTGATTTAAAGTTACATCAAATGGATGTGAAAACTGTTTTCTTAAATGAGAGTTTAGAAGAAAATATTTATATGGATCAACCTAAAGGTTTTTCTATAAAGGGAAAAGAACACATGGTTTGAAACTTAAATAAGTCAATATATAGACTTAAACAAGCTTCTAGACAGTCATATCTTAAATTCAATGATACTATAATTTCTTTTGGATTTAAAGAAAACACTGTTGATCGGTGTATATACCTAAAGGTTACTGGGAGCAAGTTTATACTTTTGATTTTATTTGTTGACAACATATTGCTTACTAGTAGTGATCTTGATTTATTGCACAAAATCAAGAAATTACTCTCTCAAAATTTTGAAATGAAGATATGGATGAGGCAACTTGCGTGATTGAAATAGAAATATTCGGGGATCGCTCACGTGCTTTGTTGTGGTTGTCTCAAAAGCGATATATTGAAATTTTTTTAGAGAGATTTGTTATGGAGAACTGTTCAGCTAGTGTTATCTCAATTCAGAAAGGGGATAAATTTAGTTTCAGCAATGTCCACAAAATGAATGGGAATGTAAACAGATGGGAAGAATTCCTTATGCTTCTGTTATAGGAAGTTTGATGTATGTACAAACTTGCACTAGGCCAGACATCAGTTTTGCAGTTGGTATGCTGGGCATATACCAAAGTAATCCCTGAATGGATCATTGGAAAGCTGCAAAGAAAGTGATGAGATACTTTAAGGGAACAAAAGATTATATGTTGCACTTTTAAGAAGTCTGATAATTTTGAGGTGATTGGCTACACTGATTTAGACTTTGCTGGATGTGTTGATAGTAGAAAATCAACTTTTGATTTTGCATATCTGTTGGCTGGAGTAGCAATCTCATGGAAAAGTGCAGAATAGACTATCATTGTTGCATCCACAATGAAAGCTGAATTTGTGGCATGCTTTGAGGCCAGAGTTTATGGTTTATGGCAGCGAAATTTTATCTCAGAACTTGGAATTGTTGACACTATTGTGAAGCCGCTGAGAATTTATTGTAATAATTATGCAGCTGTGTTTTTCTCCAAGAAGGAAACATATACTAATGGTGCTAAACATATGGAGTTAAAGTATTTTGTCATTAAGAAGGGAGTTCAGAAAACAACGGGTGTCTATAGAACATATTAACATTGAGCTCATGGTTGCAAATCCATTAACTAAAAGGTTACCACCAAAGACGTTTAAGGAACATGTTAGGAGGATGGGTCTTGATTGTAACTCATAATGCCCATTATGGTTTTGGATTGCAAATATTTGATTATGTTATTAGACATTTTGATATCTCATTAATTATGTTTATGATTTTTCCTGATTTTCATTTTGTATATACATTTATGAGATTAGATAAATGATAACAAGAAGTCTTAGACAAAGACAATTTTTGTTGGACCAATTTGGAATACTTCTCATTTATGAACCATGGTTGATTGAGTTGCTAGTGTTGTACATGGAAGGGACTATGTCTCCTTATTGATGTACAAGTGCCATAACTCACTCTAGTGATTCATTTGACCATAATATTTATTATGACCAATTTAAATTAGGAATGAATTAGTGTTTTGCACGCATAATGTTGATTTCATTGAGCGTAAAATAAGGTTAGTCATATGGGCCAAGTGGGATAATGTTAGATATTTGATGTCCCATATGATACATGTATGACTTTTAGATTCATAATAACATGAGGTCGTCTAATCCAATCTCAAAAATATTGACTCATATGCATGAGAGAAGTAGTTTTCTATTTTTGCTCCTACTTTGATAGGAAGTGGAGTAGCAATTACTAAAGAATTGACAGTAATAGGTCATGTATGGTTTCCATAATTGAGTATGTGACTTTTCATTTTAGAAAAAAGGTTAAGAGAGAGAAACATATCTCCCGATGAATTCTACATTTTATTTGATCAATATTTAGTAGAAGAAATTGCTCTGGATTCCTATATGTTCTTTATGCTTGTGAAAATCATGATAGTCAAGATCCTGGGATTCATAAAATTTAAGTTAGATTTATTTCAGTTTTACGTCTATTCAATTTACAAAGAATATTGGCCCGTGTGGATATAATTTGGCCGAATTTGAGAAAACAGACAAAAACAAAATCTAAATAAAACTCATAGCATCGACAAGTAATGAAATTCTCCAACTGACATTAGTGGGCCGTTTGACTCAAAATTTTTTGATAAAGAAAAGTATTTTATCACCTTCATTGATAATTTTTCACGTGATTGTTATATCTATTTATTGCATAAAAAAACTCAAGCAGTTGATGCCTTAGAGGTATACATTGTTGAGATTGAAAGGCAATTAGATAGAAAAGTGAAAATTGTTAGATCAAATAGTGGTGATGAATATTATGAAAGATGTGATGCATTGGGTCAACGTCTTGCCCCATTTGCTAAACCCCTAGAAAAACATGGTATATGTGCACAATATACTATGCTAGATACGCCTAAAATGAGTAGAATGGCTGAAAGGCGCAATCTTACATTGATGGATATAATTATGAGTATGTTAAGTAATTTCTCTTTACCCATTTCATTATGGATGGAAACCCTTAAGACCGCTATTTATTTATTGAATAGGTTTCCTACTAAAACAGTTCCAAAGATTCCTTTTGAATTGTCGACATGAAGGAAATTAAGTTTAAGGCACCTGGACGTTTAGGATTGCCTAGCGGAGGCTAGAAATATTTATACTCCACATGAAAAGAAATTGGATTTGAAAACTATTAGTGGTTACTTATTGGCTATCAAATGAAATGCAAAGGGTATAAGTTTTACTGTCATACTCATAGTATGAAAATTATTGAAATAGGTAATGCCAGATTTATTGAGAATGGTGAAATTAGTGTGAGTAATCAATTATGAAATACAAATATCCAACAAGTAAGGGTGCAAGTCCTACTACCCATAACTTCTAAAAAAGTTGTTCCTACGGTTGCAGAATCATTTGACAATGTTAAACAACAAATTGATGATCAATCACTTCCCAATGAGATTATCACAATTGAACCAATGATGGAAGAACCACAAGAATTGACATTAAGAATGTCTCAAAGAGAACGAAGACCTGCGATTTCTGATGATTATGTGGTTTATTTACAGGATTCTAATTATAATATTGGGACCAGTAAAGACATGGTTTCATTTTTACAAGTCATTGGTTGTAATGATTTTGATAAATGGATCAATGCCATGAATAATGAGTTAAAATCAATGGACCAAAACAAAGTCTGGGAACCTGTCGAATTGCCTGAAAGATATAAGCAGTTAGTTGTAAATGGGTCTTTAAGACCAAACGCGACTTTAAAAGCAATATTAAACTATGTAAAGCCAGACTTGTAGCCAAATGTTTCACTCAGAAAGGAAATATTGATTATAAGGAAACCTTCTCTCCTGCATTCAAGAAAGACTCACTTAGAATCATTATGACTTTGGCTGCTCATTTTGATTTAAAGTTACACCAAATAGATGTGAAAACTATGTTTTTGAATGAGAGTTTATAAGAAAATGTTTCTATGGATCAACCTCAAGGTTTCTCCATAAAGGGAAAAGAACACATTGTTTGAAAATTAAATAAGTCAATATATGGACTTAAACAAGCTTCTAGACAGTCATATCTTAAATTCGATGATACTATTACTTTTTTTGGATTTAAAGAAAACACCGTTGATCGGTATATATACTTGAAGGTTATTGGGAGCAAGTTTATACTTTTGATTTTATATGTTGACAACATATTGCTTACCAATAGTGATCTTGATTTATTACACAAAATCAAGAAATTCCTCTTTGAGAATTTTGAAATGAAGATATAGGTGAAGCAACTTACATGATTGAAATATAAATATTCAGGGATTGCTCACGTGGTTTGTTGTGATTGTCTCAAAAGCGATATATTGAAATTTTTTTAAAGAGATTTGTTATGGAGAACTGTTCAACTAGTGTTATCTTAATTCAGAAAGGGGATAAATTTAGTTTCAGCAATATCTACAAAATGAATGGGAATGTAAACAGATGGGAAGAATTCCTTATGCTTCTGTTATAGGAAGTTTGATGTATGTACAAACTTGCACTAGGCCAGACATCAGTTTTGCAGTTGGTATGTTGGGCATATACCAAAGTAATCCTTGAATGGATCATTGGAAAGCTGCAAAGAAAGTGATGAGATACTTTAAGGGAACAAAAGATTATATGTTGCACTTTTAAGAAGTCTGATAATTTTGAGGTGATTGGCTACACTGATTTAGACTTTGCTGGATGTGTTGATAGTAGAAAATCAACTTTTGATTTTGCATATCTGTTGGCTGGAGTAGCAATCTCATGGAAAAGTGCAGAATAGACTATCATTGTTGCATCCACAATGGAAGCTGAATTTGTAGCATGCTTTGAGGCCAGAGTTTATGGTTTATGGCAGCGAAATTTTATCTCAGAACTTGGAATTGTTGACACTATTGTGAAGCCGCTGAGAATTTATTGTAATAATTATGCAGCTGTGTTTTTCTCCAAGAAGGAAACATATACTAATGGTGCTAAACATATGGAGTTAAAGTATTTTGTCATTAAGAAGGGAGTTCAGAAAACAACGGGTGTCTATAGAACATATTAATATTGAGCTCATGGTTGCAAATCCATTAACTAAAAGGTTACCACCAAAGACGTTTAAGGAACATGTTAGGAGGATGGGTCTTGATTGTAACTCATAATGCCCATTATGTTTTTGGATTGCAAATATTTGATTATGTTATTAGACATTTTGATATCTCATTAATTATGTTTATGATTTTTCCTGATTTTCATTTGTATATACATTTATGAGATTAGATAAATGATAACAAGAAGTCTTAGACAAAGATAATTTTTGTTGGACCAATTTGGGATACTTCTCATTTATGAACCATGGTTGATTGAGTTGCTAGTGTTGTACATGGAATGGACTATGTCTCCTTATTGATGTACAAATGCCATAACTCACTCTAGTGATTCATTTGACCATAATATTTATTATGACCAATTTAAATTAGGGATGAATTAGTGTTTTGCACGCATAATGTTGACTTCATTGAGCATAAAATAAGGTTAGTCATATGGGCCAAGTGGGATAATGTTAGATATTTGATGTCCCATATGATACATGTATGACTTTTAGATTCCTAATAACATGAGGTCGTCTAATCCAATCTCAAAAATATTGACTCATATGCATGAGAGAAGTAGTTTTCTATTTTTGCTCCTACTTTGATAGGAAGTGGAGTAGCAATTACTAAAGAATTGACAGTAATAGGTCATGTATGGTTTCCATCATTGAGTATGTGACTTTTCATTTTAGAAAAAAGGTTAAGAGAGAGAAACATATCTCCCGATGAATTCTACATTTTATTTGATCAATATTNTTATTATTATTTTGAGATTTGAAAAAATTGAATTAGGATTTGAAAAAGTTGAATTGTTTATTATATTTTATCTAGAAATTTAAAAAAATTGTAATAATGAGATGAGATTAAATGAGGGCAGGTTTGGAGAGTGAGATGAGATACAAAATTCTCATCTCATCTCAACTCATTATTACACCTTTTTCAAATCCTCATAGAAAATATAATAAACAGTGCAACTTTTTCAAATTTTAATTCAATTTTTTCAAATCTTAAAACAATAATAACATTAAAACATAATATTTTAAACTTTCATCTAAAATTAAAAGTTCTCATTCTACCCCCCGAACCTGCCAGATTCAAGAATGCATCCAAGTTTAGCATGCCCAAATTTAACTTATAAGTTATTCTACTCAGCAGTCCTACACCACACACTTGTTGAGAGGAAAAAAAATAAAAATATAAGAAACAAAAGTAGGCGTGTGGTGTAAGACTGCTAAATAGAATTTTTCTTAACTTATATACAATTATTAATTCGAGTTTTTTGGTAATTAATTACTACACCTTTATTTCAATTTTATTTATAATTTATTGCATGGCACTGCTCATTAATCTTAAGATTAATCTTTATTTTTTTAAATAATAAATTTAAAAATTAGACCTAACCTTTGGTTTTAAATTTATAAAATTTAACATCGATCAATGGATAATGTTGCATCAGTAAGAAAAAAAATGAAGAGAGATTATAGTATAATATAACATTTCTCTCAGACTAAAATGTAGTAGTAATATATGTTCTTTAGTATTTAATACATGGTCCATGGGCTCAAATGATTTTTACTAAAATTGTATTTCCCATTCTTGGGGTATTTGGGTCGGACCCAGAAGGAAAACGACAGGCCTCGATTGGGAAATGGGAATGGTCTAATGACACAAATTAAGGCCCATGGGCTTTAATATGGTAACCCCTTAATGGTTTCTTCTACTAGATTTGAGCTGCAATAAGGTTGAGATAGGCCCTAATTAAAATATTTGGACCACCTGCTTTGCATAAATTTCATGAGTCTAAAAATAAAGTTGAGATAGGGCCCAATAAGTTTTTAGTTCCCATAAATGCAGGTTTCAAAACCTAAAATAATGAATCTCAATCGATCACACCAAAATAAACAAATGTCGTCTAAACTAGGGCAGCTTTTGCTGGTAATAATTGTCGTTACAAATGCTGGTAATAATTGTCTTTTGCGATCATATCCAACATTGCAAACCGAAAAAAAAAATTCCATTCATGATTAATTATTAAATTTAGTCATCAACTGCTCTATGGTGCAATGATATATATTTTTTTTCTCTGTCATTTAGTGTTTAAAAAAGAAGAAAAATAAAATAAATCTAACCCAACAAGAGTTCATCTATGGAATTGTAATGATCAAGTTGCAAGTCTATATATATTTTGCACAAGATATGTAGTTGCTTTTTTATTTGAGAAATGATATTTGCAGTCATAAAGCGCGCAAATATTACTTTTGCACAATCCATAACTATATCTAACATTATTATTTTCATTTTCATATTTAGGAGTGCTGCTTGCCCCCTACGGGGAGGGGCCACCCCTTCCCTGCACCGCATGGGACGGGAGGTGGGTTTTCACCCACGTGATGCGCCCTGATGGGTAGGCTGCGGTGCGGATTCCAATCCGCCCCGCCTCATGTCTAGTTAAAAAATGGACTACATTCCTTTAGATTTAAAAATTATTTCTAGATCTAAAAGTGATTAAAAATATATTTTTAGACCTAAATTATAAATTTAAATTTTGTAAATATGACTAAAACTTAAAAACTGTATAGTTTTTAAATTTGCTAGTATATACTTTGTGAATAAGTCTAACAAATTGTAATATATATTTATATATACACAATTTGTAAAATATAAATATATTTTTATTTTTATATATATAAACATGTAAGCGGGGGTAGGGCAGGAGAAATGTGGAGCAGGAGCCCCCGCCCCCACATGGGCGGAGCAGCGTTGCCCACCCCACTGCCCTAATACTTAGAAAAAAGAAGCACGATATCCCCCCATGCATGCATGCAACGTAGAATTCAAATATATGCTTATTAATTTGCATGGTTTTCGTTATACATACACACCCGTGTATATATATACATATATATATATATATATATATTCAATTCCAATAAGCCTTAAATGACCTCAATTCCAAAAGTAAAAAAGATAAAAAAAGATTTTATTCATTTCAATATGCATTTCCTAATTCAAAGAACCAAATTACATAGACCTGAGTCCAGCAAATCAAGAAAATACATTTTCGAAATTTAAAGTCCTTCTCTCTCTAAATTACACTCTCTTTTTGATCTAAACGGTCCAGTACTTCTCCCAATTCATAAAAAGAATCTATCTAAGTGTGGCTCCTCCTACCATCTGATCCCTTCCCTTACCCTCCTCATTCTAGCCTCTTTCATAGCTTTAGAAGTCATGGATGTAAAGATTTTGTGTTTTTATATTTGGAACAAAAAATAATTGATTTATCATCTTCCAATCACCTTTGAGCTACATGTGTTGTAATGTCATATTTCCAAGCCGATATCTACAAAAAGGTGTTGTAAATCGGTGGACGAGTGTGCTTCACGCGCCACTCAAAGTGGTGGGTGAGCCCACATATCACCCCTTATCAAAGAAGCTCCAAATGCAACATGCTCCATTCTATTAATTAGATTTATGTGCCTCATATCCACAAGGTTTGATCATCCACTTCTCTCAACAATTGATGATTGGCCACATGTGTTGGTACATATTTGCGTGCTTATGAAACTCTTGCAAAGCTATGAACGAGTTGACCCTTCATTTTCGCCTATCTTACTACTTTTCCACAAAATCAAAAGTCGCCTATATATCTCATAATTTTTCATTAAAGAAATTCATAAAGTGAAAAGAGAGTTGAAAGTACAAAAAATTTGGTCAAGTAGCTCTATCCATATTATATATATATGTATGGGTATATATATATATTCTATACTGTAAGTGTAAAAGTGGTTGGTTAGGATTAGATTACTAGGACGATAGAGATTTATTTAAGTTGGCAGATTGCTGAGATTGGATGAATGTAAATATTTTATCTTTATCTAACAACATTTAATTTGAATTAAGAGGTTATTAGATAATATCTTAGATAAGTCATGAGAGTGTGTATCCGAAGTTCAAGAAGTCTGGAATTATCCAATTGAATAGAAACTATATCTGATAAGAAGACTCAGCGCCAGGTGTCAATAGACGTGTCAGTAGAGTCGTTCCTGGCAAAGTCGTCTTGTCAACAGATTCCTACTGCACCTAAAATTCCTGGCAGACTCAGTCTGTCAGCAGAGTCCTACTATAGATTAAATATTGGGCAGATTATTTACTTGAGAATTTCAGCTGAGGGTTGTATCTTTTGATCAGTTAATTTTAAGAGAGCTTGGAGATCTAAGAGAGATCCAAGAGCTTGAGTGTGAGAAAAATCTTTTGAAGAATTTTATAGTGTTTTTCTATTTCTCTCTTTGAGTGCATGCTTACTCCGTGTCGGAGTTAAAGTGATCAAGTTCAGTCACTTGAGTTCCAGGAGAAAAGTCAATGTTTAAAGATCTTCAAAGTTCTACTGCTATTGCGGTATAAGACAAATAGATTTTTGGTCAAGTAAGAGTGTCAATTGACAAAGATTTTGTAATTGAACTTTACTTGTAATTGATTTTCAAATAATAAAATTGACTTTTCTGGGTTTGGCTACTCCGTAGGGTTTTATTTTTGAGAAGTTCTTCAAAGAGTTTCCTTTCATAATCAAAATTGGCGTTATGCACTTTGTTTATTTTATGTATTTGATTGTTTATCAAATTATTACATAATTGATGATTAACCAATTTGTTGAGTAAATTGGTAGATATTTTCGTTGTGCTACAAGGGTACATGGGTAATTTCAATTGGCATCAGAGCGTGGTTCACTTATTAGAGTGTGATCCATGTCTCCTTATAGATCATGTTGTCGTTATAACTCCCGCTACACTTTGATGGGAGAAAACGATGCATATTGGAATGTTTGTATGAGGGTTTTTATCAAATATTGGATGAGTGAGTTTGGCATATAGTAGAGCAATAATGGACTAAGCCCAAGACTGCTATTGATTCTTGGATAAGAGATGAGATCACTAACTCTAATTGGAACAGTAAGAGACTTAATGCTATCTTTATGGCAGTTTCTCCTAAAGAATTTAAGAGAATTTTCATGTGTAAGGCAGCAAGAAAAGTTTGGGATATCTTGGAAGTCACACATGAGGGAACCAAAATCATAAAAAATTCTAAATTGCAATTACTAACTTCAAAGTTTGAGGAAATTAGAATGTTGGAAGATGAAAACTTTAATGATTTTTATGCGAAACTTAACGATATTGTGAATTTTAGGTTCAATCTAGGCGAAAAGGTGGAAAATTCAAGAGTTATGAGGAAGATCCTAAGATCTCTAACTGAAAGATTTCGCCTAAAGGTGATTGTTATAGAGGAAAGTAAGGACTTGGATACAATCAAGATTGAAGAACTAGTAAATTCTTTACAAACCTATGAATCTTCTCTTTCTCAAATAAGAAAAGGTAAATCCATTGCCTTTAAAACTGTGATAGAAGATCGAGATGATTTTTCTAATAAAGAAAATCTGAACGATGAGAATATAGATTTCATTGCAAGAAAATTCAGAAAATTCTTGTTTAATAAGAGAACAAATGGAAAGCGAAAGAGAGGGAAGGAATTTCCTGCTAAAAAGAGTGATTCTAAAAAATGGAACAAAGATATATCTGAGCAAAAAATTAAAGTTAAATGCTATGAATGCTCAGGTTATGGTCACATAAGAATTGAGCGTCCAAACTTTAAAATAAACAAAGGAAAAGCTCTTAACGTCACACTTAGTGACTGTTCTAATTTTAAAAAATTTAGTTCATCATCTGAGGATGAAACTTCATTTATAGTTTTTTCTGCTGTTGTTAATGAACTTTTTGATGTTGATCTAACCAAATCTAAAAGTGACAATGATGATAGTGATTCAGAGGTTGCTCTAGTTGTGGCTAATCATGAGCTAAGTTTACAAGAAACCTACAATGATCTATGTGAAGAGGTGATGGACTTGAAGAAATTAAATAAGAAGCTATATAAAACGCTCACAGCTGTGGAAAATTAGAAGAGTAACCTGTCCGAGGTATTAAAGATATATGAAATTGAAGTATCAAGGTTACATGCTCAACAAGGTGTACTTGAGAAGGAGTCGAAAAAGATTCAAGAATGCAAAGAAAAAAATGCAACTTAGAAACTTGACGAGATGTTGAATTTGCAAAAATCTAGTTGTGATCGCACGGGCTTGGGGTATATGACTTCCCAAGATATGGAATTTAAGGCCTCATCATCCATTGCCACTTCATCAAAAGATATGATTTTTGTTAAAGTAAGTCAAGATAAGGAAGTTCCAAAGAAGGCCGTGTCTAAAACTTATGTTCCAAGAGCCTCACAGGATATATAGACCAATGACAAAAAAGTCCAACCAAGGTAAGTCCGAAGGTAAGTTTACTCCTACTTATCATTTTTGTGGTATAATTGGTCATATAAGACCACATTACTTTAATTTAAGAAAAAGAAGAAAAAATAAAATATATAAGAAAGGAAAAGAATTTAGAAAATAAGGTTAAAGAGTTGAGTCATCAAATAACCTCCATAAGCCTTAAGCTTGGCGAACTAGCAGAATTTTGCCTTCTCAACAAAGGAAAAAGTGTGCAAAAAGATATAGATAAGTCAAAACATAAAACAAAATGAGTGGTCAAAGAAGATAGTGAGTGGACATTGCCAAGAAAGAAAGCTTTTGGTGTGTGTGATATCAAGTGAGAGGCACCTTATTTTATTGCATTAGTCTAGGACATGCATTTTTGGTTTGTTTTGTTTTATGTTTTTGTTTTTCAGTTTAAAATACATTATTTTTTTGGTTTGTTTTAAGTTTATTTTTAAGGCAAGTGCATACTTAGTGTGTCAAGGTTTAAGCACTTAAGCTTTCACATAGTAAATTCTNAAAGTGCATACTTAGTGTGTCAAGGTTTAAGCACTTAAGCTTTCACATAGTAAATTCTTGAACTTATGCATCTCTCTATTTTGTGCAGTCAACTTTGAGCTTACTAACTCTATGGGTCATCTTGACAAAGTTCATTTTTAAGTACCGTGAGGAACTTATAATTATGCTTATTATAATTATGTTCCATATTTATTATTGAGATGATCATCATAGATGGAGTCCATGCCTTGAATTGACTAATACTAGTTGAACCTATTACAATATTAAAGAGATATCCTCTAGCCAAACACAAATGGTTGATTCATATAGAAAAAGTTAGCGTTTAATCATTGCGAAAAAAGACAAACACCCTACACAGATTTGTCCCTTAAGTCCTTATAGAAAAAATCGTTGCTCTAATCATTGTGGAAAAAGATGTGCAATAAAAATAGACATATCAAAGGGTTGTGCAAACTTGTGTTTAGAGGAGATACTCTTTCAGTATCTAAGCCTTTGTATAAAAGTTTGACT
>QEOT01000589.1:8547-80349 GCA_003123785.1 Pterocarya stenoptera
GTATCTCTGTTCCCTTCATGGCATTGAAGGCATCAGGACAGAAGACAAAAGGTTGTGGTGTAATCGGTTCCTGATTCAAATCAGGAACATTGTTGACAGAGAGTTGCTCGGCCAATTGAGAGAATGAAAGAAATTGCTCGGCCATCTGAGAGAAATTGAAGAAATGTGAGAAATGCAGATGACTGGTTCTACGTTTCAAAATGATGAAGGTAGTCCCTTTTATAGAGACCCCGAGCGCTCAACGCTCTGTGGAGACTAACTTGGAGCTCAATGCCATCTAGATTGAAACAATGTCAGTCTAGCCTGACGGCTTGAGGTTCTGAAATGAAAATCTTCCCATCCAGCGGTCGAAAAGTCGTCATCATCCCGACGCCTCAATTTTCGTGCGTTTCCATACATGGAAGTTGGGGGCGCCACAGATAGTATTAGAGCAGTTTGGCTCTGGGTAAAGCCACGTGTCCCTTAGGTGAAGTACTAGAATTTTTTAAAGCTTGATTTGAAGTAGTTTTGAAATTATTTCATTTTTGTATGATGTGTTGTTTTATTTGTTTTAATTATTTTATGTTACATTATTTATTTTAAATTATTTTATTATATTATTTTGCATTTTAATCGGAACTAAAGTGGGGTTGAGGATTATGCTTTGACAGAAAAATGGTAAGGCCAAGGAGACAAGATAAGGAATCCATGGGGGAATCGTCTCACAACGAGATTGATAATGCCATTGCCAGGGCTTTGACTAGGTTGTCAGATCTTTTTCATCAAAATATCAGATCGTCGCCAATTAACCAAAATTTGGCTGTGCAAGTGGGGTGCTCTTATGAGAGGTTCCTTAAGCATAGGACCCCTATGTTCTTTGGAGTAGAAGATCCACTCCAAGCTGAAGGTTGGATCCATGGAATGGAAAGGACGTTTGAAATTTGTGGATGCACAGAAGCTCAGCAAGTTTTGTATGCTAGTTATTTGCTGCAAGGAGAAGCAGCAAATTAGTGGAGAGCGAAGCGAAATCTCTTGGAGAGAGAGTTTGGATCTTTAGCCACTGTGTCTTGGCAGTGTTTTAAAAAGGAGTTTGATGATAGATTTTTCCCTCCTACTATGAGAAGGCAGAAAGCTTGAGAATTTAATAATCTGGTTCAAGGAAATATGGCTGTGGACCAGTACTTTCGTGCTTTCTTGGAGCTTAGGCGTTTTGTGCCCCATCTTATTGCCACCGAGGAGTTACAGGTGGAGCGATTTCAAGAGGGTCTGCGTCCTAAGATAGTAGATTTGTGATTTGTCAGCTGATTTCCTTTCTCCATGAGTTAATTGACTTGGCCACTATAGTTGAGCGAGAAAACAGTTTTGCTGTAGGCTCCCCTCCGGGCCAAAAGAGGAGGAGTTTTGCTGGAGAAGGTAGCAACTTTGGGTCTTCGCAGAAATTTGTATAGAGGACTGGGGCTCAACCATAGGCAGCCCCTGGTGTACGTATGGGAGGTCGAGCTGTAGTTTGTCCCAGGTGTAATAGAGCTCATGAGGGCGAATGTCATCCGAGTGGGATCCAGTGTTATAGATGTGGCCAGCCAGGGCATTTATATCGCGAGTGCCCTAACCAAGCTTAAAGAGGTCGAGGGGGGCCGACGTGGTGGAAGAGCTAATCAAAGGCAAATGGTTCAAGCCCGAGTATATGCAATGACCCCCGGAGATGTTGACTATGAGGCGCTAGCTACTCAGGATGCCGGGGTGATTACAGGTAGAGTTCATCTCTATGATTTTTATGCTTGTACGTTATTTGACTCTAGGGCGTCTCAGTCATTTGTATCAACCACCTTTGCACCACTGTGTAACTTGGTCGCGGAGCCCTTATCCCAATATTTGGTCGTGGCTCTTACTAATGGGGAGATGGTGTGTTGCTCCAAATCACGTTGGGTTGTCCTTTGAATTTTGGTAGAAGGACGCTTGATGCGGATTTAATTGTTTTCAAGTTGCTGGGATTTGATGTTATTCTTAGTATGGACTGGTTGTATCGGTATTCTACAAGTATTAATTGCAGAAATTGGATGATTAGTTTTCAACTTCCGAATGGGGATTACTTTGAGTATGTGGGAAGTAAACTAAGGGTGAAGCCAATAGTTATATCGGCAATTCAAGCAAAGAAAGATATAGCTTGTGGGGCGGATGCTTTTCTAGTCCAAGTGGTTTCTTCGCCATCTGGAAATAAGACTTTGATGGATATTCCCATTGTTGAAGAATTTTCAGATGTCTTTGTAGATGATTTGCTTGGGTTGCCTCCAGTTCGTGAAAGGGAGTTTGTTATTGATTTGGAACCTGGAGCAGTTCCGGTGCACTAGGCTTCATACCGTATGGCACTAGCTGAGTTGAAAGAGTTGAAGATTCAGCTACAAGAATTGGTTAACAAGGGGTTTATTCAGCCGAGCACTTCGTCATGGGGAGCACTAGTTTTATTTGTCAAAAAAAAAGATGGTACTCTCCGGATGTGCATTAATTATAGAGAACTCAACAAGGTGACCATCAAAAATAAATATCCTCTTCCGAGGATTGATGATTTATTTGATCAGCTTCAAGGAGCAGCAATATTTTCTAAGATTGATTAAAGGTCGGGATATTATCAATTAAGGATAAGAGATAAAGATGTACCCAAGACGGCCTTTAGATTAAGATATGGGCATTATGAATTTCAGGTTATGCCTTTTGGGCTAGCTAATGCCCCAGCAGCCTTCATGGATCTAATGAATCGGGTATTTCGACCCTATTTGGATTCTTTTGTAGTGGTCTTTATTGCTAATATTCTGATTTATTCCCGAGATTTGGAGGAACATGCTTATCACCTTCGTTTGGTGCTTGGGAAATTAAGGGAACATCAGTTGTATGCGAAGTTAAGTAAATGTGAATTTTGGTTGGAAGAAGTTAAGTTTCTTGGACATGTGATTTCCCGAGATGGAGTGGCTGTTGATCCAAGCAAGGTGGAAGCTGTTTTGTCTTGGCCACATCCTTCAACAGTGCGTGAAGTTTGCAGTTTTTTGGGACTTGCCGGATATTATCGAAGATTTGTAGAAGGATTTTCCCGATTGTCCGAACCTCTCACTGCGTTAACCAGGAAGAATGTTGAAATTAATTGGTCAGATAAGTGCGAGAGAAGTTTCCAAGAACCGAAGAGAAGATTGACAACGGTACCAGTATTGGCTCTTCCAGAGTCAAATAAGCCATTTGTGGTTTTCAGCAACACATCCAAGTTTGGGTTAGGGTGTGTTCTTATGCCGGAAGGACGAGTTGTTGCTTATGCATCTTGTCAGCTGAAAAATCATGAAAAAAATTATCCTACTCATGACTTGGAGTTGGCGGCAATAGTTTTTGCTATCAAGATCTGGCAGCATTATCTATATGGTGTGGTATGTGAAGTTTACACCGACCATAAAAGTTTGAAGCATTTATTTTCCCAGAAGAATCTCAACGTGAGGCAGAGGCGATGGCTAGAGTTGATTAGCGACTACCAGTGCGAGATCAAGTATCATCCGGAGAAGACAAATCTAGTCGCTGATGCGTTGAGCTGAAAATCAGAATTGTTAGATGAAGAAGAATCTTTAGGTGTGGACTCTCTCCTTTGTGGGCTGAGAAGACTTCTAATTCATAGTTCGCAGCAAGAAGAATTATTATCCTCAGTAATGGATGTTCGAGTTGATATTTTGAGGAATTAAAGACTCTTCAACGAAAAGACCCGAAGTTGCTGGATATCAGGAAGAAAGTCACAAAGTCTAAAGGACCTTCACACTACAGTTTGGATAAAGATGGCATTCTTCGGTTTCGGAATCGTAGAGTTATTCCTCAAAATTAAGAATTTAAGGAGCGGATATTGGCTGAAGCTTATGCGGCTCCTTATTCAGTTCATCCTGGTAGCACGAAGATGTATCGAGATTTGAAGAAAACTTTTTGGTGGGAAAGGATGAAAATTGATATTGCCCTGTTCATTGAGAAGTGTGACACATGCCGCCAAGTGAAAGCCGAGCATCAAAGACCTGTCGGTAAACTTCAACTACTTCCTATTCCTGTATGGAAGTGGGATGATATTACTATGGATTTTGTTGTGGGTTTGCCAAGGACTCCAAGAGAAATAATTCAATTTGGGTGATTGTGGACAGGTTGACCAAAAGTGCTCATTTCTTGCCTGTAAATAATACCGACTCTTTGGGTAAATGAACGCGGTTGTATATTAACGAGATTGTGAGGTTGCATGGAGTACCCAAGAGTATTGTGTCAGACAGGGACCCACGGTTCACGTTGCTTTTTTGGAAGAGTTTGTAGGCAGCGCTAGGTACTAATTTGAAGTTCAGTACTGCTTATCACCCTCAGACTGATGGTCAATCTGAGCGTACTATTCAGACCTTGGAGGATACGTTGAGAGCTTGTGTCATGGAATTTCAGGGAAGCTGGGAAAATCATCTGCCGCTTATAGAGTTCTCTTATAATAATAGCTTCCATGCCTCCATTCAGATGGGAGGAAGTGCAGATCGCCCTTGTGTTGGGATGAAGCCGGCGAGAGGAAATTAATTGGGCCTGAATTAATCCAAGAAATGCAAGAGCAGGTCTCAATTATAAGAGCTAAAATGGCAGCAGCGCAAAGCCGATAAAATAGTTATGCAGATTCAAGGATAAGAGACTTGTCTTTTGAGAAAGGTGATTGGGTTTATCTCAAAGTCTCTCCTATGAAAGGCGTTAAGCGCTTTGGTAAGAGAGGAAAGCTTAGCCCAAGGTATGTTGGACCTTTTCAAATTTTGGAAAAGGTTGGGGTTGTTGCTTACAGAATTGCCTTACCAAAGTATTTTGGATAAGTTCATGATGAGTTCCATGTGTCCTTGTTGAAGAAAAATTTTGGTAAGCAAAAGCAGCGTTTTGTCGACCCAGGACGCATTCAACTTCTGCTTGACCTTACTTATGAGGTTGCCCCGATGCAGATTGTAGATTGGAAGGAGTAAAGGTTGAGATCTAAGTCGATACCTTTGGTGAAGGTAGGTTGGGGTGATCCATTGGCTCAAGATTTCTTTTGGGAAAGAGAAGCGGACATGATGGAGCAATACCTGTATTTGTTTGGATGAATGGCGGTATGTCTCTTAAGCCTACTTTTAGTCGCATCTCATGCTTGTCTTTAGCATTGATGTTTGACCCTATAATTTCGAGGACGAAATTTATTTTAAGGGGGGAGGTTGTGACACCCCGATTTTTTGCGTGATTTTTATTTGAGGGCTTTTAAATTAAATATTTGATTTTGAGCCTTTTAATTTAATTTAACGTGTTTTCGCGAGATTGTTTTACGATTTTTAAATTGGGAATTATTTTAATGTTCTTTCATAATTTTAATTAGTATTCTGCAATGAAATTGTTTTTTATTTTAAAGAATGTTATTATTGGAGTTTAATATTTTACTTTAACTAGTTTTGAGTTTATATTGATTTATTTAATTTACTGTTTTAAAAATAGTTATTTTGAAGATCAGTTGTGATCCAAAAGTTGTGAGGATTGGACCTCATTTCTTTTCCTTCCTTTTTCTTTTTCCCTTTCTGTCTATTTTCTCTTGATTTCTCTCCCGTGCGCTACAGCTCTCCCTCCCTCTTCCCCGTGCATTTCCGTCGTCCGACCTGTGCGCCGCCCTTCTTTGACACCGCCCCTCTTCCTTTCTTCCCCTCAGGTTGGCAACCACACCCTACCAATTTCAGCCCCTATCGTGCAGCCGTGAGCCTCCACAAACTATCCGAAGCCACGGCATTCCATTCGCTCTAGCGCCGCAGTCCGGCCACCATCTTTTCACAACATCTTCCTCTACCTCCTAGCAACCCAATGGACCCAACCCCAGCCCCGATCTGCCACAGGTGAAGCCGCATTAACCACATCTCTGATTCACTCTTTTTGGCCTTCCACCGCCATTTCGGCAGCCACCCACGGCCAACTGTCGCTTCCACTAGCTTCACCACCTTCCATAGGCCCTACCTTACCCTTCCCTAGCTTTTGTTTGACCTTGTCTGATTTGGGTTTTCTATGTATTTCTGCCACAGTGTTTTTACACTGTTACGTTGCCTTCCAGCCACCTTTTGCACCTCCGTGATCCTCCTAAAATTACTTTATAGCGCTGTAAGTATTTCTCCAAAAGACTTTTAAGACTTAAGTATATTTTTGCACTAACTTGTTTTATAAACTGTGATTTGGTTATCTGGTTTGACTGTGTTGGTTGTTGGTAATTGGTCGATTTCATGGCATTGTGCACGCATGCATGGGTGTGTTTTTTGGAAACTGTGTTTAATGTGAAAAAGACTTTTTGGGTGCATGTGTATCACCCCCAAGCCGAGATGGGGTATTATCTCGGTGGAGCTCCTCTGGGCACTCGGGAGCGGAATAGACTGAGTTTCGTCCCCTAGAGCTGTTGCCCGGGACTTGGACGGGATGGTAGCGCTCTCAATCCGACTCCGTGGCCCCTTGTGCTGGTGGGAGTCAGAGGATGCTTGGTTATGTACGGGGAGGGCGCGGAATTGGGCATCACTAGTTGTGCATCACTCGCACGGTCGTTACCCGTGGGGTGACGAAGGGAGCCAGAGTATGTGGATGGTCCCTAGGGGAGGCCATGGTGCATACGGTTAAAATTGGAATTCATGGATTTATTCCTAGATTTTAGTTTTGTGCCAAATGTTGATTTTTGGCGTGCGTGGAAAAATTACGATTTTTGAGAAATGGTGTTTTTCTCGGATTTTGCGCTTTGGTCATCATATGCATGCATAGCGTTAATTGTTTTAATATGATTATGTCTTGGAGCATTTTGGATTTTACTTACCTGCGGTACCTTTTTTTGGTACTGTAGATTTTGATGCAGGTTTTGAGGAGGCTGAGCTCGAAGATGTGGCTCCGCCTAAGGAGTAGGGACATTGGCTATTTTGTATTTGAAGTTAATTGTTCACTTATACTTATTGTATTTTATTTGATGTTGATTTGTAAACAAAAATCGTATTATGTTGAGATGTGGATTTTTAGTACTATTATATTGTATTAAACTCTGGTACTTAGTTATTTGACTTAACCATTCCGCTGCGTATTGTTTATTGTACACGTGTTGCATTACACACACTCGGCACGTGTCGATGGGGTGCGTAACCGTGTCGTCATCATCCCGGCGCCTCGATTTCCATGCGTGTCAATACATTGAAGTTGGGGGCGCCACAGAATCAGAGTTAGAACATAAATCAGAGTCAAAGTCAGAACAGAATCAAAAAGTCGTGCCATTGGTTTTTTAGATGCCACATGATATCAAAATAGAGTACCGAAATTCAGATCATTTCACATTTTTCAAAATAGATTTAGAACATCTTCACGTCACGTGCAAATTTATCAAATTTTCTTATTCGCTCATTTTTCTTAGTTTAATAATAGAATGTCAAAGATAAGCTCATGTCTACACCAGTCATGTTAGAAAAGTACCTTATTCTTATACAGAATTTCATGAGTAATGCATAACAAATAATTGAGATCGTTTCAAATTTCTTTTTATAACAAAACATTCATATTTTCCAAAATTGACCACAGTTCATTTTATTTTATGCAATGTCTAGCATAGGAACCCCGTTTACCTAGACTTATTAGCTTTCTGAATTTCTCCACAACAGGTCGAACGAAAATCAATCGTCACCTATAAGATTGTCACGTAATTTTCATTAACATCCGAAATTAACACCATTTTCAATACTTAAACCTTAAATGCTAAGTAACCTATTTCCTAAAATATCATAAAATCTGGAATACCTCGATTTTCACTCAATTTTTCCAATCAAGACAAAAACTCTAAATTCTTAAGACCTTAAAACCAACTGCACTTTAAAAGCCTTAACTATCTTCTGTCAAACAGACTTTTTAGACCATTTTAAGGGAAGTCGAAGCCCATTAAAAAAATCAAATAATTTTCTAGAAAAAGACAGGTCAACGTAAGAAACCAACCCACTGAAATATAACTTCAAAAAAAAATCATCATGCTTTGGTTTAAAAATCTGAGAGCAAAGTTATAATTTTCAACAAAAACAAGTCTTCCCCCCGTAAGAAGATTTACGTAAAAATGCAAAGTAGACTTTAGTTTGTAAAATGCTCACTAGTGAAAGAGAGCGCCAGGGCCGTGAGACGGAGACTCACCGTGAGAAGCGAGAGTGGTGGCAGGTGGCTGGGTGGGGTCGACGGTGGTGAGCTCGATGGCTTGGCAGTGATGAGAGAGAGAGAGAAACACGATGAGAGAGAGCAAAACGTGAGGGAGATAGAGACTAAGCTGAGAGAGAGTGACATGGAGGTGCTATCGCTGGCTTGGGCCGTTTTGTAACTACTACTACTCGGTGATGCAGCAACAGAGGTGGTGCCAAATGGTTGAGTAGGTTGGGGCCGTGACTGACTAGGTGGTGGGTTTGCATTGTTTATGATGGGGGAGAATGAGGGGTGGGTGCTCTGTTTCGGGAAACAAAAAATAGGGGGTGCTTGTGGACGTGCCATGATGGCTCGCGGTGGTTGCTTCTTGGATGAGCACTTGGGCAGCAATGTGGTTGTACTCAGGTTGGGCAGGGTGGTTGTGATGCGATGGAGGCTTCGGTTATTTTCCTCGATGACGACTAGAGGTCGTTGGTGCATCAAGAAGGGGTGGTAAACTAGTTTAGGGTTGCAGGTGATCGAAGAAAGAATGAGGCTTTGTGTGAAGTGCAAGTGAAGTGGAAAACTCATGAATAAATAGTGATGTCGTTAACCCAAGCGGGATAGACATGCATGCAAAGGAAACGGACGTGCATGTTGTGGGTTCTGGTACAAGATCTTACGGGCTTGGGTTGTTTCAAAAACATTGGGCTAAAATCTATTAGTGTAAACACAAAAAATAATAAATCGGCTTTTCACACATAAAATAAAATTGTTTTTTGAAAATAACTAGGCACTGGACCCGAGTCTTACATTCTCTCCCCTTTAAAAAAATTTCGTCTTCGAAATTTGTTGCACCTAAAATCAAGACTCAAATACTTAAACCTTCATACATATTTGCGCACATTGCATATCACTTCGAAAGATCCAAATCAAGTTTAATAATTCCTCTAAAACATCAATGTCATAAGTCTAAACCTCCAGTTCCTAACCAAAACTCATTCCACAAAGTGAACCTAAAATCTAAACCTTAAATTTCAACATAATCATTTCTTAGTCCTCAAATTTCTAAACGTCAAATTCAAAGTCACTTCCTAAACCCACAGATATCCAAAACCTCATATGTTATTGTTTGCAGAACCTCAAACCTGGCTTTGATACCAATTGTAACGTCCCGTTCCCAGAGGTCTGGAGAGTTAGCTCCTATTACAAAAGAACATCTTCAATAATCAATAATAAAAAGATAGAAACTCCACAAAAAACTTAACTTATTTGTTCGATCCAAAAATCTGTGTCCCTCCATAGAAATACTACACGAAAACCTCAATAAAATAAAATAACATCTCCACAAAGACTCAAATTATTCATAACTTGACATACCAAAATAACCGCTAAAGATAAAACTACTAAATATGATCCTCCAAAATACTTGTACCCTTAGCACTCATTCATTTATGATCATCAGACTTTTCCAATACTTCCTACTCTTGTCCTCAAGCTGAACCATAAACATATATGAAAAATGTTATGGAGATAAATGGTGAGTTATCAACAACTCAGTAAGTAGAGAACATATGCTACTATGCAAACATGAGCATTTTCACAGAGTTCAGAATCCAGAAACAAAACATTTCAGTTTCAATATGTAAATCTCAAAAATACATATTATCAGAAAATCAGAGTGACACTTCAAACATTTCATATTCAGAAACCAACTTTTTATATTCAAAGACCCATTTGGCACAACATGACTGAGCATCTTCATCTTATCATATCATATCAGAGCATCATATCAGAATAGAGGCCATGTTTAACCCCGTGGTAGGGTTGTGCATTCTGCGGAAAGCCAAGCAGAACATAAATCACCATGTTATCAAAGCGATTGCACTCAGAGCAGAGACCACTATTGTATCCCGTGGTAGGGCCAGAGGTCACTATTATATCCCGTGACAGGGCCAGAGGTCACTATTGTATCCCGTGACAGGGCCAGATGTCACTATTATATCTCGTAATAGGGCCACAAATCAGAGCAAAACAAAATCAGAATCACCATATCAGAATCCGAATCAAAGTCAGAATAGAATCAGAATCAGTGTCAAAACAGAATCAGAAAGTCATGCCAAAAGTTTTTCAGATGCCACATCATATCAAAATAGAGTACTAAAATTTAGATCATTTCACTTTTTCCAAAACAGATTCAGAACATCTTCACGTCACATGCAAATTTATCAAATTTTCATATTCACTCATTTTTCTCAGTTCAATAATAGAATGACAAAGATAAACTCATGTCTATACTAGTCATGCCAGAAAAGTACCTTATTCTTATATAGAATTTCATGAGTAATGCAGAACAAATAATTGAGGTCGTTTCAAATTTCTTTTCATAACAACACATGCTTATTTTTTAAAATTGACCTCAGCTCATTTTATTTTATGCAAAGTCTAGCATAGGATCACCGCTTACCTGGACTTATTAGTTTTCTAAAAATAAAATACCATCTCCACAACTATTGTAGCCACCTTCCACAACTATTCCTCAATACCTGGGAAAAGGAGAAAAGGGTGGCTGGTGGCTAGGTAGCCTTCGATGCCAAAGTCAGAACTGGTGTGTGTATCTCCAAACAAATGGGAAGGAAGGAGAAGCGAATGTTCAAGAGTAAAAACCCATTCCCCAGTTGTTAGCTCGCTTTAGTTTATACCTTGTCTCTTGTGGAGCCTGCTGATAGTGGTCAAGATCGTTTCTGCCTTGGCGGCAAGGTGTTGCATTTATTGTGGTAGCTCTTGTTAGTCGTAGGGATCCAACCTTAGGATGGCCACTCCGAGCTACATTTAATGCAACTAATCCTGCGGGGAACAAGATCCTAACTTGTCTTTCTCCCATTAATGCATCAGGGCTAGAGAGAACTGTCAACTAAATTCCCTCCTCTTAGGCTTGAATGGGCCTTCTATGGGCCGAAGCTTCACAGAAGACTAAGAATTGATTATGATGGTGATGTTCGATTGTACAACTGGGACGAAGACTGCAGACGTGGTTTGTGTCTTGGCAAGCCATACAGATCCCTTGCAAGGTTTATGGTATTTGCAGGGCAAACAGCTTTTGCAGCTATATTATTGGCCGTTCTAATAGGAATTGTTCATGCCTCCCAGGATATAAGATGAAAAATCCAATCGACTGATCTAACGGGTGTGAACCCGAGTTTCATCTTTCTTGCAATAGAATTGTGTCTAGCTTCCTGATGTTACCCCATGTTCAATTCATTGGTTATGATTATGATTTCTTCCGCAATTCCACATTTGACGAATGTAAGAATTTTTGTTTGCAACGGTGTGACTGCAAAGCATTCCAACTCATCTTCTCCCCAGAAGATCGTTATTCAAATTGCTACACCAAGATGTGGTTGCGTAATGGATATCTTTCCCCGGACCAAGCTGACCTCTATTTAAGACTGCCTGAAAGTAATCTCTTCTCCTACGCAAATTCTGTACAAGATTTCACACTCATTTGCTCAAGTAACAGAACATATAAGAGAAGCCAGGAAAATGGGATAGTAAAATTCTTGCTCTGGTTTGCGTGTGGAGTGGGAGGACTTGAAATCATTTGTATCCTTGTGGTGTGGTGTCTCTTGAGTAAAACCCATCAAGCTTCTAGAGTAGACAAACAGGGCTATCTTGCTGCTATCACTGGGTTCAGAAGATTTACCTATGCTGAATTCAAGAAGGCAACAAAAGATTTTAATGAGGAGATTGGAAGAGGTGTAGGAGGAATTGTGTACAAAGGGGTATTGCTTGAAAATCGAGCTGTAGCAATCAAGCGTCTCAATGAATCTAACCAAGGAGAAGGTGAATTTCTAGCTGAAGTAAGCATCATTGGGAGGATTAACCACATCAACTTAATTGAGATGTGGGGGTACTGCGTAGAGGGAAAGCTTAGGCTTTTGGTGTACGAGTACATGGAACATGGTACTTTATCCCAAAACCTCTCATCCCGTGCACTTGATTGGAAGAAAAGGTATGACATTGCCACAGGCACAGCAAAAGGCCTAGCTTATCCGAATGAAGAGTGCTTGGAGTGGGTTTTACACTGTGATGTAATGCCACAGAACATACTCCTAGACTCTAACTATCATTAATCAAAGGTGGCAGATTTTGGGTTGTCTAAGTTACAAAATAGAAACCTTGAGAATGCAAGCTTCTCAAGAATAAGAGGAACCTGAGGGTACATGGCTCCAGAGTGGGTTTTCAATCTTCCTATCACCTCCAAAGTGGATGTTTATAGCTACAAAATTGTTGTATTGGAGATGGTGACGGGAAAGGGACCAATAATGGGTGTCCATGCAATAGATAGTGGAGGGGAGATAGAACCCAAAAGGTTGGTTGCTTGGGTGAGGGAAAGAAGGAATCAAGATGTTGTAATGGCTTCCTGGCTTGAGGAGATCGTTGACCTAATACTGGAAAGCAGTTACGAAAAGGGTAAGATGGAAACTCTGATAACAATTGCTTTGCAATGTGTACAGGAAGATATAAACGCAAGACCCAGCATGAGCCAAGTAGCTGAGATGCTTTTACGCCAAGAAAATGATAGTCACAGTGATGATCATGGTATTAATCATCGGGAATGTTATCCATTTTCAACTGTAACTAACAGTTGCTTTCATCGTAAATAATTGATCGTGAATAAGAGTTTTTCTCGTAGTAATGAAGTTGTGTATTTGTAAGCATGGTTGTGTGTAACGCCCCATTCCTGGAAGGGTTCGGAGAGTTAACTCATGTCATCCAAAAGTCATTTTCCAACCACATAGTACATACTCCAATTTTTCTCTATCGCACAAAATAGTCATTAATTCACATCAATTACTCAAGTATAATTATTCTAAGACAATACAAAGTCTTAATATAAACATCAACCTCCCAACAAATCACATCATCAGAGCACAACCGGCTTACTAAATAAAAATCCTCAATATTCATATAAACCTTCTATGCTAATCCATTATTCTTAACTTATCTCATCCATGCTCCATATTCTTGATCCTCAGCTGAAGATATCCAAAATCATCTGAAAATATTGTGAAGATAAAGGGGGTGAGTTATCAACAACTCAGTAAGCAGAAAACATATACTAGTATGTAAACATGAGCATTTTCAGAAAGTTCGGTATGCAGAAACAAAACATTTCATTTCCATATGTAGATCTAAAAAATGTGTTATTAGAAAATCAGAGTGACTTTTCAGTCTTTTAATACCCCAAAGACCAACTGTTCATTTTTTAAAGATACATTTCATATTCAAAGACTATTTTCATATTCAAAAATCAACTGTTCATATTCAAAGATCCATTTCATATTCAAAAACCATTTTCATATTAAAAAACGCTTTGGCAGAACATAACTGAACGTCTTCATCTTAACATATCATATCATATCATATCGTATCATATACCATGTTTAACCCCCATGGTAGGGTTGTGCAATATCATATTGTGAAACTTCTCATTTTTCAATCTCGGAGTCCCGAGTGTGCACACATGAAACAACATAGAAAAGACCACTTTGTTTCCAAAGTGGGTGCACTCATATCATGTTGGTACCAACCATATCACGTGAACTAGTATGACCATATCAGAACCATATTCAGAATCATAATCAAAACAGATAAGTATGCCAAAGGTTTTTCATATCCATATCATATCAAAACAAGTGCTAAATATATTCATATCATTTCCATGTGATAAAAAACAGATTCAAATCATTTCATATCACATGTATAAAAACCTCAATGATACCGTATTTGCTCTTTTGCGTATTTAAGAAACATGTCAAATATTGCTTATGTCTATACTATTCATGTCAAAAACATTTCTTTTCTCTTGTATACATATCTTATGAATGACTGCAAAACATATACTAAGGTTATTTTTCACTTTTTCTTTTTAAAACAAAATGCACATTTTTATAAACCAACCACAGTTCATTTCTTTTTATGCAAATCTAGCATAGGAATCCCACTAACCTGGACTTCTTAGCTTTTTAGAATTTTCCTAAAAAATGTCAAACAAATATTAATCGTCACCTATAAGATCACGTAATTCCAGTAAATTTCAATTGAACATGTATTTTAATATTTAAGCCTAATCTTCTAAAATACCCTATTTTAATTCCTCAAATCCTAAAATTCTCATGACCTCCAAATATATCAACACTTTTTAAAAAAAAGAATCAACGTCCATTTAATAACTTCGACTAAAACATTTACTATAAGTGTAACTATAAAATCTACTACTAGATAACATCATTATAAAAACTTGAGTCTAGTTACTCATATTTATAACAATGAAACTTTAGCTTGATAAAAATCTTAGCCCAATAAAATTACTAAAACAGTTTATCAAACATAATAAAATCAAGCCTAATAAAAAATTACACAAGTCTATCGAAATGATGTATGTCTAATTAATCTCAAGCCCAGCCCACTTGAAAAATAGCTCACTAGATTTAAACACCATTCAGTTAACAATATAAGTCTTGTAGTCCATTAAAAGCCTTCTCAAAATTTAAAGCATGTTTTTAAAAATAAAAGGGTAGGAAGGTAAAAAAAAATCTTCTTCTTAACCGATAAATCCAATATATTGTTTCCCTTTTAGTAAACTATAATAAAGATTAAAGAAAATTGAACCATGCGCAGCGGTAGGGGCTTACGCAAGGAGAAACCACGCAGTAGTGTGCGACGGCTGGACTGGGCAGGCAATGGCGGCACAGCTGGAGAGCAGGTGTGCAGCGGTGAAGCTGCCTACACTGGGCGGCGAGAGCGAGAGAGATGAGCGGAAGGAAGGGAGTTCGACGTGAGGTAGGGAGAGGTAGCTCACCGTGGGGAGCAAAGTGGCGTGTGGTGGACTGGGGGTGATAGAATTTTTCGTCGGTGGTTTTCTATGTAAACTTGCCGTGGCTGGTGGCACCAAGGAGTTAGGTGGCTGCAAGTGTTCCTCTGTTTCGGGTGGCTAAAAATAAAGGAGTTTGTGGGTGGTGTTTCCGTGCGTGTGGGTGGCTCTCCCGAGGTGTGGAGGTGGTGGGTTCAAGTTGTGGGATTTTTCTATTTTTGGATAAGCAGAACAAAGTGTTTCCGTTGGTGGTTTTCAATGGCTTGGTTGGAAATGAAGACTCAAAGAGAGCTAGCTCTGTGGGTGGCTAGGTTGTGGTTCGGCGTGGAGGAAGCAGGTGTTCTGATTTGAGCTACAAGAACAGGGTGATTTTCAGTTGTTTGTCTCTCGGTTGAGGTGGTAGCCATGGTTCACAATGGAGGGTGGATGCTCAGAGGAGTTTGGATGGCTGAAGGCGTGAAAAGAGGGCAGCGGCACTTATTCTAGGGTTGACGATACTTAACATACTTATAAGCTATAAGTAGAAAACAGATAAAACCTAAAAAAAAATGGAAGGGGGGACATGCATGAAAATGGAAAACGGCGTGAAACCGTGCAACATGGCTTCTGGAAATGCTCCCACAGGTCTGGGCTCTTTAGCCCAAAGAACAAAAACAAAAAAAATCAACCCACATCTTGGATCATGAAAGGGATTAATGTACGGGCTTTTTCCATAGGTTTTGGGCCTCGACTCAACCTAAAAAAAATATACTTGTCCTATAAATGTTTCGAGTGAAGATCCACCTGGTCCATTAAAAGATTTTAAACCTAATTATCAAACCTATTGAAAAACTATATTCCCCCATAAATATCTTAGGCCTGAACTCTCTTTGACAAAATTTTACTCGCAATCGATCCCAAATGGGCTTTCCATAACTATAAACCCAAAAATCTTGTAAAGTGGGCTTGGTTGGACCTGAGTGTTACATTGTGAGTACATCATCCAACAAAGGGTCAAACTGAGTCTATTGATCCTAATGGTTGTGCATGATGTGTGTTAATTTCTTTTATTCTCTTCTTTTATGTGAAATTGCCATGCCTTTCGTAAGTGTCTAACTTTGCATTATGAATTGAATTAGGCTTTTGTATCTTTCTTTTCATTTTTTATGTCTTTACATACTGTTAATTGATTTGGCCTCCCCTAGATTGTAGTGAGTTCAATAAGTTTAGTAAATGGCAGCTTGGACCATTAGGACTTTGCTCATGCATGCTTAACCAGTCGTACGTTAACTTCCAAGGATCACAAGCAAGAGACACCTCTGCAAATCCGAGGAACACTTTTTTTTCCCTAATATAAAATATAACTCCCCATATAGACTTGCATAATGTATGTACGTTGCATCAAATCATGTATTGACTTTCTAGGTTAGATCTTGTTAGAAATTTTGGATCATTACTTTCTATAATGCGACAAAACAATATTTGAAATGCTAGTTGATATGGTAGGATTGCATGACAAGTCACCATGTACCCAAAATATTCCTTATCGTCTCTTGCTCATCACACATTGCACAGAAGGATGAGGAACAAGAAAACCCACCCCCCTCCAAAGTTCCTTCCAAGTCACCACTTCTTATCATCTAGGGTCGTGAATGCTAATGAGGTATATATATTTGAAAAAGTAAAGAAAAGAAGGTATATATATTTGAATACTTATCTTAAAATGTATCATGTCAATAGATATGATTGGAAATGACAAATCAACATTGCCCAAAGAAGTAACTATAACAAAGTTGTCATCGTGATGCGAATAATCTGTCATTGACCATTCCGCCATAAACAGCTTGTTTTCCCTAGTCAATGATAAACTTGGCCTATAATTAATGTCCAAGCATTGCCTGATTGGCGCAACCAAAACAACACCCGGGTTGCAACCTAGGCTAAACCTAAGTTAGCACCCAAACATTGCCTAGGCGCGACCAAGCCAAAATTGAAAGCATAGAAACTACGAACCTTAATATAAGATATAGATCAGAGATTGATGAATCCAAAAACCAAATCATATGTGCTATATCTGTATATGTGCATGTTTATTCTTCTAACTTAACAACGCCAAATTAGAACTCCTTTTTGTAAAGTGACAATTGAAAGATCAATTTGGATAATTTACTCCTTAATTAGTTTGAAACTTTAATTATGAGGTGCACCCATCTTTAGACTTGGACTTTTAAGTGGGAAAGAAACCTAATTACATGAAAAATTAACATCGAATTGCCCTTTTTTCAGGCCTTCAAACACAATAACTCGAGTACAAGCAATTGAATAATTTTTTTTTTTTGAAAAAGAACTGATCTCATTAAAACGGAGCTTATAACATCTCCAGAGTTACAATTGACTAAATGCACTCAGGGCATTCTTCAATATCATATAAATCCATAGGACAAAGCAAAGCAAATTTTGCTAGTGTATGAGTAGCCATATTGGACTCTCGAAAAGCATGAATAGCTGTCCATTGACTACAAGAACTCATTATTTTCCGAGCATCTTCAATCAGCAGTCCCCCCATGCTCCAATTAGACCCTTGTTGTTGTAGTAAATCTATGACTTGTTGTGAATCACCTTCCAAAACTACCTGTTGGAGGCCAAGTTCTTTACAAAAGATAACTATCATCAAAAGGCCATGTGCTTCAGCATCAAAAGGGTTGTCTATGAAACCTCTAGAGGCTCTGAGAGCTCCTATCACTTTACCTTGATAATCTCTAATTATGACACCCACCCCCATTCTGCCCGTGTCTGCCCTCCATGTAGCATCCCAGTTTGCCTTGAAGTACCCATCTGCAGGTTTTGACCACTTGGCCACCCTCTGAGTTGCCTGCAGTTGCTGTGAGATCTTGGTAGCTTCATGGAATAAGATAACCTCCTCTTTAGCTTTTTGTGAGATGACAGAAGGGTGTTTAAAACCTTTGCCATGTAGAGCCTCGTTTCTCCTTGCCCAGATACCTTTCATTGTGACTGCAACTTCCTCAATCTCACTGTCCTGAAGTTGTTTGGTCATCACAGACCACACATGGAAAAACAGGTCACTGTGATGTGACATTTTCTGGACCTTGATGCACCCCTGACTCCACACATCTCTTGCAGCTGGGCAGCCCCATAGAACATGGCCTGAGGTCTCACGTTCCACCTTGCATATTGGGCAACTCGAGTCTTCTACTACTTTCCTTCTTTTCAGATTCGCCAAAGTGGGAAGAGCCTCGTTGCATGCTCTCCAAATGAACAATCTAACAGCAGGTGCCACCCTCATCTTCCATAAATTCTTCCACATATCTTTTTCCTCATTCCTCCTAGAAGCTTCCCCATCACTCTCAGTCTCCAATTTTCTCTGATAGTGGTATCCACTCTTAACCGAGTATTGACCATTTGTAGAAAATTGCCACACCAACCTGTCTTCCCTTCCACCCAAACTAATAGGAATGGCTTTGATGGCTCCAATCTCTTGCGCTGTGAACATTTCCTGCAATAAGTCTTCTTTCCAGATTTTTAAACTTGGGTCAATTAAATCACTTACTGAGTTGCACCATACATCAATGTCTCTAGGGGAAAAAATTTTATTATCTGGAAGATTTGGGATCCACCTGTCCTCCCATATGTTGATGTTATTTCCATTACCCACCCTCCATAATAAACCAGTTTTTAGCAAAGACATTCCTGCGTATATGCTTCTCCATGCATAGGATGGTCCATACCCCAGTTTTTCCTCCAATAGTCCCACTTTGGAAAAATATTTCTGTTTGTAAACTCTTGTGATCAGAGAGGTAGGATCCTGCAGCATTCTCCAACTTTGCTTGGAAAGCATTGCAAGGTTGAAACTTCGAAAATCCCTAAAGCCCAGGCCCCCTATCTCCTTAGCAGAACTGAGTTGGTCCCAATTAATCCACTGAATTTTGGAACAGTCTTCATTATACCCCCACCAGAATTTCTTGAGAAGTTGATTAAGTCTTCTGGTAATGGAACAGGGTAGTAGGAACACCCCCATAGTGTATGTTGGTATGGCTTGAAGGACTGCCTTGAGGAGAATCTCTTTTCCTGCTGCTGACAGATGCTTTGTCTTCCAATTGACCACTCTAGCCCAAGTTCTGTCTATGAGAGGATGGAATGCTGCAATCTTAGCTCTCCCAACCATAGCAGGTAGCCCCAGGTATTTTTCTAAATTCCCAGTAGACTTGATCCCAGCTAATTGTAAAATCTGGTGTTGCACACCTTGATGTGAATTCCTGCTAAAAAAGACTGAAGACTTGTCTTTGTTGAGGACTTGTCCTGATGCTTGTTCATAAAGATCCAATATCTTGAGTACTCTAGTTAGTTCCTCGGGAGTGGCTTGGCAGAAAAGTAGGCTATCATCTGCAAAAAACAGATGACTAACCTTCGTGGGACCTCTTCCAATAGGAACACTAGTAAGATCACCAATCTCCTCAGCTTGATTCAATAGAGCAGAGAGGGCTTCAGTACACAGAATAAAGATGTAGGGAGAGAGGGGGTCTCCCTATCTAAGCCCCCTAGTTGGGCAAAAGCGTTGCTGAGGTTCACCATTTACCAGAATTGAATAAGAAACTGAGCTTAAGCAGTTTTGGACCAAAGTGATCCAATGTTGGGAGAAACCCATTTTTTCCATCACTTTTTCAACAAACAACCATTCAATCCTATCGTAAGCTTTGCTCATGTCTAACTTAAGAGCTATGAAACCTTTTTTTCCTTTCATCCTTGTGTTCATAGAGTGTAAGACCTCATAAGCAACTAATATATTGTTTGAAATAAGTCTCCCAGGAACAAAGGCGCTTTGGTTAACTGAGATAAGACCAGGAAGGACACCCTTCAGTCTGTTTGCCAAAGTTTTAGACACTATCTTGTACAGGACATTACAAAGGCTTATAGGCCTGAAATCAGCCACCTTCCTTGGGTTCTTGATCTTAGGAATAAGGGAAATAAAAGTGTCATTCACCTCATTTAGGGGAGTCCCTAGATTCAAGACTTGAAGCACAAAACTACTAACCTCCCCACCCACTACATCCCAGTGTTTTTGATAAAAGTGAGCAGGGAACCCATCGGGCCCAGGAGAGCCCATGGGATTCATCTGGAAAACAGCAGCTCTAACCTCCTCATCTGTAAATTCCTTCCTTAGTATTGTGGCCATCTCAGCAGTTAAAATAGGACACAGAGCCTGTAAGCATTCATCTACATTAGTAGGCAAAGAGGTAGTGAAAAGTGATGAGAAAGAACCTGTCAGGACAGCCCCAATATCATTCTGCTCATAGCTTAGTCTCCCATCAGAGTCTTCAATGCACTTAATGGAATTGGCTTTTTGCCTTTGACTCGCCTGCATATGGAAATATTGTGTATTTTTGTCCCCATTCCTTAGCCAATGTTGTTTAGCACGCTGTTTCCACTTCATATCAGTTTCAGCCAGTGACTCCTCAACTTTCCTTTGAAGTTTCTGCAACTGGGGCATGTGGGAGCCATCTCCAGAATCTTGCAGATGGCTAATACTAGCCAAAACTCTAGAGATGTCCCTATGGTCTTGCTGTTCATGTTTCTGTTTCCATGATAGCAGGCCCTGTTTACAGAGTTCAAGTTTTGATCTTAGCCCGCTTGCCTTAGTGTCACCCCCAGCCAACTTGTTCCATGCATCCCTCACAATCCCACCACATTCCTCCTTTAAATCCCATGCAGCTTCATATCTAAAAACCTTATTTCTTCTCCCTCTGCCATACTCAATATGTTGCAAGGAAACATGTAGAGGAGAATGGTCGGATTTTACAGCTGCCATTGCATAGGAGACAGCATCACTAAACATATCATTCCATTTTTTATTAGCCATAGCTCTATCAAGTTTCTCCTTAGTGAACCCTTTGCCCCATCTGTTATTCGACCAGGTGAATTTCTGTCCTTGAGATTGAATGTCACAGAGTCCACAATGCTCAATAGCTCTTCTAAAATTCTCGATCTGTTTGTATGGTTTGCTGGCACCCCCCATCTTTTCCTTTTGGTGAAGGATTTCATTAAAGTCACCTGCACACAGCCAAGCTATTGGGGGGCTAGGTTTGAGGATCTTTAGTAGCTCCCAACTGCTGGTTCTTTTTTCAGTTTCTGGGTGGCCATAGAAACCAGTGAACTGCCACAAGGGTCTGCCTCTTCCTTCTTCAATTTGAGCATTAATGTGCCATCTCGAATAGTTAGTTACCTTGACTTTCCATCCTTCCCTCCAAAGCATAGCAATTCCACCACTTGAACCCCTACTATCTACAGCCAGACAACTATCAAATTTCAAAGTCCTTCGCACCTCCTCCATTCTGTTACTATTGCACTTAGTTTCCACAAGGAAAATTAAGTTTGGGCACTTCTCCTTAGTCAATTTCCTAAGGACTCGAATTGTCCGAGGGTTCCCAAGCCCTCGGCAATTCCAAATCAAAAGACTCATTGGGTTTGGCAGGGCTGGATCCCAGCCACTGCCTTTGGACTTTGGTTCTCGAACTCTTCAACTTCAGTCTTATATTTCTTTGGGTTGGGTGGTCCCCCCTTCTCATTTCTCAGGCTTCTCCTTTTACTCCCAGCATGTTGATGATGGTTGGTGATGTCAGCCAGGTTTTCACTCAAAACATCCCTGCCTCTGGCCTTCCTTTTCCACTTGCCAGGTTTGGGGTCCCCATTATTTCTAGCAGTGACAAAAGAGCAGACCATAGGGTCCATCAAAAAGGGAATGTTCTCCTTTGACTTGTCTGGCCCACCCTGATCTAGATGCACCGACTCAGGCAAAAATGGGTCAAAACTACTCTGGTAGTTAGGGTCATTAGTCCCCACCATGGCTGATTCATTTAGGGAACGCTTTGGTTCATTAATGGCATTCCCCCTCTCTGTACCCGCCCTACTATTCTCCAAACTTTCTTCATGGGAATGGTCAAAGTTGGAGAGTCCTGATGTAGTTTGGTTCTGAATGTTCACAGAGTCAGTATTTGGCTTAATCCTTCCAATGTTTGTTGTATCGGTGTTAAAATCCCTTCTTGCAGGTATCTCCTCCATTTCAGCTATTTTTTCTCCCTTCATACCTTGCTTACCCACATCTCCTCCTCCTCGTTTTACACTCTCCTCCTCAGCCTGCTGCCCTTTTGTACTGGTGTGTGCAGAGAAACCACCATACTTGCGACTATCAAACAGATTGGTGTTCATTGGTTGCGCTCTTAGCCATGGTCCAAATTGCAGGGTCTTTTGTTCGTCATGAGGCTGTTCAAATCTTGACCTAGAACATGTCCTCCCTTTATGGGATAAAACTCCACAGTGGAAGCAAAAAGTTTGAAGCCTCTCATATCTGAAAGATATCCAATACTGCTGGTCCTCAAAAACCAACCACTTCCCCCTTAGTAGGGGCTTATGAAGATCTACTGCCACCCTTACACGAAGGCACCTCCCCCACGCAGATCCGTCAGACTCTGCATCCACCCTTACTACATGTCCGAGGCATGCCCCCACCTGTTCCCCTATTTCTTCAGTCATTGCAGCAAGAGGTAGGTTGTGGCATTGAACCCAAAAAGGTTCATATCGAAATTGCAAGGCATTAACTGAAACTGTTTCGTCTACCTCTCGTAGGACTAGTAAATTTCTATCGAAACACCAAGGTCTCCCGCTGAGCACCTTGTCTTTATCTTGAGCTTGTTGGAACTCTATCAAAAAGCATTGGTCACTTAGATCCTTGAAGCGCACCCAACCCTGGGTTCTCCAAACCTGCGACATCGTTACCCTGAAAGCTTCGTTGTTGACCCCTTTTTCAGACATGACCTTACCAATGATACAAAGCTTCCCACGTACACTTCCAACCTTAGTCTCCTCTGTTTTTGGTTGCATAACAGAGTTTTCTTCCTTTGACAGATGGAGACGCTCCCATCTCTTTGTTAGATCTTCCTCCACCATTTTTATTTTTCACGTAGAGAAAACTCCCACCAAAACTCACTGAACCAGTGAGACCAAAACCCTGTTTACAGCGAAACAGCGGCACTAACCCTACTCAGTCTTGAGAGGAAAGAGAGGGACCTTTCGCAATTGAATAATTTGAAACCTTAGAAACATAGATAAGTTTATTATACCAAACTTAATTTCTCATATTGATCGTGAGGAGTGCATGCACTGCATGTTTCGAATTGAAGATTAACCAAATATCCTAATGATTATACTTTTAAGGACTTAAATGTAATTTTCTAAATATTCTTCATGTCATTTTTAAATATAACAAGTCATCATCATAGTACGTACGTAGCGAATGACTTTTCAATTCTCTGGCATCCCATTGGACATGGTGTTGATTGTTGTTTGGAAGTAATTAAGATATAATGATTTATTGACAATATTTATGATTGCTTAGTGTCAGATTAAGACAAAAACAAAAACCAAACAAGGATAAAAATAAAAATAAAAAATTAAAGCAAAGTCCTTATAATAATCTCCTTAAAAAAAGGTCAGATTTATTAACTACTAGACGCCCTATAATGTTTTTTTTTTTTTTTCAATGTTTCTTTCTCGTATGGAAGATGCATGATATTCTATAGAAATTGAAAGAAAAAAAAACAACATGATAACCCATACGATGAAGAAACATTAAAAAAACCATAGTGCCTTCCCACAGAATGCCCGCTGCAACTAGTTTACTTGATTGGATGTTGCAGTCTTTGTTGAGGTTTTCTCTGCCGCAACAAAGGAGGTTTAAAGACGGCACCAAGTTGGAAGAATAAGATATATAGTCATCGCTAAAATGATGACAAAGGAGGTCATTTCTTATTTACTGTATTAGATCGATTAAATTAATGGCCTTTCAATTTCAGCATTATTGCTTGCATATTGACAGCATGCTTAGACCCAATTCTGATATTATGTGCATAAATTTGGGTTTTCCACCGATTGAAGATTGTAAGACCAGGGGACTAATTGAGGCCCTGAATTGAAGACTATTGCACAATTAATTTGTGACGGTTGCATTTGGATTCAGAGAATTAATTTGTGATTTTACAAAGCAAAATGGAGTTTTCAACATCTCATGAATGCCAAGCTAATAATGTAACGCCCCGGTTCCGGACGGGGTCGGAGAGTTACTCCTTGTCACTCAAAATCATTTTTCAACCATATAGTTATAGATTCCAATCTTTTCAATAACAAATACAACTCACTGTTTTAGATTAACTACTCTTATAAGATTAATCTACGCCACAAAAAAAATTTCAAAAGTAAACCTATCAACCTTCCAAGATACCAAGTCCGTAGAGCAAGACAAAACTATCGAGTAAAATCTCCGATAACCAAAATATCATCTTTGTACTTGATCCACTATGCTCAAGTAGCCTTATACACAATTTCTAGTCTTGATCCTCAGTTGTACCATCAAAATCATCTGAAAAATGTTATGGAGATAAGGGGTGAGTTATCAACAACTCAGTAAGAAGAGAACATATTATGTAAACATGGGCCTTTTCAGAAAGTTCGGTATGCAGAATACAAACATTTCATTTTCATATGTAGATCTCAAAAACGTGGTATCAGAAAATCAGAGCGACTTTTCAATCTTTTAATACCCAAAGACCAACTGTTTATTTCAAAGATCCATTTCATATTCAAAGACCATTTTCATATTCAAAAACGCTTTGGCATAACATAATTGAGCTTATTCATCTTATCAGATTATATCGTATCATATCATATCATATACCATGTTTAACCCCCATGGTAAGGTTATGCTATCCCCGGTGGCCAAACCAGGTAATATCATATTGTAAAACTTTCCCTTTTTCAATCTCGGAGACCTGAGTATGCACACAGGAAAGAACACGTAAAAGACCACTTGTTTCCAAAATGGGTGCACTCATATCATATCATATTATGTTGGTACCAACCATATCACGTGAATCAGTATCATCATATCAGAACTATATTCAGAATCAGAATCAAACAGATAAGTATGCCAAAGGTTTTTCATATCCATATCATATCAAAACATGTGCTAAACATATTCATGTCATTTTCATTTGATCAAAAACAGATTCAAATCATTTTATATCACATGTATAAAAATCTCAATGATATCATATTCACTCTTTTGCATATTTCAGAAACATGTCAAATATTACTCATGTCTACACTTTTCATATCAAAAGCATTTATTTTCTCTTTCATACATATCTCATGAATGAATGCAAAACATATACTGAGATTATTTTTCACCTTTTCTTTTTAAAACAAAATGAATATTTTTACAAACCAACCTCAGTTCGTTTCTTTTTATGCAAATCTAGCATAGAAACCCCACTTACCTGGACTTCTTAACTTTTCAGAATTTTCCTAAAAAATGTCGAACATAAAATAATCGTCACCTATAACATAATCACGTAATTCCCATAAATTTCCAATCAAACAGGTTTCTCAATATTTAAGCCTCAGATGCTAAAATAACTTATTTTAATTCCTCAAAACCTAAAATTCTTATAATTCCTAAAATACCACCATCACTTTCTAAACTCATCACTCTCCAACTTAATAACTCCGACTAAAACATTGAATTCTAACTTATTTACTGTTGGGATCTTACTATAATTTATAAAACAAAAAAACATAACTATATCGAAATCATTATAAGTATAAAATCATACTCAAAATCATCTCTTACATGAAAGCCTCGTTTTCAAATATACACATGAACATATATGCAATTATGTAAAAAAATTAATTTTTATTTACGAACATGAACATGCGTGTAAATGCATTAATGCAACCAACAAACATTTGTACACATGACAAAACACAACTATGACCCAAAACCTCATTTTTCTAAAAATGATTATTTTTCAACGCACGCCAAAAATCTCATTTGATCCAAAACAAGTCATAAATAATCACTGCCATTTTCCCAGAAAATGACCCAAACATAAACTAACCAATACATAATAAAAATGAGTTAGCGTAAAAATATATTTAAATCTCAAAAGTTATTTAAAAAAATACTTATAACACTTAAATACAAATTTCTGAAATATCAAGCTCGCGAAGACCCGATTTAAAGTCAAAAGTAAGCTCGAACTAAAATCACCAAAAATCACAAATTTTTGGGATGAAAAGGAATTTCAAAAACAAAGAAATTTTGAAGTAATATTTTCGGAATAAAAGGGGCTAAATAACTGAAATAAATCTAGAAGAAAATGGTTTGAAGGTGCAACTCACGGCAAGCACCAAAAATACCAAACACCAGAATGAAACTCACGGCCTTTAGGGACAAAAACAGGGCACGGCAAGAGGATAAAAACAGAGCATTGAAAACCAACAAAAGGGTATGCCCTGGGAATAAATATAAAGCATTAGCCACGAAAAATAGTGGAGAAAAAAAATAAGAGAAAGAACAACAATGAAGCTCACGGACAGACCAGCCGAAAATGGAGGAAATGAGAGACGGCTTCACTGGCTTGTAGATGAAAAGCCGAAAATGAAAAATGGAGAGAAATATTGTAGTTCGGATAGACCAGGAAAAATCACTGGTTTGTAGAGAAAAACTAAAACCGAAAATGGAGAACCCGAAGGAAGAAACAGAAAAAAAAAAAATGAGGAGAAGAGAAGAAGAAGCTAACGCACGTTACGCACGGCTTGAGGAAGAACGAAACAGAGTAGTGCAGAGAAATAGAGAGGGGTCGGCGCAGGAGAAGAAGAAGAAGGAAACAAAAGAAAAGAAGAAGTGTAGAGAAGCAAGAGCCCTAAGGCTGGGAGTGAAAGGACACCGCATGGATAAAATGAAGGGCTGAGCTGGGGGTTAAACGGGTGGGGCTGCAACCAAATGGGCTGGGCTCAAAAATAAAAATAAACTAAACCAAACAGCCCAGTCCGAAAATTAGTAGTCCAACAAAAGAAAAAAAAAAATACAATAAAAATAAATAAAAGTTAAATAAAAACACTATAACTCAATATTAATAAATAAAATAATTGAAGTCTAACAATAAAACAAAATAAAACAAAGAGCAAATTTAAATGATAAACAATAATTAATAACGAGAAAGACATATTAAATTAATTTCACAATTTAAAAATCATAAAATAAACCAACGAGAAATCTAATAATTTTAAAAATAAGAGAACTAATATTTAAATTAATTAAAATATTCCTTCAATTAAAATACACTAAAATATGAGGTGTAACAAATAAATTAAGTATTTGGATTTAATGGTTTGGGTTTTAGCATGTGGGCTGCTGCCTATTATTCTACGTACACACAAGCAAGACTTCATATTCTTAAATAGATTAATTAAGCCCTTAATTACATGGTCGTGCCAAGCTAATAAATTAATGTAGGACAGCTCTTTTTTTTTTTTAATCGGCCTGGTACTTGTCGTGGGTGAAGAGGTATAAGAGATTGTTGCTTCTCGGCCACCATGCCAATAGAATGGCTATCTGAAGCAAGTTTATGAATCAGTTCAAGGGTTGAGTTGCTTGCAAAGACACATTAGCATGCACTAAAGCCACATAACTACTAAGATTGGAGTAGGACTGTTCATCCAGGTTCCGGCCTAGGAATCCGGGTATACCCGGGCCGGAACCTGGATTTGAAACGGGAGCCGGAACCTGGACGTGGTTAGCCATTTCAATTGATACTTAAAAAAAACTCCGAACACTCCAATTTCTAGTGAGAACCCTATGATTGACGTACGTACGGACGGCATCAAACCTAGCAGAGTCTACAGGCGGATATGGCCACCAACTATNTCTCTCTCTCTCTCTCTCTCTCTCTCTCTCTCTCTCTCTCTCTCTCTCTCTCTCTCTCTCTCTCTCTCATTACCTTTCATGTCCGGCTAGCTAACTTCTTTTTCAATTTCTTCCATCCTTCAAACCATTTTAGCCTTTCTAATTTCACAATGGATGATACGACTGTCAGTTATGAACTTATCATGATTACTTTTATTTTTAACCAGAACGATCTTTTTGTCTAAGTACCATAACAAGGAAGGTTCCACTGTTATAGTGATAGGTCCTGGTGAGTTCCAAGATATATATTGTAGGATCAAGTACAAAATTAGTACTTAAGTATTTGCGGTTTTTTAAATTCCTACCATAGTCTTCAACTTTTGCAACATTGATAAATCTATTTAATTATATAAAAGTCAAGTTCTAATTGATAACTTGGCATTCATCATGCACTATTCGGCCTCACTGCAAAATGTAAAGTCAAGCGGTGGTTTGCATAGTTGCAAGCTGTGCAATGGTCTATCCCTCAAAAAATGGATTACATGGACAATCATGCCAGTCCCTCAAAAGAGTAGTAGATTACATGGAAAGTTGCAATGGTCTATCCCTCAAAAGTTGCAAAGCCAGTCCGACCGAGCATTGAAAAAAAAGAAAGAATAGATTTGTTAAAAAGGGGAAAAAAAATTACACCATGAATCTTGAAACCGATGAATTTCTGTAATCGGAAATTTTATGTGTTCATCTATGGCCAATCTAAATTTTGAAGTTTAGAAATAAAAAATAAAAAATAAAAAATAGTAAGTAATGCTTTGTTTTAAATTTTATTTTATTTTTATTGCGTAAAAGAAATTTATTTTGTTAAAACTATTTTTATTTATATATACGAGCCTATAACCCGTGCAATGTGCGGATTGTTGTGTATATTTATATTTTAATATGAATTGCTGTAACTTTTAAGTTTCATTTCATTTCTTATATATAAATATATAAATTGATTCAAATCTAGACCCAAATGCACTATTTTAACTTTTATATTGTTTCGTCAAATAAATTGCCCTATAAACCGTTTCAAATTTCTCTACTATAAAATCCAGTCTCTCTCTAAATTTCTCTTCCTCATACACAACATAAAATCCGGTCTCTCTCTAAATTTCTCTACTATAAAATCTGGGCTATAGGCTCGTGAGAATAAAGACATACATACAATTAAGAATATCTATCAATCTCTCTTTAGAAAACTAACGGGGATTGTAACGTGGCATACTAATTATTCAAATGTTCATTCTAAAAAAGGGATGTTTATATAGCATGTATTATTTCCCTTTATTCTCATGTATTAATGTTACGAAAATGGAAAAATGTGCCTCAACGTCAATAATACGTCATTGGATGTTGTCAGTCTCGATTGTCTCGATTGCAATATTTACTGTCACCTCTACGGCATTTGATTTGAAAATTGATTTTTTGAGAAGAAATAGACTCACTACAAGAAAATAGGCCTTTTCCAGCGATTTTAATATCACAGCAAAAAAAAAATCGCTGCAAATAAGGACTATTGTTGGGGGAGAATTCACATTTCACTTTTTTTGTGGCGACGTTTAAACCAATTGCGGCAATTTTTATCATCGTAATAAAATATTGTTACTGTACCTGCATTTCATTTCTGTCGACCAAGAAAATCGCCACAATACATACTTTTTGCGGCGATCATTACTGCCGTAAAAGTCATATGTGGCCAATTAATGCTTATTAGCGGCGAAAGTAAAGCTCCAAAAATAGCCTTTTAGTCGCCGAAAATGAGCAATTCCAACCTTTTTTGAACTCATTAAAAACAAGCAAATTCCCTTTTTATCGCGAAATTTTATAAGTTTTTCGGCATAACATATTCACCAGAAAAAAAAGCTATTTACTTGCGTCCATTAATGATTATTTGAGGCGAGACAAAAGCATCACAAATAAACTCATCTGAATTATTTATTTTTATTTCAGGTTATTCAGCTTTTGCAACGACGTTTTCAGATTTTTTGTGAAGATATTAACTCACTGGAAAAGCTAATAAAATTTAAACCCGCACATTTTCCCATCATTCCTTTCCCTCCAACCATCTTCCCCCCCCCCCTCTCTCTCTCTCCCAATCCCTCTTCTCCTTCAAGCCTCCGTCGCGCCCAACCCACGTAGTCGTGCACAGCCTGTCGCCAACGACCCCACCATGCCACCGCCAACTCACCTCGTCGGCCACCCCCTCCTTCTCCCCCAGCCCCCACGCCGATCTTTTTCCTTTTCCCCGAATTTGGCCTCACCTCTCTCTCTCTCTCTCTCTCTCTCTCTCTTGGATTTCTCTATATCGCTGCCGCTAGGGGCGCCCTTTGCCACCACTCACACCTTGACGCCATTGCCAGTCCTTCGTCGAAGCCCCCTTCTCTTCCACGCCTCCCCGACCACCCCTCTCAGCATCCTCGTTAACAAATTTGGCTTGCCAAAGAGAGGTTAGGGCTGATTTTGTTCGGTTTCAGGTATGAGTAATGCCTTCCTTGTTTTTCTCTATCTTCTCTCTATCTTATTTTTAAAAAGTTGAATTAATTATTTTATTTTGTGTGAAAATTTAAAAAATTTATAATGATTAAATGAGATGAGATGAGTTGAAAGAAGTTGTAAAAACAAACGAGGCCATATTTGTCAACGATGAATTAGTATCGGATTCTATCTTGTAGTTGGATTGATGCCTATTCTTTGTTTTGTTTATTGGGATTTTTTTGTATATTTTGAAAGGAGTTATCCTATTCTCATTGGAAAAGTTGGCATAGCTTGAATCACAGCTTTAAGCTACACTTCTTTCCCTGCTTGTGTTAAAAATTTGTTCTTCCAGCTATGAACTCTCCCCCATATCTTCTCTTTCAAATGTTTAAAAGCATTATACTTTGATCTACCTACCATAGGTGGTAGTCCTAGGTATTTTTCATACGACCCGCATTCCCTAACCCCTGTTATCTGACTAATCTGTCTTCTTACTGCCGTTCCAGTGTTGGAACTGGAATAGATAGTAGTCTTGCTCTTATTTAAAAATTGTCCTAAAGCTTTCTCATATCTGTAAAGTAGTTTTTGAATATTAGCCCATTCTAACAGATTTCCCTTCGAAAGATGATTCCACTATTAGCAAATAACTGGTGATTCACCCTTATCCCCTCTCTTGAAACATCAACCCCTCTTGTTTTTCCACCTCTTTGAGCTGAGTTTATTAGAGCAATCAACCCTTTAGCATATAAAATAAAAAGGTAAGGGGAGATGGGATCCCCTTGCCTTGAACCTCTAGTAGGTTTGCTAAACTCCCTTGGCTGCCCATTCACAATCACAGAATATGTAACTGAGGTTACACATTCCATGATTAATTTGATCTATCTCTCTTCAAACCCCAGCTTCCTCATCACTGCTTCAAGAAAACCTTATTCAATTCTATCATAAATTTTTGCCATATCTAACTTTAAAGCCATGCTTGCTGATTCTCCTCTTTGTCTTGTCTTCATAGTGTGCAAAGTCTCATAGGCTATCATTACTTATCTGTAATGAGGCACCCAGGGATGAAAGCACTTTGGTTGTTGGAGATGATGCAATTCAACACCTTTTTTTAACCTATTAGCTATAATCTTGGATACAAGTTTGTAAAGAATATTACATAAACTAATAGGTCTAAAATCACTAACAGTAGCAGGAGAATTAACCTTAGGAATTATGAGCTCCTTGCAGCTTTTTAATATCATTTACATTATGAGCTCTTTCATTCTGCTGTTCCAGTTTCAACAATTCAGTCTTCACCCTAATGCAATTTCCTTCATCCTCAGCCATTGTAGAACTCCACCTTAGTAAGTCCCTTCAACAAGTATGTAACTTCTTTTGAACTTGTTGAAAGGGATCCAAAATTGTAGACCCTTTATTCCATGCCCCTTGTACCACATTACTACCTTCCTCCTTTAGTGTCCACTTTGCTTCAAACCTGAACACTCGCTTCTTTTGCCTCCAGACCTGTCTTTTCTCCTTCATAACTAGCAATAAATGTCTATGGTCAGACTTTGCTACTGGTAACACATGCACCACTCCATTACTAAATAATTCTGACCATTTAGCATTAGCCACCCATCTATCCAGTCTCTCTTTAATAAAGGAGCCATCAACATGTTTATTATTCTATGTATATTTGTCCCCTTCCATCCCAAGTCAAAAAGATTATTACTCTCAATAGCATTTCTGAAATCCTCCATTTGCTTTTCTGGTCTCAACCTCCCTCCTGATTTTTCAGATTGGAATAACACTTCATTAAAGTCACTTAACACACACCATGGTTGGCATGTAGGTGGTTTTATAGTCGATAATAAGCTCCATGTCTCCTTTATTTTGCATAATTTAGGATGACCATAAAAACCTGTTAGGTACCAATCCATCATTTCTTTATCATATTTAACTTTTGAATGAATATGTTGCTGAGAAAAGTTAACAATATCAACATCCACATCTGCTGTCCATAATAGTGCAAACCCCCCTCTTCTACCCACTAGTTCCACTACAGAACAGTCCACACAATTCAACCTATTTTTTATTCTTTCAAACCTCCTAGTAAGTAGTTTTGTTTCTATGAGAAAAACTACTTGGGGCTTCTTTTCCTTCACCAAATGGCAAAGTTCATGAACTATCTAGGGGTTCCCAAGCCCCTGGCAGTTGCAACTCAGTGTTTTCATAATGTTTGGCAGGGCTGTCTCGCAGCCTCTGCCAATACCTGAGTTGTGTTTGAGTCTTCCACACTTACTTCAAACTTCTTCTTTTCCAGCACTACATCCTCCACTCTATCCTCACCATCTTTCTAGCAGACTACTGATTGAGCTGCATTATTGCATATTTTATCTATTTAAAATCAATAATTTTTAATTGTTTTATTATTTTATCATTGGTTTTAGATGGATAAATTGATTAAGAGGCATAAATCCAAGTTGTGAATTAAAATGATTAAAAGCATAGTTTATGGTTTTATTTTATAACTTGTGATTTATTTAGACAATAATTTCTCATGCACAACACACTTTTAATATTTTATTTTCATCTCTTGTTTAATTTATTTATTTTAGTTTCTTTATTTTATTTTATTTTTATTTTATTTGTCTAAGTTTTATTTTTATTTTTATTTAATTTTGCTTATCTAATTTTTATTTTTTTTTATTTTTTTTATTTTTCCTTTATTTTATTTTATTTTTTTTATTTTCTGCGCTGACTAAACGACATGTCGTTTGGTCAGCAGACCAAAACGACATGTCGTTTTGAGCTAATAAGTTTCTGCCGAGCTAAACGACGTGCCGTTTTGTCTAAAACCAAAACGACATGTCGTTTTGCGCTGAGTTGATTTCACCGTTTAAGCTAAATGACGTGCCGTTTTGTCAATAGACCAAAACGGCACGTCGTCGACTTCATCTTCAACCTCTCGACGTTGCAGCACAGTGAACAGCGCAGCCGTCTCCAAGCCACCGTGAGCTACCGTGAGCCATCCTCTACATTCCGCACGTCCACAGAAGACGCCGGCGATCACCATGCACGGCCAAGCGACGCCACGGCAGCACCACTTCAACAGCAGCCTCCACGCATGCGTTCGGACCGCCACCTTCCACTGCACTCAGCCCAGCCATGCCCATCCACGTCCAGAAGCACTACATCTACACGAAGCACCAGCAACCACACTTCCACGTGAACACTGCACTATACAACAACGGCGGGGACGAGCATGCATGCTGGGCATGCGAAACTGGAAACAGAAACCGAAACGGAAAGAAGCTGAGAAGAAGCTCCGTAGGGTAGAGTAGAGTAGGATGTAGTCTGCAGATTATTTTTGGGAGAAAATGTAGATGAAGTGAGGGAGTTCGGTGATGCAGTTGAGAGCCTAAATGGACCAACTGTGTTATCGAACTGTTCTCCTTCGTCTGTAATCTCCACTTTTATTTTATTTTTTTATTTTAATTTATGTCATTTATTTTTATGCACTTTAGTTTAATGTCCTTTATTTTTTTCAGCACTTTTAATTCCGGTACTTTTATTTTAGATCAACAATAAATTCATAATTGTGAGTTTGATTAATTGATTGATATTATTAGAAACGTTGATTATCTATATACTTCTCTTGATTCACTGTGATTTCCGAATACAGTGAATGCTTGAGAAATCCCTGTGGTAATCAATTGGACTTGTGAATGTCTCTACCATCAATTGGACAAACTTAATTTTATTTTTCAGTACTTTTAATTTTCGCACTTTTATTTTACTGTCCTTTATTTTACTGTCTTTAATTTTCTGCACTTTTATTTTCTGCACTTTAAATTTCTGCATTTAATTTCCTGCACTTTTATTTTCTGCAATTTATTTTATGCCATTTAATCTCCCAGCTCATTTAAATTTCAGTCTTTTAATTTTCAGCAATTTAAATTCACTGTCTCGCATTTTAATTTCTTTAATTTTCACAGCATCTCAAACACACAAATCAACCAAAAATGAATCTGGTTAACGACCAGTAAAAATCTTCTTTTCACTGCACTCTTTCATCCATTGTACATATCATCAATTTTATTTTTATTTTCCCATCGTAAATATTCTCACCATTTTACACGAGTTTATTTTTAGCACTTTCCCTGTGGAGACGATCTAGGAATTTATTCCTAATTACTACTCGACACGCTCCTGCACTTGGGATAGCCTTTTGTGCTGCTCATTTCCGAACGAGTCAAGTTTTTGGCGCCGTTGCCGGGGAGAGTTGTTTAAATTTAAACTCTCGATTTTTATCTTTATTTATAAAAAAAAAAAAAAATACCATGTCAGCGTCCAGGATTTCTTGGCATGATGAAGTGATACCGACACGCGATTGCACAATAATCGCAAGTGTCCGCTTTGGCAGAGTAGTTATCTTGCCTGTTATCCCATTTGTTTTGCGGTATTTCTTTAGGGATATTGAGTCTTAGAAAACCCGCTTTTGTATGAGTCATTTCTTTTATGTGTTTGTATTAATTATTTCATTTAATTCACTGCATTTTTATATTAAAAAAAAAATCAAATTTTTTTTCCTCTTTGCATATGTTCTCATTTGGTGTTCTGCATATTCTAAAAAAAAAAAAAATCATCATTTTTTTTTCTTTGTATGTTTATTTGGTATTCTGCGTAATACATATATATATACAAATAAAAAATATATATATAAATAAAATGGAGAGTTGTTCGGACTTGAATACTCAAGACTAATTTTATAAAACTGGAATTGAGAACAGAACAAGTACATAAAAAAAAAAACACAACTAAATTAACTGCAGACCATCTTCATGTTTCTCGTAATCGCTGAACCTTTGCTGTTAATTGCTGATAGTTGCTCAGTATTTGTTCTCTCTCTTGTTCCAGCTCCGTTAGTCGTGGTTGCAGGTTTTGAGCATACAAATCCACACATTTTTTTAACTCCTTATTTTCTTGTTTTAATATTTTATTTTTTTTACTTTTATCAGCCAACCTTTGCTGCAAATTAGAAATTTGAATTTTAAGTTCATCTACCTCTTTCACCCGTTGCAGCAACCTACGGGACAAGGTTGTAACAGAAGCAGCATATTGGGCACCGAGCATTCTGGATCCTGCAACCACCTCAGCATCAGACCGGGTGGAAAAATGTATCTATGTTCCCTTCATGGCATTGAAGGCATCAGGACAGAAGACAAAAGGTTGTGGTGTAATCGGTTCCTGATTCAAATCAAGAACATTGTTGACAGAGAGTTGCTCGGCCAATTGAGAGAATGAAAGAAGTTGCTCGGCCATTTGAGAGAAATTGAAGAAATGTGAGAAATGCAGAGGACTGGTTCTACGTTTCAAAATGATGAAGGTAGTCCCTTTTATAGAGACCCCGAGCGCTCAACGCTCTGTGGAGACTAACTCGGAGCTCAATGCCATCTAGACTGAAACAATGTCAGTCTAGCCTTACGGCTCGAGGCTCTGAAACGCTAGCGGTCTAGCCTTACGGCTTGAATCTGGAAACCAAGATTCTGTCAGACTCCAGACCCCAGATTTATGCTAGTTGTCAGATCCCGGATTCCTTGATTTTCGACCGCTGGATGAAAGATTTTCTTCATCCCCAAGCATTTCTCGCCTTTCCAGGGAGTTCTTCTTTAAAATCTCTCGTACATATTTGAAATTGTTTCTGTTATTACATCGTATTGTTTATTTTGTGTGTTTTTTTTTTTATTTGCCTTTGAGTGTTTATTTTTTTTATGCATATTTTTATTTAATGTTCTGCGTGTTATATTTAAAAAAAAAAAATCATTTTTTTTCTTTGCATTTGTTTATTTGGTGTTCTGTGTGAAATATAAAAAAAAAAAAAAAAAAATAAATAAATAAGGAAAGGAGATTTGTGTAACTGTAATACTCGAAGACTAATTTTATTGAGTTGGAAAGAAAATGAACAAACAAGCTTTATTATAAAAACAGCAGACTAAACAGCAGATGGACCCCCCATTTCTTGTAACCGTTGAAACTCTGCTGTTAAACGCTGCTGATCTTTTTGTAATTGTTCCGTTTTTCGTTCCATCTCGTCTATGTGTGGTTGAAGTCTTCGAGCATACTGTTCCACACATCTCCACAACTCCTCATTTTCTTTTTTTAAATCTTCAATTTTTTGTCGTTTACTTGCAAGTTTTTCTTGCAATTCAAGAACCTGAAGTTTAAGTTCGACAACCTCACCCTCTCGTGAAAGAAATCTCCTGGACATAGTATTTACAGCAGCAGCATATTGTGAACCCAACATTCTTGTGCCTGCGACCACCTCAGCATCGGATCGGGTAGAGAAATATAACTCTGCCCCAACCATGGCATTAACGGCCTCAGGACAAAGATAGACTGGCTGAGGGGTAGGTATTTCCTGATTCAGATCAGGAATGTTGCTAGCAGAATGCTGGCTGGCCATTTGAGAAGAGGAGAGATTGAGAGAAGTTGAGAGAATTGCGAAAGAGAAAGCGAATATGAGAAATGCAGAGATAGCTCTGTGTTACGAGAGGGTGGAAATGGTCTCTTATATAGAGGTCCGAAGCATTCACAGGCTCAGCAATGATCAAACCAGTCGGGACCAAAGCAGAGATCAAGGCCATAAAGCATTTGTCCACTTGCACATAATCCGGACCCAGGACTCCATGATTTACGGCAATTGTCGAATTTCGGGATTTACGACACCCAGGATTTATGGCAAGTGGATGCTTAACTCTTGCTCAGCTGGCAGATCATCTTCAAATTTAATCCAGCTTGAGGGTTCTAGTGTCGAGAACACTCAACACTTAGCTGGAAAGAGACACATGAAAATTTTTCACCCCAAGCATTTCTCTCTGGGCCAGGAAGTTTTTCTCTAACTCTCGCATACTTACTTAAACACTGTTTCTGCAATTGCAATTATTTTGTTTATTTTGCGTTGTTTCTTTTATTGCCTTTCTTTGTTTACTTTTTGTATCATAATTTGTTTACTTTTTGCGTGTGTATAATGGATTTCATGATTGTTCTTTTATGTTGTTGTTTGTTGATTGTTTTTCTTTCTTTATTTTCTGTGGTAGCTTTTCTTTTATTGCTCATCTTTTCTATATTAGTGTGTGTGCACTGGTTAAACGATATTTTGCCTTAATGCGATATGCACTGTTATGAACTTGATTGACACACACTCCATTTCAATCGATTTGAGCATCTTGGTGGTGTAGTTGAGCGGGATTATTTTATGAAGATTTATTTTCAACCCTGAGCATAGAACATAATTCCTGATGCATCATATTCTGCTTGATGTATGACTTTAAACACCGGGATGCTATATTTATTGAGATAGACTTGGCATAATTTATATATAATGAAGGGAAAATCTCAAACAATATTTTGCACATGCTTACACTCATAGTGTTCTTCATTACTGTTCATGGATTTTACACAGGAGAAGTAAACTGCAGGACTACCGAGCCTTATTGAAAAAAAAAGAAAATATGGATTTGTCTCAGTGGTAAGGGCGAACTTGGGATTGTGTGGATTAGGCGCACGGTCCTCGGTTTGATTCCCCACTGTTCGAATCCATTATTAAAAAAAAAAATAGTAAATATAATAAATAAAGGATGAAGCGGTACGCTTTCCTTATTAAAGGGCTAGAAACAGTTACCCAAACTCTGGGGGTTGAGTGATCAACCTTTAAACAGAGTTGGCGTGAAAACTGCTAGACCCTTGGGCTTTGAAGTAGTTAGAATCAGAAATGATTAATCTTAAGGTTGAAAAATCCTGAGATGAATCCCAACTAGTAATGAAGAACACACAGTTGTTTAGCTACACACACACATCTAAGTTTTGAGACATATTCCCAAATTCTTAATGGAAGATTGTTGAGACAGTCTTGGTGAATATAGCCCCTGGGAGTTGATAGTTACGTGTCGCTGTGTGAGAATTCATTATTATGTTTGATTGCTTTTGTTTGGATTTCGAGCTTTATGCAATATTCATCTCAAATAATTTTCACTATTTTGCTCAGAGACTAGCAAAAAGTTAGTTGGGGGGTGTGATTGAGCTGCATTATTGCATATTTTATCTATTTAAAACCAATAATTTTTAATTGTTTTATTATTTTATCATTGGTTTTAGATGGATAAATTGATTAAGAGGCATAAATCCAAGTTGTGAATTAAAATGATTAAAAGCATAGTTTATGCTTTTATTTTATAACTTGTGATTTATTTGGACAATAATTTCTCATGCACAACACACTTTTAATATTTTATTTTCATCTCTTGTTTAATTTATTTATTTTAGTTTCTTTATTTTATTTTATTTTTATTTTATTTGTCTAAGTTTTATTTTTATTTTTATTTAATTTTGCTTGTCTAATTTTTATTTTATTTTATTTTATTTTATTTTTTTTATTTTCTGCGCTGACCAAACGACGTTTGGTCAGCAGACCAAAACGACATGTCGTTTTGAGCTAATAAGTTTCTGCCGAGCTAAACGACGTGTCGTTTTGTCTAAAACCAAAACGACATGTCGTTTTGCGCTGAGTTGATTTCACCGTTTAAGCTAAACGACGTGCCGTTTTGTCAATAGACCAAAACGGCACGTCGTCGACTTCATGTTCAACCTCTCGACGTAGCAGCACAGTGAACAGCGCAGCCGTCTCCAAGCCACCGTGAGCCACCGTGAGCCATCCTCTACATTCCGCACGTCCACAGAAGACGCCGGCGATCACCATGCACGCCCAAGCGACGCCACGGCAGCACCACTTCAACAGCAGCCTCCACGCATGCGTTCGGACCTCCACCTTCCACTGCCTCAGCCCAGCCATGCCCATCCACGTCCAGAAGCACTACATCTACACGAAGCACCAGCAACCACACTTCCACGTGAACACTGCACTGTACAGCAACGGCGGGGATGAGCATGCATGCTGGGCATGCGAAACTGGAAACAGAAACTGAAACGGAAAGAAGCTGAGAAGAAGCTCCGTAGGGTAGAGTAGAGTAGGATGTAGTCTGCAGATTATTTTTGGGAGAAAATGCAAATGAAGTGAGGGAGTTCGGTGATGCAGTTGAGAGCCTAAATGGACCAACTGTGTTATCGAACTGTTCTCCTTCGTCTGTAATCTCCACTTTTATTTTATTTTTTTATTTTAATTTATGTCATTTACTTTTATGCACTTTAGTTTAATGTCCTTTATTTTTTTCAGCACTTTTAATTCCGGTACTTTTATTTTAGATCAACAATAAATTCATAATTGTGAGTTTGATTAATTGATTGGTATTATTAGAAACGTTGATTATCTATATACTTCTCTTGATTCACTGTGATTTCCGAATACAGTGAATGCTTGAGAAATCCCTGTGGTAATCAATTGGACTTGTGAATGTATCTACCGTCAATTATTCAGACTTAATACTTGGTGATTAATTCTCTTGGACTTAATTGTGAGTTTGATCAATTGTTTGGTGTTGTTATTAGAAACTTTGATTATCTATATACTTTTCTTGATTCATTGTGATTTTCGAATACAGTGAATGCTTGAGAAATCCCTGTGGTAATCAATTGGACTTGTGAATGTCTCTACCATCAATTGGACAAACTTAATTTTATTTTTCAGTACTTTTAATTTTTGCACTTTTATTTTACTGTCCTTTATTTTACTGTCTTTAATTTTCTGCACTTTAATTTTCTGCACTTTAAATTTCTGCATTTAATTTCCTGCACTTTTATTTTCTGCAATTTATTTTATGCCATTTAATCTCCCAGCTCATTTAAATTTCAGTCTTTTAATTTCCAGCAATTTAAATTCACTGTCTCGCATTTTAATTTCTTTAATTTTTACAGCATCTCAAACACGCAAATCAACCAAAAATGAATCTGGTTCACGACCAGTAAAAATCTTCTTTTCACTGCACTCTTTCATCCATTGTACATATCATCACTTTTTATTTTTATTTTCCCATCGTAAATATTCTCACCATTTTACACGAGTTTATTTTTAGCAGTTTCCCTGTGGAGACGATCTAGGAATTTATTCCTAATTACTACTCGACACGCTCCTGCACTTGGGATAGCCTTTTGTGCTGCTCATTTCCGAACGAGTCAACTACGATTAATACCAGACCCCAATAACATAGCAGAATTGTTACCTTTACTATGAGCTCTCATTTTCCATTTTCCTTGGGTAGCCTTCTCCACATCTACCATGTTCAACTCTGCTTCTTTTATCATGTTAGTTTTTAGGATATGACTATCATTGCTTCTTTTTTTTAACATCTGCAATGCTTTTCAAATCCCCCTTAGGCCCATAATGCATCTGTCCAGCCCCTATATCCGCACACCCTTCAATAGAGACTCTTCCATGGCCCAATTGTTTCTCACATACCTCATCCTTCTGCTCATCACTTCCAACATCTATCATCTGAATTAATGCCCTTATCAAAAGAACAATTTTGATAAGTTTCTTCCATAACTTCCTCTTGCAATCTAGCTTGTTTGAATTCAAATTTTGAACCCCTACAATTCGTGCATTTTGTTGCACTTTTGCCTAAATCCTCCATTCTCACAATGTTGCCTGCCAGAATTATTATTAGCCTTGAATGTTCTAATCCCCAACCATCACCTCCACCCTTATGACTTTCAGAAAAAACTCTCACTAGACTCCTCTGTGCCTTCATCTTGTTGTCTCTTGTGAAGACTACCCCTTGGTATTGAAGTTGCACGAAGCTACACCCCAAGCTACCTTTCCTCTTTCATATTTTGTGAGGATTCCCCTATGATTTTGTGGCATCCTAAAGAAGCATGCACCAATTTACCACAAGTAAAGCATACTCGAGGCAATTGTTTGTATCTAATTGGAATCTAGAGTCTGTGACCCAACAGATGAATAAATCTACCCCTTGACAACTGCTTCCTTATATCAATCTCCACATTTACTCGTAAATAATTGCCCCAGCCAATACCATCTTCTTTTACGTCTATCTCCTTTACAGTACCAACTAAACTTGCAATTTGCCTCCCTATTTCTCTATTCAAGCATACCAGTGGCAGATCATGCAACTATATCCAAAAGCTCTCAATATCAAACTTCATTATGTTTGGAGGTGTCATCCCATCTTATGGTTTTAGTAAAAACAGGCAATTGTCAAACAACCTATGTGACGCCCCGACTCCCACGTACAAAACAATACAGGTGTCGTGACGTCAGGATGATGACAACACGGGTCACACATCCCAACGATAAGTGCTCAAGTGTGTGCAATGTGCAACCAGAGCACCAAAGAGTCTCAAAAGTTAAAATAAATAAGTCTACTAAGTACCAGAATTTTATTTAATACAAAAATTATCCAAAATAAATATCCGAAATTACAACAAAAGCCAAATACATAAACAAGCAAGAAATAAATTCCATAATCCAAATTGACAATAACCACATGTCACCTCCTCCAGGGAGCCGATCCCACAAGTTCCACAACCTCACCTGCATCAAAATCTACAACAATACCATAAAATGGTACCGCATGTAAGTAATAATCCAAACAATCTCCAAGATCAAAATACATTAATGCTACCAACCATGCATGCATATGATATACTATGCACCAGATTCAAAATATCATTTTTTTTTTTTTGAAAAATGAATATTTTCCAACACACGCCAAAATCTCATTTTGGCCCAAAAACATAATCCGTCATTTTCTCAGAAAATGATTTAGATAAAAATATTTGTCGGACACTGTAGGCGGGAATCACAGGCGGGACTCTACCATCATCCCTACTTACCACCATCCCTATCGCGTACACCGTAGGCGGGAATCGCAGGCGGGACAACACCACCATCCCTGCTTACCACCATCCCTACGCGTACACCGTAGGAGGGAATCACAGGCGGGACTATACCACCATCCCTACTTACCGCCATCCCTACAGTTCCTTTCCACACAACACAAAAATCTAATAGAGCACTGTAGGCGGGAATCGCAGGCGGGACTCTACCACCATCCCAATCGCGTGCACCATAGGCGGGAATCGCAGGCGGGACTATACTACCATCCCTGCTTACTGCCATCCCTACAGTCTCTTTTTCCTTTAAATCACATAAAAATCCAATTTTCTATAAACACATGAACATGAATGCAATTACACGAAAACCCATTTTTCAATTTACAAACATGAACATGCGTGTACATGCAATGTACCAGACCAACAACAATATCCAATAACCAATTCCAATAACCAAACACAACTCCAACCTCCAATCCATCCGCCCTCCAAAACTCCTCGGACTCAGTCCGGCACAACCAACCAATCACAGTAATAATAAATGAGTTAGGGCAAAAATATATTAAAATCTCAAAAGATGTTTGGAAAAATACTTACAGCGCTATATAATAATTTTCGGAGGATCACGGGAGAGCTAGAAGCGCCAAAACAGCAACTCCACAGTGTAAAAACACTGTGGCCGAAATACACAGTATATCCAATTTCAAACGGGGTCAAACGAAGACTTGGAATTGATAGGGTAGGGTCTAGGGAGGTCAGTGAAGCTAGTGGAAGTGACGGTTGACCGTGGGTGGTGGCCGAAACGGCAGTGGAAAGCCAACAAGGATGAAATGGAGATGTGCTCGTGGAGGTGGCTCCGGCGACGGATCGGGGCCGAAACTGGGTGGGTTAGGACGGAAAGAGGCCGGTGATGAAGTGGTGAAGAAATGGTGGCCGGATGGCGGCGCTGGAACTCAAAACGCCGTGCGGCTTAGGTGGTGCGTGCGGGCTATTGCTGGCGAGGGAGGGGCTGGAAATGGTGGGGTGGTGTCACCGGCCGGAGGGAAAGAGATTGGGCTGGGCAGTGGCAGCCACGAGCGGCGCACGGCGGGGCTTGGGGCGGAGGAAGGAACGAACGAGAAATAGAGAGGGAGGAAGGGGCTGGGTCGCGCGGGCAGGGAGCAGGGGAAAGAAGAAAAAGAAAGGAAAAGAGAAAAAGAAAAGGGAAGGGAAAAAGAAGAGATCCAGTCTTTTCATCTGGGGTCTCGAAAATGATCCAACGAAAATGATTTCAAAACAGTAAATTTAATTAAAATAACTTAAACGCAGTGAAAGGCTTAAATAAAACAATAATAATTTTAAAACCCATAATCTAACTAATTTAAATTAAATATCAATTTAAATGTAAAACAATAATTAATATCAAGAAAACATACAAAATAAATAATTTTCACAACTTTAAAACTCTCTTAATTTTAAAACAAGAGAATAAATCCTTAAATTAATTAAAATAATCTTTCATTAAACATACACTAAAATACGGGGTGTTACAACCTAGGCTTCCCTTTGAGTATTTTGCTTCTATCCGCTTGACTTTCAAAAGAAATAACGAAAAAATTTGTACTAATTTCACGAAATACAAAAGTTTTTCCAACTTTCCATATCTTCCCCATCGTTAAGCATATCACCTCTTTCCCTATAACTCAATTAGAAAATAGCTTCCCTACAATACTTTTTTCTCATTTTTTCATCATTTCTTCCAAATGGTTTGTCTCCAGACTTATTTCATGATTTTCCTCTTCTGAAAGCCTTAACTTTTCCCATCGTTCTTCCAATTCCTCCATACTACCTCACCACTCAAACCCACTATGGACCAGTGAACTCGATCCTTCACTTACTCGTAAGAGTAACCAAGACTATCCAACCACCTAACAGTTCTTTCCACATAGAGGAGAGAATAGTCAGAGGAGACTTAGGAAAATAGTCATTGCTTTCATAATCTACTTCTTAATGTTATGGTATTACTTTCATATGACGGGGGGTCATTGCTTCAAATTAGAGTATTGCATTTATTGGTTCAAATTTAATAGTAGGTAGAATTTATTAGATGCTATTGACTGGATTCTCGTATATAATAAGTTCAATTGTTCTACTAATTTTTTTTTTTTAAAGAAGAATTTTGAATCGTTCCCATCCTACTTTATTTTATTTTTCTATTTTTTAATTGAAATTAAACTAGTGTAAATACTAGCAAAGGGACGGGGCCGGCGCACTTGGTGCAAGGCGGATTTTTAGTGAAATGTTGATGTGGCATATCGGCTGTGATTTGTGAAGGTGTGAATGTGTAAATAATAATAATAATAATAATAATAATAATAATAATAATAAAACAAAATTATAAAAAAATAAATTTTTTTAAAATTCAAATATTAACGGGTGGCCTCATATGGGAGCCACCAAATAAAACACACCCAATTTTGTCATGTTTACAAGACAAAATCAAAATATGATCCCTGAATTAATTTGTGGAAGAATACGTGTCCTCATTAGAATGGGATGACATTTGATTTCAATGAATTAAGAAGTAATAGACTTTCTATGTAACGCGCGCGATAATGGAAGCTCTTAACTACATGATAGCCACCATGCACCTATTGCACATATAAATTAAACCACCTATATATAGTTTATTAATAATTTTATATTTATTAAAACTATTTCTTGAAACGTACCCATTTTTTTACAAATCATGAGTTGACATTTGATTTCAAGAATATTTAAGGAAGAAATAGCCTTTCTAGCTCTTCGACTTTTCGTCACGACCATTTACCCGCTCTTCGTTTCTCAATTCATTTTTTTTCCAAGATTCATTTTTTCCAATGCCAGCTTATCGAGTCGAACTTTACATTAACCCATTTGGGAAGAGAAAGGAAATTGCCAGGAATTTGAAACGCCAAATTAATTAATTATATTTATTTACCAGCTAGCTTGCTGCAGTCACGTATGCATGTTTTCCACTATATATATTCTGATGATTTTATCAATATAATAAAATATCATATCATATTAACCTAAAAACTCCAAAATCTAACCTAAAAACTCGTGGACGTCTGACCATTGAATAACATTCTTAAACCTCAAGAAATTTCTTGGATGGCAATATTAGGCCCGTCTAGGCGGTCAGTGATATAATTAGGGTTATTATAAAGAGTAAGAACATATTTTTTTCTGAAGTAATGCTACTCATCCTCCTAATTCTCGTCATCCTCTTAACATCCCATAATGTAGCATTAGATGATTGAACACTATTTATTATATTTCACTTGTGAACCAATCATCTAATACTACATCATGAGATGATTAGAAAATTGGCGATGAATAGATTTGTTGTTCTATCTTTTTAATAAAGACTAGTCAATAGTATAATTAAAGCCTTGTTGAGACGATTATAAAGAGCAAAAACTTATTTTGAAGCAATGAAATTCTATATATATAACAAACATTAGTGCTTGGAGGTTTTTTTTTTTTTTTTTTTTTTTTTTTAAAAAAAATTTTTTTTATTTAAAAAAAATTTTTGTTTTGGGGTTTTTTTTTTTTTTTTTTTTTTTTTTTAAATTTCTTGGAGTCAAGTCGTGCCATTATGCTGTTTCTTGACATTTTACGTATTGGAACCGATTATGTTTTCTCAGTATGCAGACCAAGAAATCAGACAGATTTGTTTTTTCCTTGTTTGCTTGTAAACATGGTCGTGTTTTTCTCTTCTTGTTTTTATGTTCGTGCTGAATAGTACATGGCATTTCTCGGTTTTCATTCGGAAGCCTAATTTGTTTCTTTGGGAAGAACTACTCGTGGTTAATGTTGGCATTTGATTTAATTCTTTAAGAAGTAATTAGAGATCACTCCATAGACTTATTTGTCATGACTTTTCCTTGAGAAATAGATCATTAACATATTCTAATCAAAGTTGAAACATTATATGTAGACTGTACGTAGTACGAAAAAAATAGTAGCTTTTAACACTTTAATGATCATAATTAGTTGTCTACATTGATCAAGTTGATGAAATTTTTGTTGAGATTTATCTGCAGGGATTATTGAATTACTCCTCGTTTCTTCTTAATTTTTTTATTGTCTTTTATTCTTTCTTGTTAAGAATATAATGCAAGAAGTAAAATCTATCTCTTTCAATCAGTTTAAACTTTTAAAATAAGTGACGATTTTACATAGTATCAGAGCAGAGGTCCTGAATTTAAAACCCTCTCGTTTGTTTTCACAACTCCTCTCATCTCATCTCACCTAATCATTACAAATTTTTCAAATTTCCACACAAAATAAAATAAACAATTCAATTTTTTCAAATTTCAAAATAAAAATAATATTAAAAAAATATATTCTAATAATATTTTTTTCAATTATTAACTTTAATCTCAACTCATCTTATCTCATTTCACCTGTGAAAACAAACGAGGTTGTGAAACCCTTCTAAGGGGACATGTGGTGTCGGATGTTACGTATTGGGTTCATCTCGAATGGGTATGTTTATATTGTTAATTCTATATAGGCCTGTTTAGAGATACGGTTTTTCTATAGTAGTTTGTTTGGTACTTGGGGTTTTGCTATTTTTGTAAAATTCTAGTACCTTGAATGTAACCAAGGTATTTCTCTGCCAAAAGTGAGCGTTTATTAATAAAATTGGGTGGGGGTCACTATTGGACATGTGATTACCTACTCTTATATATAAAAAAAATAAATAAATGTGGTGAGTGGTGATTTTACACTTTTTACCTTAATACACATTTATAATCAAAATAGGAAAATAACTTCTCAATGTGAAGGAAAGACTGTGAGGTTTTGATTCTGAGTTGAGATGAGATGAGTTAAGATGAAAGTTAAATGTCAAATAAAATATTATTAAAATATTATTATTATTTTAAAATTAAAAAAATTAAATTATTTATTATATTTTGCAAAAAAATTTAATTTTCATTAAAGTTATCCAAGAAAAAGAACCACTAACCTGCTTTTCGTTTCTCTTCATTTTTCTCCAACCCGACCATCATTCATTCTTTCCCTCAATTTTATATATATCCACATGCACACCACATCCTATATATTTGTTTCAAACAAGTTTTTATAGCAGTAGTTGCCAAGGCTTGGATACCATGGCTTCGCCAGTTCTGTTCCTTCTATTGTCTTTGTCATTTTCTCTCCCGTTCTCATCTTCAAGCTTGGATACCATTCGTGAAGGCACATCCCTCTCAATTGAAAAATTGAAAGACGTTCTGATATTAGCTAATGGAGTTTTCTCTGCTGGCTTTTATTCCGTGGGTGAAAATGCCTATTGCTATGCCATATGGTTCAATAAGCCATCCTGTGGCAAGAACCAGACTGTAATCTAGATGGCAAACCGTGATCAGCCAGTGAATGGAAGGAGCTCCAAGCTCTCTCTCCTCAAAAATGGAAATCTTATCTTAACCGACGCTGGAAAGTGTTGTGAAAAACGATGACAATAACGTAAAAACAAACACACACAAGAAGCAATCACACACGACACAATGATTTACGTGGTTCGGCAAATTGCCTACGTCCACGGGAGCTGTAGAGGATTTTATTTCTTGAGGAATCACAATACAATAGTTTGGGCGACTACTATTCACTTACTGTACGGCCACAAGCCATAAAACAATCATATATATACTCCATGCGGCGGAAATCCTAATTTAGGCCGAATTAGTGATGTTCGCTCTAGCGGCGTGTCGAGCGCGCGTTGAGCGAACCTGTTTCCAACAATTGCTCGAGCCAGGAGTTGAGCGGATTTTCGAGCGGACCTCTCTGCCTGATTTCGCTCGAGCTGTCTGTTGAGCGGAGTTCGAGCGGACCTCTCTGCCTGATTTCACTCAAGCGGTTAGAGACTCCGCTCGAGCGGTGGACCAGTTTCCACAATACTCAACAATTCTCCCACTTGGAGATTGGTACACCCATAGTATCGCCCTCTGCCTCAAACATGATATCCTCCACCTCTACAACTCACTGCCCCTGTCTTCATGTTAGAAGACCAACTGAAGTTGCGCACAACTTCAGTTTCTCAAGTGTAACACCCTTTGTCAACATATCAGTAGGGTTCTTACTTCCACAAATTTTCTCAAGCAACAACTATTCGTCAGCCAATAATGACCGTATAAAATGATACCTGATCTGAATGTGCTTAGTCCTGGAATGAAATGTTGGGTTCTTGGCAAGGAATATGGCACTCTGACTGTCACTGTAGAGAGTGCCCATCTGATTCTTTTTACCCAATTCCTCCAAGAAGCCCTATAGCCAAATCATCTCCTTTGCAGCTTCTGAAACTGCAATGTACTCAGCTTCTGTCATCGACAAAGAAACTGTCTTCTGTAGATTAGAACCCCATGAAACTGCAGGACCACCCAGGGTGTAAACAAATCCTGTGGTACTCTTTCTGCTATCAACATCTCCAGCTAAATCAGCATCAACATATCCCTACACCTCTAAGCCCTCTCCTGAGAAACACAAGCACGTTTCTGATGATCCTTTTAGGTACCTCAAAATCCACTTCACTGCTTCCCAATGTTGTCTTCCTGGATTACTCATGTATCTACTCACAACTCCCACTGCATGGGCAATATCTGGTCTAGTGCAAACCATAGCATACATAAGTGAACCAATAGCTGAGGCATAAGGAACCTTACTCATGTAGTCTTGTTCCTCTTTTGACTCTGGTGACTGATCCTTGCTGAGTCTGAAGTGACTGTCCAAGGGTGTGCCAACTGGTTTGACCTTGTCCATATTGAACCTGCTGAGTACCTTTTTCACATACTCAGCCTGAGAGAGTCTCAACGTGCCTCTGACTCTATCTCTGACAATTCTCATGCCAAGGATTTGCTTTGCAGCTCCCAAATCTTTCATTGCAAAGTGCTCTGACATCTGCTTCTTCAGATTGTTGATCTCATCAATACTAGCCCCTGCAATAAGCATGTCATCGACATACAACAACAAGATAATATAAGAATTGTCAAACTGCCTGACATAGCAGCAGTGATCTGCCTAACATATGATGTACCCTGCACTGCACATAAAACTGTCAAACTTTTTGTACCACTGTCTAGGAGCTTGCTTCAGACCATACAAGCTCTTCTTCAATCTGCAAACTGAATCTTCCTTTCCCTGTACTACAAACCCCTCAGGTTGGTGCATGTAGATGTCTTCTTCAAGGTCTCCATGAAGAAAAGCTGTCTTCACATCTAGCTGCTCAAGAAATAGATCTTCAGTAGCAACCATAGCCAACACTAACCTGATGGTTGTGATCTTTACCACAGGAGAAAAAATCTCAGAGTAATCAATACCCTTCTTCTGCTGAAAGCCTTTTACAACAAGTCTAGCCTTGTACCTCTTACTGCCATCATGCTCAGTCTTTACCTGGTACACCCACTTGTTGTGCAATGCCTTCTTCCCTGATGGAAGTTTTGTCAACTCCCATGTCTGATTCTCTAACAAGGAATCCATCTCATCTTTCATGGCCAGCTCTCACTTGCTAGAATGTTCATCTTGCAAAGTTTCTTGGTAGCTCTGTAGTTCTCCACCATCTGTCAACAGAATATAATTTAAAGTAGGTGAGAAACGCTGTGGAGGACGAATAGTCCTAACTAACCTGCGAACTGCAGCTGTAGGAGTGGACAACTCTAGATCTAACTGCGGAATAATAGGAGTAGGTGTACTGGACCCACTCTCCCCGTCACTCACATCTATGCACTGCACTGTGACCTCTGGTAGGTCATCCAGTCTCACAAAATTAGACTCCTGAGGAACTTCTTAAGCAACTGTACTAGTCTTGTTCTTGTACATAATCTTCTCATTGAAAATCACATTCCTGTTTCTTATAATCTTTCAACCCTGATCATTCCAGAAATGATAGCCAAATGCCTCGTCTCCATAGCCAATGAAATAACATTTCCTTGACTTAGCCTCAAGTTTACTACGAGCATCAGAATCAATAAGAACATAAAAAATACAGCCAAAAGTTTTAAGGTGAGAAAATTTGACCTCTTTCCCGCTCCAAGCCTCCTCAAGCAATCCGCAATCCAACGGAACTGATGGCCCTTTGTTTATCAAGTAGACGGCAGTGCTGACTGCATCTGCCTAGAAAGTAGGTAGTAACCCAGCGTGTAGCCTCATGTTTCTAGTGCTCTCATTAATGGTTCTGTTCATGCGTTCAACAACTCCATTTTGCTGTGGTGTCCCAGGAATGGTCTTCTCCATTCTGATACCCTGAGTCGCACAGTACTCCTTGAACCCACCATCAATGTACTCACCACCATTATTAGACCTCAAGCATTTCAGCTTTAAGTCTGTCTCTGTCTCAAACATGGCCTTCCAAATTTTGAACACATTAAATACATCAGATTTATGCTTCAAAAAATAAACCCATACCATCCTGCTGTGATCATCAATGAACGTGACATAATAACGAGAATCTCCAAGGGATGCCACTGGGGAAGGTCCCCACACATCTGTGTGCACAAGATCCAATTTTTCTGTCTTCAGTGTTCTACCACTTTTCAAGAAACAGACCTTCTTCTGTTTCCCCATAATGCAACTCTCACACATACTAAGATCAACTGACTTCAATTATGGCAGCTTACCTCTAGACAGAAGTTCTTTCATGCCCTTTTGACTCATATGGCCAAGCCTGTAATGCCACAAATCTGCTGTACTCTCTGCAACGGTAGTAGCAATAGTGTTATCCAAACCAATAGTCATATAGAGTGTACCAGTTTTCTTACCCCTAGCCAGTACCAATGCCCCTTTGGTGACCTTCCAGGTGCCATTTGAGAACACCATTGAATGGCCACAATCATCAAACTGTCCAACAGAGATGAGGTTCTTCTTCAACTCAGGAATGTGTCTGACCTTCTGTAAGGTCCATTTGTTCTTGTTAGGGAGTGCAATGTCAACATCTCTCATCCCCACCACGTTCAAAGCCTCCCCATTAGCCAGGTACACATTCCCAAAATCACCTGCAACATAGTTTTGCATTAACTCCCAATGGGAAGATGTATGGAAAGAAGCCCCTGAATCCAGTACCCAGTCTTCAACTGAGCTATAAACTGCAAGCAATAATGCATCCTGTACTTCTTCAGTTACCACATTAGCACTATCATTCTCGGTCTTCTTGGGGGTTTTTGTAGTTCTTCTTTATGTGGCCAGCCTTGCCACAATTCCAGCAAGTTGCTTGCTGACCAAACCTTGACTTGCTCTTGCCCCTTGATTTTGATCTGCCTCTGTTTGAGTTCCTGTTTTGTGCTTTTCCCTGAGAGTCAACATTCAATGCTGAACTCGAACTTGAGGTCTCGCCTGAATCTCTCCTGCGCACCTCCTCAGCCAAAATCAAATCACAAATATCATCATAATTCAACTTTGATTTACCGACAGAATTACTAACAGCCATTCTCATGGCTTTCCAACTATTTGGCAGTGATGCCAAAAGTATCAATGCACTTATCTCATCATCAAATTCAATTTCAATAGACGACAATTGATTTGTGATAGTATTAAAATCATTTAGATTTTGTGCAACAGACGCATCATCTGACATCCTCAAATTGAATAAATTTTTCATCAAATGTACCTTGTTATTCACTGACGGCTTTTCATACATACTTGACAAAGCCGCCATGAGATCCGCAGTCGTCTTCTCCTTGATGACGTTATGAGCAACGGATCTCAACAGGGTTAGTCGAATAACCCCCAGAACCTGTCGATCCAACAGGTTCCAATCAACAGCTGACATGATGTCCGGCTTCGTCCCCAAGAATGGAAGATGAAGTTTCTTCCCATAGAGGTAATCCTCTATCTGCATCCTCCAGTATCCATAATCCGTGCCATTGAACTTCTCGATCCCTGATGCTTTCACGTCTGCTCCAGCAATCGTTTTTCCTCAGACCCAAACCTTGGCTCTTGATACCAATTGTTGTGAAAAACGATGACAATAACGTAAAAACAAACACATACAAGAAGCAATCACACACGACACAATGATTTACGTGGTTCAACAAATTGCCTGCGTCCACGGGAGCTGTAGAGGATTTTATTTCTTGAGGAATCACAAGACAATAGTTTGGGCGACTACTATTCACTTACTGTACGGCCACAAGCCATAAAGCAATCATATATATACTTCATGCGGCGGAAACCCTAATTTAGGCCGAATTAGTGATGTTTGCTCGAGCCAAGATTCGAGTAGATGTTCGAGCGGACCTCTCTGCCTGATTTCGCTCGAGCGGTGGACCAATTTCCACAATACTCAACAGAAAGTTCACAGTTTGGGCAACAAACACCCAGTCACTCTCCTCAATACACTTATCTCTCTACAACACCGGGAATCTTGTTCTACAGAACATGGAAGGTGTTACTTTATGGGAAAGCTTTAATTTCCCAATAGACACCCTTCTTCCCCAACAACTACTCACTAGAAGCACAAGGCTCGTCTCTTCTAGAAGCCAGACAAACTATTCCTCTGGTTTTTACAAGTTCTATTTCGATAACGACAACATTCTCCGCCTTCTCCATGACGGTCTTGAAGTTTCTAGCGTTTACTGGCCGGACCCGGGGGTCGTGAGCTGGGAAGCTAGAAGGTCCACGTACAACAACATTCGGATCGTAGTGCTTGATACTTTTGGGAACTTCAGTTCTTCCGATAATTTTACTTTCATGGCAGCTGACTATGGGCTGGAGCTTCAAAGAAGACTGAAAATGGATTACGATGGTGATGTTTGATTGTATAGTTGGGACGAGGAGGGGGAGAAGTGGGTTGTGTCGTGGCAAGCCATTCAGACACCTTGCATGATTTATGGTATTTGTGGGGCTAATAGTTTTTGTAGCTATACTGTTGGTTCTGATAGGAAATGCTCTTGCCTCCCAGGATTTAAGATGAAAAATCTCACGGATTGGTCGTACGGGTGCGAACCCGACTTTCATCTTTCTTGCGATAGAAATGAGTCTGGCTTTCTACTGTTACCCCGTGTTCAATTCTTTGGTCATGATTATGGGTTCTACCCTAATTACACGTTGGATCAGTGTAAGAATTTATGTTTGCAACTATGGAATTGCAAAGGGTTCCAATTCACCTTCTCCCAGGAAGGTGGTTTTTCAAACTACTACCCCAAGACGATGTTGCTAAATGGACATCGTTCTCTGAATTTCAATGGTGACCTCTATTTAAGACTGCCTAAACGCAATCTCTTCTCCTTTGCAAATCTTGTACAAGATTTCACACTAGTTTGCTCAAGTAAAGGTACAATCCAACTAGACAGAGCGCATTATAAAATTCGTGAAAATGGGATATTAGTGAAATTCATGCTCTGGTTTGCATGTGGAGTAGGTGGATTTGAAATCATCTGTATCTTTTTGGTGTGGTGTCTATTGAGTAGAACCCAGCAAGGTTCAGGTGCAGACAAGCAAGGCTATCTTGTTGCACAAAAGGAAAAGTATAAGAAGTTGGTCATAGTTGACCATCCGGCCATAAATAGATAGTTTTCCCCCGTCGATGATAAATTTGGCCTGTAATAAAACCAAGCACAGCTTGGTTGGCACAACCAAAGCAACGCTTGGGTCACAACCTAAGCCTGACCTAGGTCAACACCTAAACATTGCTTAGGCACGATTGAGGCACTCCTGGTTGGATCTACATAGTTTAAGGGTCTCTTTGGCAATATAACTATTCTCAAGTATTCTTAGAAATTCTCATATATTTCCTTTTCAAATATGACTCAAACACAAAACACTTTCAATTTCAAATCTTCAACTTTTTATCTAATCATTACAACTTTTTCAAATTCCTAAACAAAACACAAAAAAATACTACTTTTTTAAATTTCAAAACAAAAATTATATTAAAAAATTATATTCAAACAATTTTTAACTTTATAATATTTTTATTCAATTTTTTTCTCTCATTTTCCAAAATCCACTAAAATATTTTAACTCAAACCATTTCACAACTATTCACAGATATATTCTAGGTATCCAAACAGGCCTAAATTTCTTTAATTTTGTTTTTTAATGGCACATGGTTCTAAGTCACCAGTGTTAATGTAGCATTTTAAAGGACTAATAATGGTGTGCTAAAAAAAAGACTTACATGATCAAATTGGAAGCACAGAAGGTAAAACTTTAAAATAAGAATATAGGGATTGATCAATCCAAAAACCAAATCATGTGTACTATTTTAGTATTTGACTCTTATTATTATTCAAACATATATGTGTGTTCATTCTTCTAACTTAACAAAGCCAAATTAGTTCTCTTTTTGTTAGGTGATAATTTACTTCTGACGAGGGAAATCTTCCGGGGCCTCTTTCCTTTCCCCTCCATCGGCGGACTGGGGGAGGGACTACGGGCACGCGACGTGACCTCCTTTATTAGGAAGCCTATGTCACAGGGCAAATTGGCCGAGGGATCCAAGTACCGATGAAGGCTATCCTCAGCCAGCAAAGCCTCAGAAGAAACGTTGTCATGATGCGCCTTTACCCAAGCTTGAATGACCTTGAGCCTAAGTGCCTTCTTTGGGGTCGGGCTAGGGTGACGACCCTTGTCCCCATCCATGGCGCCCCATATGCCAGAAAGGGAGAACGGGCGCCGAATGGTCTGCTCGACAGGAAACTCCCATCCATCAGTAGACAAAAAAAGAACCGGCAACTCCACCCCTTCACAACGGTATGCCGTGCCTCCAACCGAACCAACTCCAGGACTGGCTAGAAGCCTTAGATGTGCCGAACTTTCCTCAAAATGTTGTGGGTGAGGAAGAACTCGCACACTGACTCAAATAAGGCCAATACTTCTCCCACTGGCATACAGAAGGGCAGCCTGAGGCCACAAGGGAACATAGCAGGGTACATCGCAACCTTGGTGCCGTAACCCTTGGAGTTTACCACCCTTTCGGTAGGAGGGGGCACCACAAACTCCACCTTCAGAGGAACCCTGTAGGTCTCCCTCAACGACTCTAGTTAGGTAGGAATCATCACCAGGAAGACCAATCCAAGGTATTTGGATGTGATCATTGGAGAGGATCCTCAAATGACAGAGAAAGAAGGTATAGCAGTTATTAAAATTAGTATTGTGATGTGGGTTAGTACGTTTACTTACTATATCTTATGAACAATTACTGGATTAGTACGTTTAGTTATTATATACGTGCGAAACTCATGTAAGGTAGGAGACTGTATTCTGTTGTAATGAATTGTGGTATTCTTGACACCCGAAGTGAGGAGTGATTTAATTACTATTTCATTTTGTAGATTTCTTGTCGATCCTATCAATTGGTAACAGAGAAAGAATGTCTACCACTAATAAAGAAAGGATTGAGAGGTTAGATTTAGATATGCAAGCAGTGCATGAAGAGTTGCGAAGACTTGAAACAAGGAGTGATGACAAGATGCAACAACTTGATGAGAGGTTGTAAGGGAAATCATACAGTTAATGTTGGGGAGTCTTGTTGTCAAGGGAAGACATCAATTAATGAGGAATTTTGAAAAACAGGTATCTGAAATGCTAGAAAAAGGGATCATTTGGGAAAGTTCTCATCTCCAATACTAAGAAGAAACATGGAACATGAAGATTTTGCACCGACTATCGAGTACTCAATCAAGCTACAATTAAAGGTCGATTTTCGATTCTTACGGTGGATGATATACTTTATGAGTTGGATGGGGTTGTATTTTTTTCCTAATTTGAATTTACGAGTGTAAGGTATCATCAAATTCGAGTTCATTATGAAGATGTGTATAAAATTGCATTCTGAATCCATAGTGGTTACTGTGAGTATTTAGTGATGCGCGCCATTTGGGTCAAGTAATGCGCCTTCCACGTTTCAAGCTACTATGAACTCCATTTTTAGACCTCACTTGCGAAGATTTATATTAGTGTTCTTTGATGATATTTTGATATACAACCACAATTGGGGAGAAGCACTTGGGGCACTTGAAGATCACATTTGACATATAGGCCACGCATCAGTTCTTCCTAAAGCCATCTAAATGTGTTTTTGGATAGGAACAAAGTGGATTATTTAGGCCATATTATTTCGAAGAAGGGGTACAAGTCGATCTAGTCAAGATTAAAGTGATGCAGGAATGGGGCCAGCCAAGTAATGGGGCCAACCACACGATCTCGCACAAAATGATAATGAAGCTCAATATGTTTAGTGTGAGAATGTAAAGCAGGGTTAACTGACAAATATGTGACTCCAATATTATCACACCATAGTATAGGTGTGGATTAGGAAGGAAAATACCATGTTCCTTTAGCATAGATTGTAACCAAATTAGTTCACAAGCAGTGTTGCTTCTTAAAGCCCCAAGACACAAGATGAGAACCAAAATAAACACAAAAGCCTCCAGTAGATTTTCAATCATCAGGACAGCCAGCCCAATCAGCATCAGAGAAAGTAGTGAGTGCAAAGGAAGAAGAGGAAGATAAATGCAATCCACAATTAGGAGTGAGACGGAGATAACGAAGAATCTTCTTGACAGCTTGCCAATGAGGAAGACGAGGACAATGCATGAATTGATAGACCTTATTTATAGCAAAGGAAATGTCTAGCCTAGTGAAGGCAAGATATTGAAGACTTCGTACAACACTATGGTAGAGTTGAAGATCTTCAAAAGAGTTACCAACAAGGGCAGTGAGTTTGATCAAGGTTGACATGGGGGTGGACATAGGTTTTGAGTTATGCATGTTAGTGCGGGTTAATAGGCCAGAAATGTATCTTGTTTGGGACATGAAAAGACCAGTGGCATTACGATAGACTTCTATTCTAAAAAGTAATGCAAAACACCAAGATCTTTAACTAGAAATGATGATCGAAGGGCATGAACAAATTCAATAATTTAAAAAAAAAAAAAATAGAAGTACTTATGATCTATTTAAGGATAATGTTGGCAATCAGCCATTACAAGATCAAAAATACAAGAACAAAGAGAATCAATATCAATTCTTTCTTCATCTAATTGCAACTTGGTTGGCATTCCTCTTGACATGTCTCACCCTCCAATCAGTTCCATCCATTAGTTGGTTGATGTCTGCAATGATAGGATTGTTACTATAATCAAGCTCCCTCCGGTTATGTATTGCAGACACAACATTTGAAGAATCTCCTTCTAGCAAGCACTTAATTAGGCCAAGATCCTTGCATAACTTAATTGCTTCAAACAATCCCCTTGCTTCAGCCATATCAACATTTGAGCAGAAAAACATAGGCTTCATCAAACTTAATAACACAGCCCCTTCCCAGTCTTGAAGCACAATGCCAATCCCAATCCTATTTGCTTGTTTCTGAACAACAATATCCCAGTTGATTTTTATAAACCCCTCTGGTGGTCCCTCCCATCTAACTACAACATCTGAACTTGAAACTTGCTGACAAGTAGTGGCCTCCATAACTTGTTGATATAAATCACATTCATTAACAGCATGTAGAAACAAAAAAGAGGGAGGAGTAAACTGCTGTTCATGAATTAGGGAGTTCCTTATGTGCCATAAGGAACGAGCCACATAAGCAAAACAAGCAAGATCCCTCCCTTGCAATTTGTCAATCATCTATTTAAAAATCTGAGCAAAATCAACATCAGTAATAGCCATTTTTCGCATAATCTTATCACCCATCATCCAAACATCCATAGGAGCAGAACATGCCCATAGAATATGCCAAGTAGATTCAGGTTCTAGTAAACAGATAGGACATAAATTATTCTCAATCACCTTTCTTTTGTAAAGATTCAACTTGGTTGGGAGTGAATCTAAAACAGCTCTCCACATGAAATTCTTGATAGAGTTAGCGACAGGTAAAGCCCACAATTCTTTCCAACAAGAATCATACTCAACTCGAGTAGATGTCTCACCATAAAGACTCCAAGTTGTTTTCATATAGAGATGATAAGCACTTTTGACAGAAAATAATCCATAATGAGTCCCTTTCCAAACCAGTCTATCTGGATTACCAAGCACACTAATAGGAATCTGTAAAATTGCAGCAGCCTCAACTTCATTAAAAACAGACTGGACCAATTAGACATTCCACCAAGCATTCTGTTTATCAATTAGTTCCTCAACCAAAGCATTAGGTCCCAAAGTCTAAATTGGAGATTGAATCATACATGAGTTTCTCCCTGGAATCCATCTGTCCTGCCAAATGTGAATCTGTCTACCATTGCCCACCCTCCAAATGAGGCCATCCTTAAGAATTCTTATAGCTTGCCGAATGCTTCTCCACATATAAGAAGGCCTTGACCCCAAGTTTGCTTGCAGCATTGAAGATGAGGGAAAATACTTTGCCTTAAAAATTCTGCTAGGTAAGGAGTTTGGGGCTGTGAGGAATCTCCAAGCTGTTTAGCTAATAAAGCCATATTAAAACCAGTAAGGTCTCTGAATCCACATCCTCCTTTCTGCTTACCAGTACATAAAACATGCCAAGATTTTCAATGCATTTTATTTTTATCTTCCAGGCCACTCCACCAGAAATTTGAGTTTAAAGAATTCAACCTCTAACATAAAGTTTTGGGCAAAAGGAACACACTCATGCAGTATGTAGGAACTGATTGAAGCACATCCTTGATCAGAACTTCCCTTCCAGCTTGAGATAGGAATCTATTTTTCCAGTTTCCAATCTTACTTTGTACTTTACTCACAATATTCTGAAATCCCTCAATTGAGATTTTCCCACCAAACTAGGCAGTCCCAGATATTTCTCCATATTAGAAGAGTCATTTAAACCAGCAATCTCCTTTATATATTCTCTAGTAGAGGCTTTTGTGTTTCTGCTAAAAAAAAGAGAGGTCTTATCTCTATTGAGCAATTGTCCAGAGGCCTTTTCATAAATGCTTAGAATATGATTCAATCTTCCCCATTCCACCATATTAGCTTGACAAAACATCAAACTATCATTTGCAACAAACAAATGATTCATGGACAACACACCCCTAGCAATAGGCACACCAGAAATTAGCCCTTGATATTCTGCTGCAAATAGATTAGAACTCAAGGCCTCAGCACATAGGATGAAGAGGTATGGTGAGAGAGGACATCCTTGTCTTAAACCTCTTGAAGGTCTGGAAGTTTGCTGAGGTGAGCCATTAACCAGAACTGAAAAACTAGAAGATGAAACACATTCCATGATCAAATGAATCCAATTCAATGCAACGCCTAACTTAGCCAAAACATCCTTGGGGAACTCCCATTTAACACGGTCATAAGCTTTGCTCATGTTGAGCTTTAATGCCATATAACCCTTCCTGCCATACATCTTACTATTCATTATATGAAGGGTTTCAAAAGCTGCCAAGATATTGTCAGAAATCAAACGTCCAGGCACAAAAGCACATTGGGTTGGAGAGATTAATTTAGGCAGAACACACTTCAATTTGTTTGCTAACACTGATTGAGCTGCATTATTGCATATTTTACACATTTAAAACCAATATATTTTTAATTGTTTTATTATTTTATCATTGGTTTTAGATGGAAAATTTGATTAAGAGGCATAAATCCAAGTTGTGAATTAAATTGATTAAAAGCATAGTTTATGTTTGATTTTATAACTTGTGATTTATTTGAGCAATAAATTCTTCACATGCACAACACACTCTTAAATTTTATTTTTCATCTCTTGTTTAATTTTATTTATTTTAGTTTCTTCATCTTATTTTATTTGTCTAGTTTTATTTTTATTTTATGTGATCATTATTTAATTTTGCTTGTCTAATTTTTATTTTATTTCATTTTATTTTATTTTTATTCTTTTTATTTTTTTTATTTAATTTTCTGTTTTACAGATCCACCTAAACGACATGTAGTTTTTCACTCATCTTCAACCTTTCGCTCATCCTCCAGTTGCACCCTCGCAGACCACAACCACCTTGAGCCATACACGGCAGCACCTCCACCTCTCGGTTTTGCTTTCTCTCTCACTTCCATAACATGACTTGCAAACAAGAACAGAGAATTCAAGTGAGAAACTGCAGGCTAAAGTAAAAGAAGAGCCTCGGGCGGAAATACAGTAGGAAGAAGAAAAAAGAAAAGAAAAGAAAAGGTGCACGTTGCTGCACATGGGGCTGAACGAAAATGAGGGAAGCAGACAGCTCGTACCAGCTTGGTGGAATATTGGAGGAATAAATGCACATGAGCTTTCGGCATAAAAGAAATAAGTGGGATCGTGGCCTCACAAGATGCAGCAGCACTCACGCACAGCAAACTCTCATAGCAGACTTGACCCTCTCGGAACAAAGCAGCAGACACAAGCGTGCAAGGAACTGGACGTGAAGTGGAGCAGCAGATTTCACATGGAAGAAGCTTCGGTTTCACTGGGTTGGATGGCATCACGTGGGCAGCAACTGGCCTCAAGGCAGAGGAGAACCACGCTGGAACGAGAATCCTACATAGCAGCAGCAGAGTGGAAAGGAACATGCAGCAGACTTTAAGAATATATGTATTTGCGGACAGCACTCACAAGAGCAGAAACTGCAGAGCAGATGCACACCTGGAGCAGAACCTCAAGCTGGAAACTCACTCACGCACATGCAGACCCACTCGGAACAAGAACTGCAGGAAACCAAAGGGAATTACAGCAGGATGAGCAGCAATAGATTAACAACTGATTTATTTTTCTTTACAGTTGGCATTCACATGGGCAGCAGCTGGAAGCAGATGCACGCTGGTGCAAAGCAAACTAGCAGCAGAACGTGGCCTCACATGGAAGAGCAGGACGCACACGCAGGGGCTGGAAGGAGATCACGCAGATCGCACGGGAAAAAAAAATATTTCCGTGCCTGAAGGGGCTCTCACTTTTCAGCACTCTTTGTTTTAATTTGAGTGATATATATACATATTCGGTTGGCTCCTAAAACGAGGAAAAAGGGAGAGAGTTGGGAAAGAACTACAATTTTTATTTCGACCCTTCAGCAGTTTTTGATGCAGTGTTTTAGTTTATATACGTGCAGTGTTTGTTTTTTTTCAGCTTTTATTTCTTTANACAACACACTCTTAATATTTTATTTTTCATCTCTTGTTTAATTTTATTTATTTTAGTTTCTTTATCTTATTTTATTTTATTTTATTTTATTTGTCTAAGTTTTATTGTTATTTTTATTTAATTTTGCTTGTCTAATTTTTATTTTATTTTATTTTATTTTTATTTTTTTATTTTATTTTTTTTTTATTTTCTGCGCATGTCGTTTGGTCAGCAGATCAAAACGACATGTCGTTTTGAACTAAATTGATTTCTGCCGTTTGAGCTAAACGACGTGCCGTTTTGTCTAAGGGTAAAAACGACATGTCATTTTGCACGTTGGTCGTTCCTGCCGTTTGAAGCCAACGACATGCTGTTTCGACCGAACNAGTTTCTTCATCTTATTTTATTTGTCTAGTTTTATTTTTATTTTATGTGATCATTATTTAATTTTGCTTGTCTAATTTTTATTTTATTTCATTTTATTTTATTTTTATTCTTTTTATTTTTTTTATTTAATTTTCTGTTTTACAGATCCACCTAAACGACATGTAGTTTTTCACTCATCTTCAACCTTTCGCTCATCCTCCAGTTGCACCCTCGCAGACCACAACCACCTTGAGCCATACACGGCAGCACCTCCACCTCTCGGTTTTGCTTTCTCTCTCACTTCCATAACATGACTTGCAAACAAGAACAGAGAATTCAAGTGAGAAACTGCAGGCTAAAGTAAAAGAAGAGCCTCGGGCGGAAATACAGTAGGAAGAAGAAAAAAGAAAAGAAAAGAAAAGGTGCACGTTGCTGCACATGGGGCTGAACGAAAATGAGGGAAGCAGACAGCTCGNGCGGTCATTCCTCCACCCCATGCACGGCCAAGAACTGCCCGACGCCACGGCAGCACCTTCTGCAACTCCGCGGCTCTGCATCACGCACTACAGCGCTGCTCAACTGTTCCTCCTCCCAGTGCAGCCTCACTCAACCTCTCAACCACCATCCACAGCCGTGCCCAGCCACTTCAACTTCCACTGCACCTCAGCCTAACCAGCTACGGGTCATGCATGTTCATGCATGCAGTCTATCCGAACTGAAAATGGAAGGAGAGAAAGAGATACGGAAACAGAAAGAAGGAGGAGAAGATAGAAAAGAAAAAGGAAAAAAAAGAAAGAAGAAGAAGAAGAAGGAGAGACGGGGCAGAACTGAAAGAAAAAAAAAGAAAGAAAAAAAATGAAGCTGGGCGACGAAGGCTGCGGAAGAAAAAAGAAAAAAAAGAAAGAAGAAGAAGAAGAAGGAGAGACGGGCAGACAGCGAAAAAGAAAGAAGAAGAAAAGAAAAGAAAGAAGACAGCGAAGACAGACGCTGCACATGCAGAGGAAAAAAAAGAAGAAAAGAATAGAAGAATAAAGCAGATGAACTGTTTGCATGTGGGAAAGAAGACAGAAGAGCACATGGGACAGTGCGGACACATTCATACAGTGCAGTTTTGATGCCTATAAAAGGTTTGGAGGGAGACGAAGAATTGGAGGCAGATGTTAGACGCCCAGTAGAGTTTGGGTTGAGGTTAGATACTCAGTTNTCTAATAATTTAAATATTGTTTTATATCGATAATAGAGTTATATTGTGAGTTGATTAATTGATTGGTATTATTATTAGAAACTTTGATTATCTATATATTTCTCTTGATTCATTGTGATTTCCGAATACAGTGAATGCTTGAAAACTCCCTGTGATAATTAATTGGACTTGTGAATGTTTCTACCATCAATTATTTCAACTTAATATTTGGTGATAAAGTTTCTTGGGCTTAATTGTTAAATTTTCCAGTTAGACAGAATCATTATTCTAGTCTAACTGAGTTAAATTGATTGGAAACAATTTTATAAATTATTAGACGGAGCCTCGAAACCTTAGTCGTTCTCCATATTAATTCATTTTATTGTTGCAGTTATATTCTGTTACGTTTAAAATCCTCAACCCAGTAATCTCATTTTTTTTTTATTATATGTTCTTATTTTTAAAATCTCCTTTCATTTTATTCCCTTTATCACATTAGTCAATCCTTGTGGATTCGATCCTGTAACGTACTACGACACCTGTATACTTGCAGGCAAAACTACTCTGAATTTTTATTCATCATTTTTGAGTAAAAGTTTAGACGCAACAAACACCTTTGCAATCATCTTGTAAAGCACATTACAAAGACTAATTGGTTGATACTCAGATAAAAACTGAGGCTTGAACTTCTTTAGTAACATAACAAGATAAGTGTGATTAATCTCAGCTATTGATTGTTTGTTATTCAGAAAAGATAGGACTGCCTTACAAACATCCTGCTTCACTGTTGGCCAATGATCTTGGAAAAAACATGCAGAATAACCATCAGGGCCAGGGGTTTTATGAGGACCCATTTGGAAAAGAGCATTTTCAACTTCTGCGACAGTAAAAGCCTGATTCAGCATTGCATTCATCTCAGCAGAAACCTTTTCTATTAAATTGGCAAGACATAAATCAATATTAGAAGGATTAGAAGAAATGAAAAGTGATTGATAATAGCTAGTAAAAGCATTCCCAATATCCTCTGATTTGGTAAACACAGTCCCCCTTTCATCAGCAATCTTCATAATATGATTCCTTCTCATCCTTTGAGTAGCACAGAAATGAAAATACTTAGAGTTTCGATCTCCCTTCTGAAGCCAATGCACATTTGATCTTTGTTTCCATCTGATATTGATTCTCTCCAAAAGATCATTAATCTCTTTCTACAGATGCTTAATTTCCCCAATAGAAGCAGCAGTCATAGACTGCTGTAGGAAATTCAATCTGTCCATCTTGGCCTGCAGAAAAGAATCAGTAAGAGGCTCCTTGCTTGTGCTCCCTCTTCTTAGAGTAGACATGCCTTGTTTTAGCTTGTACATGATTGAAGAAAAACTAACTTCTGAGTTGTTAGAACCTTACCAAATCCTCTTCACCACATTTCCACAATCATCATAGGAGAACCAAATTGCTTCATATCTTGCAATTCTGCAATGAGGCACATGCTGTTGACTTCGTGGCAGTAGTGTAATCATGATAGGATAGTGATCTGATGATGGTGTAGGTAGGACTTGAATGTTACCATCTCCAAAAACATCACACCATTATTTTGTAGCCACTGCTCTGTCTAATTTTTCTTTTGTAAAACTAGCATCCTGTCTATTATTGGACCATGTGAAAAATCCATACCCAAAATCCAAATCACACAAGTTACAGTCTTGTAGCACCTGGTGAAAAGGCTGCATTTGACTCTATTGCCTCTCAACACCACCCCACTTCTCATGATTATACAAGAGCTCATTAAAATCACCAACACAGCCACATACTTGGAGCGAAAATGTTCAAGGCTCTTAAAATATTGTAACCCAACATTCTTTGTTCAGTCACTGGGTGGCCATAAAAACATGTTAGCATCCACTTAGTATTCTCCTCAAAAATCACCCAAGTATTGATATGTCTTTGAGAAAAGGATTGAATAGAGAGAGATACCTCGTCTTTCCAAAAAATTGCCAAACATCCACTAAGCCCAATCTCATCTACAGAAAATAAATTCTGAAAACCATACTTAACTTTTAAAAGATCCAGTTTAAACTTCAACACCTTTGTGTCCATTAGAAAAATAATAGTTCGCTTATGAGTCTTGATCATGCAATCAAGATCACTAACTGTTCGAGGGTTGCCAATCCCTCAACAGTTCCAACTTAAGTGTTTCATTTCTCCCGGTGGGGCTGTAACACAGTTTCCATCTATTCATTCTTATTCTGAGTTTGTGCTCTAGACTTCCTAAGAGATTTGAAACGAAGAGTAGATGGCAAATCAAAACCTTTGAGAAATGACTTCCTCTTTCAACCACCTTTTGATATTTGAGATTGAGCAACCCCCAGCCTTCCACCCTCCCTAATGTGCCTTTTCCATTGCTGCAGTGAATTACCAAAGTCTATACCTGAACTAGAAAAGCCACTGCCCATACTATCCAACTGATTTAGACCAGAAACATGAAAACACAGCCCTTCCCTCTCCTTCATCATATCCACATTTACTGCATTCGTTGAAGCCAAAAGAGAATCTACACCAGATGGGGTCGAAGATTGTAGAGCAACAGTTTTTTCAGTTATTATTTTTTAGGGTACTATAGAATCCTTATCAGGACACGTGGACGTAACTGCCTTAGTAGTATTTTTAGAAACTTCCTGTAACTGTCCAGAGCAGTTATCATTTTCATGCAAATCCTCAGTAACTGCCATCTTCCTACCTTCAGTAGAAGAACACGATCCATGAGGAATAGCAGAAACAAATCTACTAAGTCCCATGAATGGACTTGAAGTAGAGGCTCTCATCCAACTACCATACTGTAGATTAGAAACATCCCTTCCAGAGCCAACCTCAGGCTTTTGAGAGCATCCATTCGTGCCATGTGAGAGCAATCCACAATAGAAGTAGAATCTCGGCATTCTCTAGTATTTAAATTGAATAAATGACCTCTTTCCATATACATTAATTGTCTTCCCTCGAATCAGAGGCATAGTAAAATCCAACTCGATAAGTACACGAAGGAAACGTCCTGAACTAGTACCCATATCGTCAGCCTCCACATGAATCACCTTCCCAACTGAACTACCCAATTGAACACCAATCTCAGTATTCATACATCCAAAAGGCAAATCATGCAACTAAACACAGAAATAAGTATTTGTGAAGGACATAGCAGACGGAGAAGTGAGGCCATCAAAATATTTAATGTAAAGAAGACACTGATCAAATGACCAAGGTTGGCCATCCCACACCTTTTGCAGTGCAGTCTCATTAGCAAATTCGAAGAGAAAAAGATTGAAACCCATGTCAATAATGTTGATAGTAGTATCCACTTTCCATATCTTCAACATAGTACCCTTAAAAGCATCACGGTTCACCCCCTTATCTGTGATAATCTTACCAATCAAACAGAATCTGCCCCTTTCTAAGGTTGCATGGATATCGCCTTCCCTTACAACAACATCCTTAGACTCCTCATCCGTTAGAGACAATCTATCCCACAAAGTAGTAATATCCTCAGCCATCCATGGATAGAGGTGAACAAAGAATGAATCAAACACTCCAATCTCCTTAGAGAAAGAACACGTTGCATGTGCAAACTCAAACCTTCGCTTGGCAAGAAGGAGAGAAAACTTTTGCCTCACGCTCAAGAGAAAGACTTAATTGCGGATAAATTTAGTAATAAGAGAGGAATTAGCGCCAGTCACAACAATATCATCCACATATATCAAGACATAAACCGAGGCACTTGAAGTAGAGAGAATAAATAATGATGAATCAGATATGGAACCATGGAACCCTAGTGCTAACAGTTTAGTGCTTAGCTTAGAAAACCCAGCCCTAGGGGCTTGTTTCAAACCATAAATGGATTTTTGCAGTTTACATATGTGACTAGGGAAGTCAGAGTTTACAAACCCAGGGGCTGTTGAATGTAGACATCCTGTTCCAAGTCCCTTTGTAGGAAGGCATTCTGAATTTTGAGTTGATGGAGAGACCATCTATTTTGCATTGCAATGGAAATCAGAAGACGGTTGGTAGCTGGTTTCACAACAGGACTAAACGTCTTTGTGTAATCAAGGTCGACTTGCTGATGGAAACCCTTGGCTACAAGGCCAGCCTTGTGTCACACAAGAGTCCCATTGGCATGCCATTTCGTCTTAAGGACCCATTTGGATCCTAATACATTGAAGCTGGAAAAGGCAGGAACTAGGTCCTAGGTTTTATTTTGGAGAAGGGCTTGAAATTCGGTATTCATGTCATTACGCCATTCCAAGAACTTGGAAGCTTTGGTATAGGAGGAAGTTTCCTCAAGGACAGAAGACGACATAGAAACAGTGAGGGAGAGGGATAGTTTGGAGGGGGCCACAAGATAGTGCCATTAGAGCGCAAGAAAGGATGATGGATGTGGGCTTTTGACCTGGTGACCATTAGGTCGGGTGCTAAGGGCTGAGAAGAAGGAGGTGAAACAGAAGCAGTGGGTGTGGAGGACTCAGGTAAATGAGAAGGGGAAGAGTATTAACGTGAGCCTAAATGAGATATGAGTGAGGGAGGCTCGATGGGCTCAGGGGATGAAAAAATGGGCCCAACAGGAAGCAAGTCTAGTGTGAGATTATGAGGTCGAGTAGTAGAGGGAGGTCGGTCTAGTATGGACGATGAGCTGGGCAGATAAGTGAAAGGAAAATGGGTCTCATTAATTCTAACATCCTGAGAAACATAAGTTCGACCAGTGGGTATGTGTAAATAGTTATACCTTTTATGATCAGGGGTATAGCCCATGAATACACATAACTGAGAGCAGAAGTCCATTTTATGACGATTAAATGAACGTAAATTAGGCCAACACGTAGAGCCAAAGGTATGCAAAAAAGAGTAATCGGGAGAATGACCAAATAGAGCTTGAAATGGGGAAATATTACGGAGGATTGGTGTGGGCATACGGTTGATGAGGAAAACAACGATTTGGAAAGCCTCAGTCCAATAGTTCGCGGGAACTGAGGCATGAGCTAAAAGAGACAAACCAGTCTCAGCTATGTGCCTATGATGTCTTTCGACACTGCCATTTTGAGCATGACAATATGGGCAAGTGATACGGTAAGAGATGCCAAAAGATTTAAGTAAAGGATGTAGGGTGAAATTCGCCGCCCCAATCAGTTTGAGTAGAAATGACATTGGTAGAAAAGTGTTATTCACAAAACGTAAAAAAGCCAAAAAAATAGTGGACACATCAGATTTTGCATGTAACGGAAAAAATCAAATATATTTCATGAAATTTTCTACAATGGAAAGATAAAATTTGTAACTAGAAGAGGACAGCACAGGTGTCGGTCCCCAGACATTAAGAAATAGTAATTCAAAAGCTTTATGTGACTGAGAAGAGGAAGGTGGATGTGGGAGGGCATGTGACTTGGCTTGAGCATAGGCTGAACATGAAGAAGGCACAGTATTAGTTGTAAGAGGAAGTTGAAAGTGATGGATGGTGGAAGAAGTGGTTCATGGAGAGGGGGTACCCGAGACGAGAATGCCAGATTTGGAAGGAGGTTCGTTCACCAATTAAAGCAGCAACCGAGGAAGACATGGTGGGAGAAGAGGAGATCTCGACATCAATGGCAAGCACATAGAGGCCATTCCTAACGGGTCCCTGAAGGAGCACCTCCTGAGTATGTAGATCCTTCACAAGAAAACCAGAAGAATTAAACTCAAAATAGACCAAATTATTTAAGCAAAATTGACGAACAAATTAAAGATTGCGAGTAATTTGAGGAACCTGTAAAAGTTTCTGGAGAAGAAATTTGTCAGTGGATGTGTAGATTTGAGCAGTTCTAGTGTTTGAGATTGGAAGGGAAGAGCCATTTCCAATGTTGACTTGGTCCGTGCCATGATAGGGAGCAAATTCTAAGCTGAGATTAGAGAAATCTGTTGTGAAGTGATTTTTTGCGGCTGTGGATTTGGGAGGTGTATAGTGAATTGTAAGAGAGGATGGTGGAGAGGCTAGGTAAGACTTGTTAAAACAGTGATAGATGATAAAGTGGTATGGCTTGTTTTGTGGCAGACTTGGCATTTGGGTCTTGTGCTGGAGTGATTAGAAAAGAAGTTGGGACTTGAGTTAGAGACATGGCCAGTGCCATGACCAAGCCGAGGACCACGACCATGACTTCTGTTAGAGGAGGGGAAAGGTGACTTGGTGATCATTGTAACACCCCGTATTTTAGTGTATTTTTATTAAATGATTATTTTAATTAATATGAAAATTTATTCTCTTGTTTTAAACTTAAGGGAGTTTTGATATATTATTTTATAATATTTTAAGTTGTAAAAAATTATTTTTAATGTGCTTTCCTATTATTATTTACTGTTTTGGCATTTAATATGATCTTTAATTTAAATTATTTTGTTTATGGGTTTTTAAATTATTATTGTTTTATTTAAGCCTTTCACTGCATTTAAGTTATTTTAATTAAATTTATTGTTTTAAAATTATTTTCATTGGATCATTTGTTGGGACCCCAAGATGTGAGGATTGAACCTCATTTTTTTCCTTCAGTTTTTTCTTTTCCCTCTTTTTCTTTTCTTTTCTTTCTTTTCCTCCTATTTTCTCCCATTGCCCAGCCCGTGACCAAAAACCAAACCCGTTTCTCTCCCCCATCCGTGCGTTCCTTAGCCCCTAGTGTCGTCGTGCGCCGCTTGTGTCTGACACTGTCCACCCTAGCCTTTTCCCCTCCAGCTGGCGACCACCCCACTCCAATTTCATCTCCTCCCTCACCGGCATTTGTCCCCACGCGCCACTCTAAGTCGCCGCCTTCTTTGTGCTACAACGCCGCCGTCGCTCCATCTCAGGCCACCACCTCTTCACCACTTCATCCCCGGCATCCCAACGACTCAAAGGACCCATCCCCAGTCCCGATCCGTTACCGGAGAAGCCCAACCAAACTCATCTCCGTTTTGCACTTTTCAGCCTTAAACCACCCATTTCCGCCGCCACCCTTGGCCAAAGGCCACCACCACTAGTTTCACCGACCTCCCTAGGCCCTACCCTATCAATTTCAAGTCTTGGTTCGACCCCGTTCAAAAGTGGGTTTTTGAGACCCACTGCCATAGTGTATTTTACACTGTGGAGTTGCTGTTTTGGCGCTTCCAACTCTTCCGTGATCCTCCGAAAATTATATTATAGCGTTGTAAGTATTTTCCCAAATAACTTTTGAGATTTAAATGTATTTTTGCACTAACACTCATTTACTGTATATTGGTTGGTTGTGTGATTGGATTGTGCTGTGTTTGGTTGGTTGTTGGATATTGATGTTGGTCTGGTACATTGCATGTGCACGCATGTTCATGTTTGTAAATAAAAATTGGATTTTCGTGTAATTGCATTTATGTTCATGTGTTTATGGAAAACTAGATTTTCATGTGATTTAAAGGAAAAGAGACTGTAGGGATGGTGGTAAGCAGGGATGGTGGTATAGTCCCGCCTGCGATTCCCGCCTACGGTGCACGCGATAGGGATGGTGGTAAGCAGGGATGGTGGTGTTGTCCCGCCTATGATTCTCGCCTACAGTGCACGCGATAGGGATGGTGGTAAGTAGGGATGGTGGTAGAGTCCCGCCTGTGATTCCTGCCTACGGTGCACTCGATAGGGATGGTTGTAAGTAGGGATGGTGTTGTAGTCCCGCCTGTGATTCCCACCTACGGTGCATTCGGTAGGGATGGTGGTAGAGTCCCGCCTGTGATTCCCGCCTATAGTATCCTATAAATGTTTTTATGCGAATCATTTTCTGGGAAAAGTCTGGATTATTATTATTTTTGGGCCAAATGGGATTTTGGCTTGTGTTGGAAAATATTCATTTTCGGGAAAAATGATGTTTTGAGGCTAAGGCATATTTCATCATATGCATGCATATTGGTCGCATTAATGCGTTTTTATCTTGAGTTGTTTGGATTATAACTTACCTGCGGTACCATTTTCTGGTACCGTAGATTTTCATATTGTTGATGCAGATGCCGAGCCTGAGGATTTGGCTCCGCCGGAGGAGTGATCTGGGATCATTCGGGTTATGTTTATTTTCAGCTCTTGTATTATTTTGGGACAGTGGTATTGCTTTTAAACGCTTTCATTTTTGTATATTTGTATTAAACAAATTCTGGTACTAGTTGACTTATTATATTATCCGCTGCATATTTTATTGTACACTGTTGCTTGTACACACACTTGGCACTTGTCGTTGGGATGTGTGACCCGTGTTGTCATCATCCTGACGTCATGATTCCCGTGTTATTTTGTACGTTGGAGTCGGGGCGTCACAATCGTAGTGTGGGCTGCAACAGGACTTCCCGAAAGAAGAGATTCGGTCTGGTGGGCTAGTCGAGATTTTTGGTTAAGCAAATAACCATAATCTTGAGAGGAGCCTAAGGGATTGGGTCGAGTAGTGATAGAGGTTACAAGTGACCCATAGTCGGTACCCAGGCTTGCAATAAGGTAGGTGATAAACTCAGAAGAGGAAAGGGGTTGGCCAACCAATGGCTCCATTGGTTACAAAAGGCATACGAAGAGGAATTATCACTTGGGAGGTATTTGAGCAAGAACTTGTCATGGGCTGAAGCGCAGCTGCAGTGACTGGGTGGAAGAACTGTGTGGTGGAGAGATGAAGAACGGTTGGCAGTTTTATTGATTGAGCTGCATAATTGCATATTTTATCTATTTAAAACCAATAATTTTTAATTGTTTTATTATTTTATCATTGGTTTTAGATGGATAAAATGATTAAGAGGCATAAAATCCAAGTTGTGAATTAAATTGATTAAAAGCATAGTTTATGCTTGATTTTATAACTTGTGATTTATTTGGACAATAATTTCTCATGCACAACACACTCTTAATATTTTATTTTTCATCTCTTGTTTAATTTTATTTATTTTAGTTTCTTTATTTTATTTTATTTTATTTTATTTGTCTAAGTTTTATTTTTTATTATTATTTTTGCTTGTCTAATTTTTATTTTATTTTGTTTTATTTTATTTTATCTTATGTTATTTTATTTTTATTTTATTTTATTTGATTTTTCCTTTTTTTTATTTGATTTTTCTGTTTTTCAGATTTGCCTAAACGACATGTAGTTTTTCTTAAACGGAAAAACGACATGTCGTTTACTCCTAAGAGCTAAAACTGTCGTATGCTAAACGACAGGTCGTTTAGTCAACTGATGAAA
>QEOT01000589.1:100082-117410 GCA_003123785.1 Pterocarya stenoptera
GAAAGAAAAGAAAGAAGCAGTGCACGTGAAATGAAGAAGAAGAAAAATAAAAGAAAAGCGAGTGGGCTGAAGACAGATACAGATCACGCACATGGGACAGCAGATTCAAGCACACGCACAGTACAAATTTGAAGCCTATATAAGGCTTGTAAGCAGATGAAGTTTGGAGGCGGGTGAGACGCCCAGTAGGCAGATGTTAGACGCCCAGTAGAGTCTGGGTGGGTGAGACACCCAGTAGAGTAGTTTAGGAGTAGTCTGCAGATTTTTAGGAGAAAGTGCAGATGAAGTGAGGGAGTTCGGTGATGCAGTTGAGAGCCTAAATGGACCAACTGTGTTATCGAACTGTTCTCCTTTATCTGTAGTCTCCACTTTTATTTTATTTTATTTTTTTATTTTAATTTATGTCCTTTATTTTTTTAGCACTTTTAATTCTTGCAATTAATTGGTATTGTTATTAGAAACTTTGATTATCTATATATTTCTCTTGATTCATTGTGATTTTCGAATACAGTGAATGTTTGAAAAATCCCTGTGATAATCAATTGGACTTATAGATATCTCTACCATCAATCCTGCACTTTTATTTTAGATCAACAATAAAATTCATATTGTGAGTTTGATTAATTGATTGGTATTATTAGAAACGTTGATTATCTATATACTTTTCTTGATTCATTGTGATTTTCGAATACAGTGAATGCTTGAGAAATCCCTGTGGTAATCAATTGGACTTGTGAATGTCTCTACCATCAATTATTCAGACTTAACATTTGATGATTAATTTTCTTGGGCTTAATTGATAAATCTTCCAGTTAGACAGAAATATTATTCTAGTCTAACTGAGTTAATTTTATTTTTCAGTACTTTTAATTTCTGCACTTTATTTTACTGTCCTTAATTTTCTGCACTTTAATTTTCTGCAATTTATTTTATGCCATTTAATTTTTCAGCTCATTTTAATTTCAGTCTTTTAATTTCCAGCAATTTAAATTCACTGTCTTGCATTTTAATTTCTTTAATTTGCACTGCATCTCAAACACTCAAATCAACCAAAAAATGAATCTGGTTCACGACCAGTAAATCCTCTTTTCACTGCACTCTTTCATCCATTGTACATATCATCACTTTTTATTTTTATTTTCTCATTGTAAATATTTCCACCATTTTACATGAGTTTATCTTTAGCACTTTTCCTGTGGAGACGATCTAGGAATTTATTCCTAATTACTACGCGACACACTCCTGCACTTGGGATAGCCTTTTGTGCTGCTCATTCTCGAACGAGTCACCAAATCCAGTTCAAACAGATCTTAGGAATCCATCAGAGGTATTGGATGATAAGGTGAATAATCTTGAGAAGGAGAGGTGCCTGAGTAAGAGACCTGTTGAAAAGGAGAGCCCTGATGAGCTGCAGGTTGCTGTAATGGAGATAATCTGGTTGGATGCCGTGTATATTAGTATTAGTTATAGTGATTTAGTATAACTATATTAATATAAATGATAATTAAATTTTTTTAAATTTTCTAAAAACTATGTTAGTATAAGTATAACTATAGTCTAGACTCTATTAAACTATTAGTATTAGTTAAATAGTTATAGACTTATATATTAGTATAGCTATATAAATTATAATATATTAGACTATATAATAGTATTAATATTAAACTATTAGTATAGTTATATATTAGTATTAGTTATAAACTTATATCTCAGTATAGCTATATATAGCTATATATTACTATTAGTTATAAACTATATATTAGTATAACTATATAATACATTATCAATTACATTTTCATTTTTAAGATTAAACTTTTATTTTATAATAACATTATCTTATGTATAATTATATTAATAGCATATTTAATATATGATATATAATTATATTATATTATATATAGAAAACTTTCACATATAATTATACATTATATATAAAACTTATATATTAATATATATAAAATATTTTGTATAATTTTAATTTTGTATAAAACTTATTTATAAAATATTATTTTATATATATATATATATTTTTCAACCGGTCTGAAAAATTTCAAAACTAGAATCAGACAGGTTCCGATTGGTTTAGGGATTCTAAGAACCAGTCTCAAAATCGGTAAAACAGATTCGGTCCGGTCTGGTTTACCGGTTTAAAATTACACTCCTAAGTAGATGGTTTTTTCTTGTAGAGTTGCTAGATTCTCCACATTTGTAGTGATTCTCTCCATTTATAGATGTTTCATTCTTTCTTTAGAGTAACTAGTATTACTTGTCTTGTGTCATTTTTACACCTAAGTTAATCTCTTTTAATTTTATGCTTTCATTTTATTTTATTAATGGACTTCTGGCAGGCTGGACTTAATTCATTTTAAAATTTTACTACATACAGTTAATTTTGTATATTTTTTGCATATTTTATTGATATAATTTACTAAATTAATTATTTTATATTAAAAAAAATGATATGACCAATCACATTCGCAAAATATATAAAGAATATATAAAAATAATTACAATATATAAAGAATATATAAAAATAATTGCCCATAAAATTTTTAATCATTTATATTAAAAGCATTCTTAAATATATATATTTCTCATTTTAAATGATGTAAACACTCTGACAAGCGGAATGTCCAAGTTCCTTGTCAGTTTGTAAAAAAAGGTAGCCTTGGCAACGCAAAGCAAACAAAAAAAGACTTGTAGCAAAGACCACGAGGAGTTTATTATGTTATTTTCGTCTCGGTCTTGGTTGTTTATTTATAAACTCTCTCTCTCTCCTCTCTCTCTCTCTCTCTCTCTCTCTCAAGCTTTCCATGGTTTGAGGGGGATTCTGTTCCCATTTTCTTACTTTTCTCTTTCTCTCTTGTTTCGCGGCGAGGGAGGAGGAAGTAGAGGAGTAGAAGAAAGAAATTTCTCTCACTCTACGAAACTTCCTCTCTCTCTCTCTCTCTCAGCTTGACTTTTGATCGAAGACAAAGCTTTCTTCTTTAATCTTCCAGACAGTGTGCCCATCTTCAAGTATGTGCTGTCCTTGACCACTCTATCGCTCTCTCTGTTGTTTGTCTCCAAAATTTACTTCTCTCTCTCACTCTCCCTCCCTTCCTCTTTCTCTGTGTATACTTCTTAATAATTGGAGGTAATTCTGATTTTAAAGGCTTTATTTTTCTTTCTTTTTTCAATCTAAGTTCTGGATGTTATTTATTCGTGAGTTTTAATAACTTCTAAAGAAGAATGATGAAGCCTTCTGGGTTCGGGCTTAGTGAGTAGGTATTGGTGTGCTGAGATTGGACTACTTTTGGTGGATTATTGCTTAATTTGAGTTTTGGTACTTGCTGACTGCTGTAGTAGGTGAAGTTTATAGCCTTATCTTCTTTTTTGGGTGGGGGGGTTGACTTGACTTTATATGAATGATTGGTTTTATGTTAACTGTTACTGCAGTAATTGAATCATAAGTTTGTGACGCGTTTGACGACGTAATGGTGTGATTGGCCCCCTATGGAAGTTATTGGTATCCATAACCAATTTCCAGGGTTAGGTGTTGAATTGGTGAACAATGCTCCGGATTTTTCTATTGGCCTTGATGAGATAAAAAGGGAAAAATGATACTTGATCCGAGTTCCAGTGGGCTGAGCTATTTGAAACTCTTGGTTCTTCATGATCATGTTCAATATCTGTAAGATGATTGATGATACATAATTGTTCACTATAAAATGTGTTTCGATGACTAATTGATAGAGAGTTACTTGGCCACACGTGTGCTTTTTCACTGCTCGTACCTCAATGCAATTTCTCGAACCGTTTTGAAGAATTTGTGCATGAATTTAACTTCAACAAAGTTGAACATTAATTATTGAAAGTATCATACATTTCTTTCCTCCATATCAATTGCTGCATACTTACTAAAACCAATTGTTACATATTCATTTCTTCATGTATCTGAGAATGAGTTGATTGTTTTATAATAGCTTAACCTCCAGTTTTCTTTCAGTTGGTGTCATTAGAAATTATCTAGGCGGAGAAACCTACAAAGTACTCCATGTTGGGTCATTCTGAAGGTGCCTAATCTTTCTTCAGCTCATGAAAACTAGTATCATACACGTACACGTGTTTATAGTGTTTGACTGTGTGTGATTATACAAGTGTCATACCCATTGCTTCATTATCAAGAATTTTTTAGGTCAATTCAACATTACATCGGTTAATGTTCTCGAAGAAGAGGGGACAGCTGCTTGTGGAATCCCACCTGGAATTAGTGCATTTCGTTCATCAAATGATGTGGGCTTGTTTTCTAGCTCCTTGCTTGTTCTTCCACGTAAAATATGTATGTCTAAGCTCATGTTTAGCGATATTGCAGATATCAACGGCTTATCACATATTGAGGACTTATTTTTGTCAATATGCAGTGAATTTTACGGATTTTGAACATGGTGGTCAATCTGTTGATGGTTACTTGCCTAATTTAAATAAACTTCACCAAGTTAATGAGCCTATGAATCCACTTGAAGATGTTGAAGCAAATGCAATAGAAAGGATGCTCCCTGATGATGAAGACGAGCTTTTTGCTGGCATAATGGATGATTTTGACCTAAGTGGTCTGCCTATTCAGCTGGAGGATTTGGAAGATGACCTTTTCAGCAGTGGAGGGAGCATGGAATTAGATTTTGAGGCCCAAGAAAGCCTTAGCATTGGTATCTCAAAATTAAGCATTTCTGATGGTATCACTTCAAATGGAATTGGTCACTATGCAGTTCCAAATAGTGTGGGAACAGTGGCTGGGGAACATCCCTATGGGGAGCACCCATCAAGGACATTGTTTGTGAGGAATATCAATATCAATGTTGAGGACTCTGAATTAAGAGCTCTTTTTGAGGTAATTTATGTTATAGTTGGCATGTTTCATTAAAGTTGTGACTGCCTATTTTCACACTGCCTTGCTTATTTTAGGTGAGATCTTGGCATACAGTATGCTCTTATCTGAAATTTTCCAAACCCCACACTTGTGGTCTTCTGGGTATTTTGACATACTGCATTAAGAATTGTATAGCTGGACAAGTATGATAAGATTTTTTATTTACTTTCTCTAGATTACCAAGTTCCATATTATGTTCTACGGTTGGATTGTGTATCCAAGGTTTACTTTCCAGGGATTTCCAAAGGACCTACCTTGATGAGGTTCCACGCTATACAAAAAAATGTTCCACATATAATGGTAAGGAAGCCTGATCGTGCTTGCTACTGTCTGATAGAGAGAATATTTTCACTCTCCCGTTTCTTTTTTCCTCTCTTTTCTTTCTCGGGGTGTCTCTTTTGTACTAACCTCCTGTACTAGTGTGGATCTCCTTCTGGCATTTTTCTAATGTATCTATGCTTACAGAAATGCCCTTTGCTGGTCTTTAAATCTTAACGAAACTAAGATTTTTAACTAGTATGTGCTGTTGGTCACCTCTTCTAATAAAAATATGCATAACTCTACTTTTACATACTTGTTTTGGAGAGTATTGAGCCTGTTCCCTGTGTACTTGACTATGCCTACTTTCTATCATCATCAAATTTACTGTTGAAAAAAAAAACTCAAGCCAAGGTTGAATGATATTGCCGTGAAAACACTAGAAAAGTTTGGGATAATCTTGGAACGAAAGAAAAACTGGAAATAATTAGAAAATTTCATGAGTTTCTCGAGTGATGGTGGAGTGAGTTTGAATTTTTTTATGTTTTGAAATTTTGATTAGTTTTGTGATTTAGATTTCAATTTTAGGATTTTTTTAAATTATTATGATCCATGGCTTGGAATTGATTCAGTTTTCAGATTTTGTTATATATTACGCTTAATGAGTTATGATAAAAAAAGGCAAGTTAGTTAACATGGTTAAGTTAGTTTCTTAGTTCAGTGAATCTCCTTGAATCTAAATTGATGGATCAACTGTGTTTAAGAGGAAGTGCAATTCCAATGGTTATAAATGCGACCACATCTTGAGGTGAGCAAAATTTTTGGCAGTTATCTAGTCTCTCACTTTTGGTCTTCTAAGAGAGTGATGTCACAAGAGGAGAGAAAATTAATTTTTAAACCTCTCAATTTTCCTATAGATAGAGGGCCTCTCCTATTCAATTTCTCAGACCACTCAATGGAGTTTCATTTTCCTTAGAAGAGTGAGTTAAGTGTTGCTTAGAGAGGGCTACTAGAGAGAGACCATTCAACTTTCCAGCAATTGATGATACCTGCTTGGATCTTCAAACAACAGTCCCTCGTCTTCAAAGAGCGTACGGTTAGATCCGTAGTAGTATTAATAGGCTGAGCACCCAATAAACCAGTTTCTTCCAATAAGTCAAGTACATACTTCCTCTAAGATAGACTAATACCTTTACACCTACCAACTTCAATCCCAAGAAAGTATCTGTGTTTTTCTAAATCTTCAGTGTGAAACCTATCCTTGAAAAAAATTTTCAACCTGCCAATCCCTCATCGGTCACTTCCAGTAATTACAATATTGTCCACATACTATCAACAAAGTATAACTTGCATCAGTATGTAGGATTTAGGCAGAACATTAAATTGTTAGTCTGACATCTAAGAAGATCAAAATCCAATATATCATAAGAAAACTTCCCTAACTAGCCTTGGGGATTGCTTCAAGGCATATAGTGCCTTATTTAACTTGCACACAGTACCCTGATACTGCCTTTGAGCAACAAATTCAGATGGTTACTCCATGTAAACTTCCTCAAGTATGTCATCAGGTAGAAAGGCATTTTGAACATCTGATTGAATAGTGGCCAATCAAGATTAGCTACAAGGAATATTCAGTACTTGTATGGAAGAGATTTTGGCAATGGAGTGGAGTGTAGAGTCAAGCTTTGAACATTGAACCTCTACTATGTATAATGTTGAATCACCACTTATTCGAAAAGCTTAACATAATGGGAGAAGGTAAATTTAATTATTTAAATTATATCCTAACACTAGTAAGGTTTGTTGTTAAGAATATATTGGAGTTTTATTTATAACATAGTTTACGATCTTTGAGACTATTTACCACTTTTCCCTTGGCTTCTATCTGTAATATTTTGACAATGCTTTGTTTTGCATAGACTCATATAAACTTATTTTTTAAAGCCATTAGCTTTTGGTTGGATTTATGATCCAACATACAATATGATGTATTGCTCTTGCTTAAAAACTTCTTTGGACATGTTCCTGCTATGACATAATGCGTGATGAAAGGAATGACTACTCTTGAGTAAAAGGAAAAAATATGCGGAAATTTCTAAGGAAGCTAATCCTTTAACCTCAGTGAGCAATATGATGCATTGCTCTTGCTTAAAAACTTATTTGGACATGTTCCTGCTATGACATAATGCGTGATGAAAGGAATGACTACTCTTGAGTAAAAGGAAATAATACGCAGAATTTCTGAGGAGGCTAATCCTTTAACCTCAGTGAGGTTTATATAATTAATCACAAAATGGGTATCGCAATGTTAACTTAGTGGCTCCAACATCCCTGGGCTTTGGTCTAGATGTGTAATCTACTGCACCCTCAATTAGACTTAGCTCTAGTAGTGGGTAATGATTCTGTTGGGCACTGTTGATATATTCATATTTAGTTGTGAACAGTTTTACATTGTGTTGTCTATAACTTATCAAAAGTGAAACTGCTTTTCGTGTATTTTTTTTGGCAGCAATATGGGGATATCAGGACTTTATACACTGCATGCAAGCACAGAGGCTTTGTGATGATATCTTACTATGATATCCGAGATGCTCGTAATGCTATGCGTGCATTACAAAATAAGCCCCTGAGGCGAAGAAAACTTGACATTCACTTTTCAATTCCAAAGGTTGGAAACAGGATGCTTGTTTTAATGATTCGGTTGGAGACTTTTGATATGTGATTCTATCAATTTCTATAACATGCATCTTTATTTCTGCACTATAATCCAGGATAACCCATCAGAAAAGGATGTCAACCAAGGAACTCTTGTGGTATTCAATTTGGATCCATCAGTATCAAATGATGACCTTCGCCAAATATTTGGGGTGTATGGGGAGGTCAAAGAGGTGCTACTTCTTGGACATATATCTTCTATATGTTTGATTCTTTAGTGTTCATGAAATCAGATTTGTATGTATACATGGCATGCCATTTAGTTCTTTAAGTTATAATTTCCTTGGAATGAAATGCAGATCAGGGAAACACCGCGCAAGAGACATCATAAGTTCATAGAATTCTATGATGTTAGAGCTGCAGAGGCAGCTCTTAGAGCATTAAATAGGAGTGACATTGCTGGGAAACGCATAAAGCTTGAACCTAGCCGTCCTGGTGGAGCACGCCGAAGGTAATTTTTATGTTACCGTTTTGTATTGTTAGTGTTGCTGTTATTACAATTTGAGCTTATTCATCCTTGTTGGCATGAATTCTTTGTCCTTTCTCTCTTAGAATAAGATTGGAATGTAAAGCCCTATTGTCTCTGTTTCCCAATCCCATCTACCACCCCGGCCAATTCCCAGCAGCTGCATGTAATTAGATTTGTATGAATAAAAGTAATGGGAAGCATTTTGGATCTCATGACAGAACAAAATGGATTTTTTCATCCCAATGCCTCCCAGAGCAAAAAGACCATTTGGTAGTGAATTCAAACACAATGGGTTACAGTTTGGCATGTAGTTCTCCTCAAATGTTTAAAGACCTCAAGGTTAGATTGCTTGGCCCAAGAATTGGATCCTTTTATGTAACAAACAAAGAAGCCCCAAGTCACATCTAGGTTGATATTCTAAAAATACTAGTCATGGTTCAATTTAAGTTACTTGGAAACAGTATAAGAGACAAGAACTTCCCCGTCCACGTAATGTGGGACACCATCCACCGCATTCTTATATTCAATTTATTGTATTTACAGCCTCCCCACTTAAATACCTGACAGTCTCGATGGGCCATGCCATTATAGGTGGCACAGTTCAAGTTCCATACTTTTAGTTCGATTTGTTTCTAATACCATTTATAACGACTTAAAACTGCCCAAATCACATTTGGGCCTCTACTCCAAAAGATTAGTTGATGTTATGATTGCAGCTCCTTGGGACTCAACATCAAGAGCAAGAACTTCCCCCTTCAAGCAATGCGAGATTCAATTCACGACTTTCTAATACTCGGTCCCGGGTATTACATCATCAAGGACAGCTACCCTCTGATGTTTTTTTCAACTGATAACTAATCAAATCCATTGAGCCCACGTGATTCAACTACGACAGCTATTGACTAGGATGTGCATCAAACAAGCTTGGTGGCTTGAACTATATGAATAAATATCTTCAAGGAGTCACTGTAGTGGGTTTCAAACCCTGGTTCAGCAGCTCCTGGTATCATGGCTTGAGCGACCGGACGTTCGTAACATTTTTCCACCGTTTTGAGCTTGACTTATTAGAAATAACAACTAAAATATTTGTTTTTTGGGGGACATGAAACCAAGTTTGAAAGGCCTATAATACCGTAATACAACCAACATAGCTCGTGTACCTTGATGCTGATGTTACTGTAGATCATGTATTTGTACTTTGCTCAACTCTAGGCATGGTAATGTTGCTTTTAATATGAAGGAAACCAGCCTGTCCACAATATAGACAGGCACTTTTATAATGTAGTATTGAGGACAAAATACTTATGTGCTGCATTTGAACTTCCTTTGGGGGTGCGTCTGGAGAAGAGACCAAATTTCACTTGTAATACATTAGTTTGAGAGTAGGAGGTGAAGACAAGAGAAACTGAGTGTTACTAAACTTAAATGTTTTTCCTTAGCACCAGATATAAAAGATTCCATTATCAAAGTTATAAAACCAAAAGTACTTTATTGGAAGAAAACATCCCTAACAAGGTTCACAGCAGCACTTATTGAAAAAGAGTCTAAAATCATGTGTTATAATAACTAGCTGTGGAAATAAAGCAAATAACAAAACCCAAAATCATCAAACCTCAGTCTCGTCCCCCTTGGCTATATCCTGTCCTGCAGCATCTTCATGAATATCATCACCTGGGATAGGCGCGCACACAAAAAAAAAAAAGAGTTGGAATGCGTAATAAGAACTACATCATGGTTTTTAGTCAAGCATTAACAGTCAGTCATCATCATCATAATACAATACATAACAATTAACCTCATAGAGACATACATTCCTTTATTTTCATATCCTTGATGGCCATTACACACTGTTACCCCGTGTGCTAGGGTTAGTGACCCCTGCGGTCTCGACTCTATCCGTGGCTAGCGGATAAGAACCTAGCCCTCCTCAGGAATGGCTGCCAGTGACGCATTCCGGCATTTCAACCTAGCCCTTAACCTCATGGTACCATCTTCATTATCATGGCCTATTCATTTATTTCCTCAATGGTAACCATTAGGGGTTGGCACAAGTGGTAAAGGCCTTGGACTTGGGGTATGCTCCCCTCAGGTCCAAGGTTCAAATCGTCTTGGGTGCAAACAATTTCTAGGGGTCATACCTCTTGGTGAAAAGTCAGCGATTTAACCAATTCCGTATAGAAAAACTTTCGAGAGTGCGGTGCACGGGACTGGGGTTTACTCTGCAGGGGTGGATCCAAAGGGCCCTGCCTTGGAGAGATTTCCCGACATAAAAAAAAAAAAAAAATTTATTTCCTCAACAGTCAAACATGCAATCATTCCTTTCATTTATTTTCTTTCCATTTAACCTTTCCTTACCCTCTCTTTCATTCATTTAAAATATATAGTCGTACTATGTACATATCAAGCTATCAACAGTCATACATTTACATGTTACATGCATCACATTAATAATAAGGGTTCATGTAATAGGGGCTGCCATGAACAATCTATAGATATATGGTTTTGAACATGTGCATATCTATACCGTAATGAAAATGACATTTCTCAGTTACATTAAATGATGTGAAAGGGTATGATCATAGTCATTTACCTCAAGTCTTCTGCAAAGTAAGCTTAAATGCAAACCCCAAGGGGTTGGCTCAAGTGGTGAAGGCTTTGGTCTTGGGGTATTACTTCCTTCAAGGTCTAAGGTTCAATACCTTATGAGTGCAAATAATCTTTTGGGGCCACATTCCCTGGTGAAAAGTCAACGATTTAACTAGTTTCGTATAGGGAAACTTCTGAGGGTGCGGTGCATGGGACCGAGGTTTACTTTGCAGGGGTGGATCTGAAAGGCCCTGCCTTGGAGATGTTCCTCGACGTAAAAAAGAAAAGTCCTTGGAGAGGTTCCCCGACATTAAAAAAAAAAAAAAAAAAAAAATTAAGCTTAAATGCACGTGTCTCAAAGCATCAAAAGGAACCTATAATAATTCATACAGTCAAATAAACATTTTCTTACGCGTAAATAAAACATGAATATAAAACATGCAACTACGCCTAAAGGCTTCTTGTGATGTCTAACATCCTCTTAACTCAACCCTAATTACTGGTACAACTCTAAACCTACTTTCCTTATGACTCACATTCTTCTTTTATTCATTGCATAAAATCATTACATGACTTCCAAAGTATCACTAATCAGGACGAATATGAAACCGTTATATTTACATTAATAGTACTTATCAGAAAAAAGAAAGAAAGAAGAAGTATCACCAATCATTCTTGCGTAACCTAAAATCCTCCACATGAAATAATAGACTCCAAAACACAATCCCCCATCATTTCCAACATATTGCCCGAAATACTATAAGTGGGTGAAACCCTTAACCAAGCATTGCCATTAAATCACACTCAACTTGTTTAAGCTGCAACTAACCCATGCAAGACTTTGAAACCTCAAACTTCAACCTACACTCATGGACACATCAACTCATAGTCAATTCGCATTGCACCAACATAAAATGTAGACACTCCTACACAGTCACATACCACCTTCCTTCCACGTATGCTTTCACATACCTGAAGTCCCACTAATCCTCTCATACATTTGTAGGTATACCAGCATCATACATACATTGAGATGCAACTGCCCAGCCCTTACACGAACACTCTCCCCCTTGGTTCCATGTAGATGCACTCAAAACTCACACATACACACTTATATCAAATGTTCGCGGCCCTTACATCACTTGGTTACACTTAACATATGTAAGAGAGGGAGGGAGGGAGGGAGGGAGGGAGTTTTTTACCTAGAGAGAGGTCTGAGCTGCCGCAAGGGGCGTGGCCAAGAGTTGCAATTTGTTGTTTGTTTGCCCTGTTTCGGTTATCAAGAACAGAGAGTTACAAATTGGTGGTCATGGTACATGGGTCATACCAAGGGTTGAACCAAGGGAAGAGGGTGAGGAAACAATCGTTCACCAACCTGTTTCCATACCAGGTTGGGAGGTGGAAGGTGGCGTGCTTCCTTGGGCTGCGATGGTTTGACCTATGTATCAATTCTTGGCTTGAAGCACGCTGTCTGTGCGCTAGGAATGGCTGGGGCTCTTTCTCTTGGTCCAGACAGTGGGGGGTGGTGCAAGGCTGCTTTGTGGTAGTGCTGTGAAGGATCAAGGTCATGCATAGTGGTGTCACGGTGGTGGACGAAAGCTATGCACAAAACAGGGACTGGTGCTTAACATGTGTGCTGTGCAATGGTTATGGATTACCTACCAGTGGATGGCAGTGCACAGAGGAGTTTGGCAGTTGTGGTAGTGGCACAATGGAACAAACCACGAGAGTGGTGGTGGTGTAGGGTGCAAGGAGCCGACGTGAACCCAAGAGTTGATCATGATGTGTGTGTGTGTGTGTGTGTAGTGTGATAACCGTGCTTACCTGCTGGTGGTTGGGTGCTGCGCATGGAGGAGATGGTGGATGCTGGAGGCCAACCTACTAGGGAGGAGCTATGGAGGATGTGTCCAAAAAACCCTAGGGTTGGAGTGAGTTTATGTGAAGAGGCCTATATATGTATATGGGTCCACTCTATTCGTGAAGCCAAGCGGATTGGATCTATAACTGGGTCATGCATATGGGTCCCGGTTTGGGCCCTTTTTCCATGGGTCTTGGTCTTGGTTCCTCGCACACCCATAATGGGCTTGACCCATGGGTCCTAGATCACTACCCTAACCGAAATTCCTCTCAAGCTAACTTCTAAACACACTAACTTAACCCCTGAAATCCTTTAGGGTCCACTTCTAACTCCTTTCTAACTAACCTCAATAAAATAAATTAAAGCCTAATAAAATATCCAAACCTGAGCTAGGTTTTTCCTAAAATACAACCTTAATAAAATAATTGCTAATAGCTAAGTAAATAATTTGCATAAATTAATAACCTACCATAAAATACTACTACTTATAATAATACTAATACTTATCTAAAATATATCGGTGTTACAGTCTCCTCTTAAAAAAATCTTGTCCACGCGATTTACATGTACCTCGACCAAAAAGAGAAAGGTACTTGTCCCTCATGTCCTCCTCACGCTCCCATGCGGCTTCCCGCTCTAAGTGGTTGTTTCTTCGCAGTCTCACCAATGAGATGGTTTTGTTACGAAGTACCTGCTCCTTCTACTCCAACATCTCTATTGGTGATTCTTCATAGGTGAGGTCCTTACGAACTTGAGTGGTGTTTATTTCAATAAGTGCAGAGGATCAGGGATGCACTTCCTCAACATCGAGACATGGAATACATCATTTATAGTATATAGCTAAGGCGGTGGTGCTAGTTGGTAGGATACAACTCCAACTCTCTCTAGTATCTCAAATGGCCCAATATACCTTAGGCTTAGCTTGCCCTTTTTCCTGAACCTCATATTACCCTTCATCGGGTCAACCCTGAGGAACACCTTGTCCCCTTAACATAAAATAATACTAATAATAATAATATCAATAATTCTCTAAAATATATCGGGGTGTTACATCATGACTGTGAGGTTGATGCCTCAACTAAATTCATTAATCTACGTTAATCCACTAGTTTGAGAGTAGGAGAAGAAGACAAGCTTATTTGGGCCCTTCCCAATAATCAAATGTCCAATGCTAATTTGAAGTCTTTATTCTTCAAGATAAAAGTCCTTTTCTTTGGAAGAGAATATGGCAGACTAAGGTCCTTTCAAGAGCTGTGTTTTTTGCCTGGATGGCCTTTCTTGGAAAGATTCTCAGCATGGACAATTTGAGGAAAAGACACATTGTTGTGGTCGAGTGGTGCTACATGTGCAAGAGGAGTGGGAAATCTATGGATTGGCTTTTACTCCCTTGTGAGATGACTATTGCTTTGTGAAGTGACTTTTTTAGTCTGATTGGTTTGACTTGGTTCATGTCCAGCATAGTGGTGAACCTTTCTCACCCTTGGAGAGGGTTAGTCGCAGCTTAGTTGCAATAGACAGCTTTCTATTGACTTTAATCGGCTCAATTTACATGATTTCCTTTATCTTTTTCTTCGAGATAGGCCTCTCTCTTGTAGACATCTTATATATATTTGGAGTGCACCTTCTGTGCTTTCTCAAGAAATTTTTATTAATTATCAAAAACAGTTTTAGATAGTAATTAATTTAATTGTTTATGAGCTAAGGGGAGGGGACATTGTGTGAAGGTAGCTCAAGCTCCAGCAGAGAAAGAGCTAAGGGGAGGGGACAAGCTCCACAATTATGAAGTCCAAAATAGTATCTTGGAATGTCCAAGGGCTTAACGCGGCAAATAAGTGCCTTCGGGTGAAAAACCTGCTTCGTGAGTGGAAGACGGACATTGTGTGTTTACAGGAAACTAAACTGAAATTTATCACAAGGAGGATTGTCCAGAGTTTATGGAGCTGTACATATGTGGATTGGGCCTATCTTGCTTTTGATGGGAGCATCAGGAGGTGTTTTGGTGATGTGGGATAGAAGGGTGGTGGAGAAATTGGAGGTGTTTATTGGGGAGTATACAGTGATATGATCTTTTATGAGTGTTGATGATAATTTTGTATGGGCCTTTGCTGGCATTTACTAGCCAAATCTGGACAACAGTAGAAGATTATTGTGGGAAGAACTTACCCGAATCCATAGCTGGTGGAATTTACCATGGTGCATAGGTGGTGATTTCAACGTTATACGATTCCCAAGCGAACATTCAGGAGACAGCAGGCTGCGACCAGCAATGACAGAATTTTCGAAGTGTATTTTTTACTTGGGTTTGGTGGATATCCCCCTCATGGGAGGTGCTTATACGTGGTCCAATAATCATACGTGGTTTAGATTGGACATATTCTTGGTCTCATTGGAGTGGGAAACACACTATCCGGACCTTTGCCAAAAGAGGTTGCCTCACCTTTGTTCGGATCATTTTCCACTATTATTAAATTGTGGGGACATTCAATGAAGGCGTCGATATTTTAAATTCGAGAATATGTGGCTGAAAACCGAAGGTTTTGTGGAAAGGGTACGACAATGGTGGTCTTCGTACCGAAGGTAAACTAAAAGCTCTAAAGAATGATTTGAAGTTATGGAACACTCAATCATTTGGTGATGTAGGTGACCGTAAAAATTCCATGTTGGAGGAGCTTTGAGAGGTAGAGAGGACACGAGGGTCGGGCTCTCTACCTGGAGGAAGTTTCTCTGAAGGCTGAATTAGTGGCAGATCTAGATAGGGTTATGTTATTGGAGGAGATCTCTTGGTACCAAAAATCAAGAGCATTGTGGTTGAAAGGAGACTGAAGTATAAAGTTCTTCCATAGAGTGACCAACTCTCATAGAAGAATTAACAACATTGAGATGTTGAAAATAGATGGCAGGGACTGTTTGGAGCTCCTATGATTAGGAAGCATGTTACTGACTTTTTTGAACAATTGCTTTGTGAGCTGGTGGGATGGTGGCCAAAACTCGATGGACTTGCTTTTGAGTCCATTTATACACAGCAAGCCTTGTGGTTGGAGAGGCCCTTTGAGAAGACGGAGGTTCACATCTTGGTAAGGAGAATGGTCAAAGATAAAGCACTTGACCTAGATGGTTTTTCCATGGGATTTTTTCAGACACGTTGGGATGTGGTGAAGGAGGATTTAACGAGAGTGTTCCATGAATTCTTTTCGGTTGGGAAGTTTGAGAAAAGCCTCAACGTCACATTTATCGCACTTATTCCCAAGAAGCTTGGGGCATTGGAGGTGAAGGATTATTGTCCCATTAGCCTCGTGAATGAGGTGTATAAAATCATATCAAAGGTGCTCGCAAATTGCCTAGGGGAGGCCGTGTGGAGAATCATTACAAACTCCCAAAATGCATTTATGAAAGGTAGATGAATTTTAGACTCAGTTCTCATTGCCAATGAATGTTTAGATAGTAGACTAAAATTTGAACAGTCGGGGATTTTATGCAAATTAGATATGGAGAAGGCGTATGATCATGTTAATTGGGAGTTCCTACTTTATTTGCTTGGGAGGTGTGGGATTAGGGAGAAATGGTGCTCGTGGATTAGATGGTGTATCTTAATTGTGAAGTTTTCAATCTCGGTGAATGGCAGCCCAAATGGTTTCTTTAACAGCTCCCGAGGTCTAAGACAATGAGATCCTTTATCCCCACTTCTATTTGTCATTGTTATGGAGACGCTTAGTAGAATGATTTTAGCCTTGGTGAACAGTGGATTTATGGATGGCTTCTCGGTTGGTAATCCTACTAGAGGCTCTATTATTATATCTCACTTATTGTTTGCAAATGATACACTGATCTTTTGTAAGGCAAAACAAACCAAATTCAAGCATTGAAGGCATTATTACTTTGTTTTGAAGCGATATTAGGGTTGAAAATGAATCATAAATCAGCGTTGGTGCCAGTGGGTAATTTTTGCAATATCCGACAGTTGTTGGCTAATACCCTTGGATGTAAGGCTTACTCTCTCCCTATGAATTACCTTGGTCTTCCCTTAGGGGCGGTTGCAAGGTCTATATCGATTTGGGATACAGTGATTGAGAAGATTGAACGCAGACTGGCAGGTTGGAAAAGATTGTATCTTTCGAAAGGTGGCAGGATCACTCTAATCAAAAGTACTCTTTCTAATCTACTAGCTTACTTTTTATCTGTATTCCCAATCCGAACAAGTGTGGCTAAACGCATCAAGAAACTTTATCGTGATTTTCTGAGGAGTGGGTTAGGAGATGAATTCAAGTTTCACCCAGTCAAGTGGGATAAGGTTTGCTCTCCAGTCTCCTCCGGTGGGTTGGGTATCAAAAAGTTGAAGATTTTCATTCGAGCCTTACTTGGGAAGTGGATGTGGAGATACATCATGGAACTAGAGTTCTTATGGAAGTTGGTGATTGATCTTAAATATGAAGGTATGTCGGGGGGGTGGTGCACTAGAGAAGTTCATGGGGCTTATGGAGTTGGAATTTGGAAACACATTAGAGGAGGGGGGGGGATTTTTGTTAGGCACACTCA
>QEOT01000590.1:0-18689 GCA_003123785.1 Pterocarya stenoptera
TTTTTTTTTTTAGTTCAAGTTTAGTAGTAGTACACTAGCTCTCCGAAAATTTTAAATGTTTTTATTGGGGAGCGGGGTGTTACAAATATCCTTTGGATTGATTCTCGTGTAAGTTTGATTATGATGAATGTAGTATGTTTTTTTCTATTAAAAAAAATGAAGAAAGAAATGGATTAGCCATCTAGACATTAGCACTTCTAGATCGTTAGATAAAGAAAATTGTATTTAAACAACTTGGAGTTGAAGAGTTGACGTTCATAAAAAAGCCGGGTGTGAGCAAGCTTATCACTTAAATCAGCATCCCAAGTAAAGAGATGTAGCATTGGCATTGGCCCATCAAAGTCATTTTTTAAATTTGATGAAAAGTATATATTTTTTATAACTTCAAAATCCCTTTATCCATAACTCCACATTGGATTATCCATTAGATTTATCAAAATAATAATATAATGTTATTTTTTTAATAATAATATTTTTATTTTATTTTTCATATTTTGCAGTTACACTATCCAAAGAAAGCCCAATAATTAGTAATCAAAGATTAAACAGAAGGCATCCAAGACAATATGGACAACTTTTTTGCTAGCCTGGAATTAGATGGGAGTATTGAATTTTTTAGCTAATAATATTATATTATATTATATTATTATAACAAATAAAAATTACTATAGCTATAACTCTATAGTATTAACAGTATACGAATTTAATTGGGTTATTATTTAAAGAACAAACTATTATCTTATTATACACCATTTACGTAGAAAAGAAGTTGGTTTTAATTTTTATAATAAAATATTACTTTTGACGAAGAACAATGCATCATCACTATAGTTCAAAGTTCAAATTTTTACATTTTAATGAAGCCAATATAAGTAATTTTATTTACATTTTTTTAAATTTTGAAGATGGATTGACTTCTGAATGCCAATGCTTAAAGGGGGAGAATATTCCCCAACTTCATCAATCAATCAAAGAAGCTCCAAAACAAATAAAACGGTACGTGCTGCACTTCGGCTGAGTACGGAATCTTAGCTGTCTCTGCTTTTAACACTTCGTTCATTGAAGAAATGTCTCAAAAAAAAAAAAAATGATATAAGAACAATTATACTACAATTTGTTTACAATTAAGTATAAAAAATTATTATTTTATCTACTTTGAACTGCTGCAAGTTCAAAAATTTTGAATTAAAGTAGAAAATATTAATATTTTAATATGTTGTAGTTAAGTTGTAATGTAGTCGGTGGTGTATCATTTTCTATAAAAAGGGAGAGGTTTCAGAATTCCCAAGCGCCTAGTCAGTGGAAGGGTTAGTTTAGGGTTAGCATCCGAGTGTGTGGAATGAATAAATCAATGTATTTGCAGAAAGAATAATGCTACATACAGTCATGAAGTGCGTAAACATCGTGTAGTTGCTTTGAAAAAGAGTGAGTCCATTATTAAAAATTAATTTTTTGACGTGGGTCCCGTATTTATTTACTTTTTTCAAAGTGATTGTACGGGGCTTACGCACTCACGACTGCAACTATCATTTTTCTTGCGGAAAATATGAGTGTTCACAGACCCATGATAGACAGGGCTATCTATATGAGAGATATTTTGTCGTCAGTTCTTCATCTCACTTCCAAGTTCTCTAAGGATTTAGGGTTGGTTTGGAAGATACGATATGATGAAAATTTTGCGATTTTTGTGAATAATATGATGATTGGAGTTGAGATTTTTTGTTGGTTTTAAAAAAGTATGTGGATCCCATGGTAAGATATGCTTGGATGTTAATGTGAGATGAGATTTTTTAACTTTTTGGAGAAGGGAAATATGATGAATCCCTCCCCAATGGATGAAAAGTTTTTGTAATTATGGATTTATATTTTTAATGTATAAATTAATTTCAAAAATTTAGAAAAATAATTTGAAAATTACTTTATCAATTCGAAAATTTTGGAAAAATAATAATTTCAAAATTATAGAAAAATAATTCATAAATTACAATATCAATTTGGAAATTTTGTTTGGTTTATATAATAATGTATAAATGAATTTAGTTCATAAAGGAAAATAAAACGGAAATTATGCTATTTTACGAAATTGCTTTCTATATTTTATTGTATCAAATAATTTCGAAGTCATTTGAAAAATAATGTATATAATAATTTGTTTTTACGAAAATACTCGGATATATGAAAATTTCTTCTTATTTATATTATAATGTATATAATAATTCTGGAAATAAATTCCATAGATTTTTAATTTCAAAAATATGAGACCAAACATTACTAATGCATTTTCTTTTATATATATGGAAACAAATATCTATAGTTCGAACTATTATAAAATATAAAATACCAAAACATTTTTAATTCTATTTTTTGTAATATCAACAAGCGTTGCATATTTGTTTCCAAGAACTATGCAAAGTAATTTCTTAATGGCTTGAGGTTAAATACACAATTACAATTTCTTACATCTCCTTCCAAATTTTCAAACTTCATTTTTCCTGAAATTCGAAATATAATTAGAAGTTTTCATAATTCAGCATTTATCATTTACGAAAAGATTAATAATACATGCGGCCACATATAAAACACAACAAGTTGATTATTCTTGACAAAATGAAGAATTATTATTCTCAACTACACATTCATTGCCCCGTCCTATTTGCCCACATCGATAACACAATCTCATCCTTCATTGCAACCATAGCTTGGGCCGATTCACTAGACATGTCTACCACTTGAGAGGACTCACCCACATCATCATCCGCAACCATATTTTCCATTGAAGCCCGATGATCCAATACATTCTAAATGAACTCATAATTGGGCATCACCATTTTAGTTATGTTGTGTAGTGTACAACATGCAGTAATGATTATGCCTTGCCTAACTGGGAGATATCGAGGCATGACATCCAATATTTGAAACAAGTTTTTCAATAAAGCAAATGTGTGTTCAATAACATTTCATAAGGATGCATGGAGATAATTGAAATAATCTTTATATCCCCGAAATCGACGCCCACTGTAACTATCAGATCAATGATATGTTTCTTTTGGATATGGTGGCATAAACATTTCTATGCAGGAAAAAGTTGCATCGACAAGATAATAATAACCTGAACACATTTATAAATCAACAAATTTAGTTTTTTTCCAAATAAATAATTTGACTCAAAATTCAAAAGACAATATTTTCCAATTATTATTTATATAAAATTTACCTGGGGGTGGCCATGGAAATTGATTCCGATTTCGACTCAATGCATCCATGGAAATGCGTGCATCATGGGTTATTCTCTCACACCCAGTATACACATACGTGAACTTCATATCGAAGTCACATAAATACAAAACATTTTGTACAATTTGGTTATAACAATTTCTATATGCGTTACTTAGACGAGCGAGTGCAACAGCTGCAATCATGGTGCCATCCGTCGCACCAAGACATTTCTACAAAACCATTATCATATAACACAACTCAATTATAACAATTATAATTATAACATGAAACAAAAAACTGGAATGATAGAGTTCAAATCTCGGAAAGTCATTATCTCAAACCATGGATAATTATGGGGGTTTCCTGTAGTGTAAGGATGGACCCTAGTTTTGTGTGTTGTCCTAATCACAATCTTCCCTAACTCATACAGCACCAGTATAACCGTCTTTACATGGCGGTTAATAGTTTTGCTTGAATGTTGGAAGCGGCCCCCAACGATACGTTGACATGTGCATCGCCAACGAGAAGGCAAAATATGCCAAATGATTCCTCCATTGAGACCCTCTCTGTAGGGTCTATAATCATTGATTGTCGTAACACATCGCATACATAACAAAACGCGGGCACCTCCATGCAAAACATTTTGAGGCAATTTCGGGGGTGTCCATTCAAAACTTCCTGAATATATTGATCCCCCCGAAGACCTATATTGTGTTGGGGCAATCAAGCCGACCTCTAGAATTTTGGCATGCCATCCACATGATAAAAACTAGGTTTGTCACCTATAGTGCTGATTCATCTCCACTCTAATTATATATCCCCATTCTCTCGTCTGTCTCGCTGCTACGATAAAGACTTGAGCTTGTCTCTTCATCCTCGTTGTTCATTTCCATAAAATGGGCATCATCAGAACTACCATCATTTTCCATTTTGAATAACCTTCTTGCGTGTGTGTTCAAAAAAGAACATGTTAGCAAATATTATAGACTCAACGTATGCTCAATAAAATGTGATCATAGCTTATATTACGCACTCAATAAATGTTCATATGCTCAATAAAATGTGATCATAGCTTATATTACGCACTCAATAAATGTTCATAATGTCACAGAGTAATGTTCCACATGAATTATCCACTGCATAAAATTTAAAAATAAATAACTGCATAGTCATCCAACAAGAATAATTAAAACAAGCATAAATAACACAAAACATAAAGTCAGATAAATGCTTATCACTGAAGTTGATAAGCATAAAAATACCAATACGGCAAATCCCTCCGAAGAACCACTCATCAATAATACTCAGATCAATCTCCAAGCCAACTGAGTCCTGCAAATATCAGAGATCGACACGAACGATCTCTACACTGCCAAATCAAGTAATTGATCAAAGGCCTTGTTAAATTGCTCAAGAGGTAGGGGAGGTTCCACTTCTTCAAGTAACTTCATACAATGGACCTGGAGACTGAACGCGCCATCAGACTCCATGCTATTTGCCCTTTGCTGCGCTTCCCAGACATGCTCCCATGCCTCCCGTCCTCAGCAGCCTTCTGCCTGGCTTCAGCACTACGCTTAATTTCTTCTAGGCATTCGCTAAATTTCTTTTCAAGGGAAATGGAATGGAAAGGCCCAACCCTCCGTTGTCAGTGAGATCCACTACCGTAGGAGGCGGAGAAGGGTCTCTCTGATTGCATGGATACGTCCATACTAGCTGAACGCGATGGGCCACCTTCATGATTAGCCACCGGTCGACCACGATTTCACATCTCCTCCTCAAGCATCTGCTCATCATCACTAGTTGGGGCCGGGTCAATTGATGCTAGATGTAGTGTCCCAGTCGTAATTGAATAGCCAAAGATTGCGCAGAGCTGTTCATACTTTGGGCATCCCCTGGTCTTGAAATGCTTGAATGATTATCTCACCTAACATTAAAGTTGTAATTAAATACAATGAAAACAAGTTTAAAAAAACTATAATTCAATAATTCAGATTGTGAGTTCATACCCTAATAGCATTCGCCCAGTGTTCCTCGCTGGCAACTGGAGCCATCCTCTTAGGATCCCACCCCAAACAGGTTTGTTTCATAAAATCCGCAAATTCCTGTTGTCTTCTCCTAAGATGAGCAATTTTGCCTTTAATTTGATCATAATTGAAATTCTTTGGCTCAATCATAGACAATCGTTCAGCAAACCGAATATGGTCTCCATGTGTGATCTTCCGTCCCTTCAGTGTGTCCATTAGCGTTTCTTGGTACAACATATCAATCAAGATATCCTCAATCCCATCACTTTACAAGTCCCGATCACGAATCGAGTTGATTGGTTCATCCATATGATGTTAAAATATGCTCAAATGACCAGGACAATTTTTGAAACCAAACCACATGTTCTTCAATGTCAACCGAATTCAACATGCATTTAAATAGAATGACCCAAATACACATACACACATGTAAATAAGATGGTCACATACTATGATAGATAACATGTTTATAGGGAAAAAAAGAAAACAACTATATTTTCTCACGCTTTGTAAGGAAATAATGAAGATGTCATACCTGTTGATATGATGACGATGATGATGAGCGTAAGTAAAAACGCTACAACATGAAATGAAATAAGTTAGATAATTCGTAAAGTGGGGGAATATATTTAAGTTGAGAACAAAAACAGAGTTTAATTTTTAATTTTCTCATTGAGCTTCCATCACAAATAGCCAAACTTTCAAAAAAATGGTAACTCAACACTCAACTTAAGCATTGAGCCTGAAAAATTGAAACTCATGAGTGGCTTCATAAGAAACCGAGCAAACTTTCAAGTTTTTGTAATAAGTTCATGGGTGAATACACATAAGACTATTGAGTTTTGAATTGAGTAACTCCAAAAGAAACATAAGATGAAAAAGTTTGAAAATCAACCTTAATCTCGGTGCACAACACAAAAGCGTTTAAAATCCAGCATTGGAAATGAACCAGCCAACCAATGTGAAGTCCCTTAAACTTCTAAACTGATTATATAACTAACAAAATTTAAAACATTTAGGAAAAATATAAGATAATATAATAAGTAATATTATATCGTAATACATGTAATTAATATATTTGACATTAACTTTAGCATTCAAGTTGATTACATACATGTAATTGTAGCCGTTAGTGCAGCTTACATGTAAGTGACTCAAGGTAATTGTAACAGTTAGTGCAGTTAACAATATCAGTTGTTCATCATGTGCACATCACCTTCAATTTTGTTCTAAACAAAGACAAATTACATATGGAACTTTCAAAATTTGTTATTATTTTTTTTTTCTATTTTCTAGTAAAGTAATAATAAAATATTTCCTGCCATGTTTACTACATATTTTCTAATTTCTTTTCTTGGACAATCAGAATTAATTTTGCTATTGATGTTTTGATTGTTTTAATAATATATGTCAAATATATTATATGCTATTGATGTGTTCCCTAATCTCGGTATATACTAGATGTCAGCAACATAGTCAGTGAACTTTCTGAGAGTGTTCAATGTTATACATGTAAATGTCACACACATTAAACATATCAACAATAATACAAGCCAAAAGGGCCATAATTTTTGCTGGAATAAAACATCCCACATATACGTGCCAACTACTATTTCAGCACAAAAAACTCTGGCCATTCCAACTGAAAAAAATACAAAACATTGGTCTAACTTACAAAACTTACTATCATTGGGACAATTGGGTGGAAAAATTAAAAGAGGTACCTATTTCTAAATTACTGAAACCACAAGATGTTATTCTGAAAAAAATACAAGGAACTAATCCAAAGCCAAGTATAGCACATGGAGGAATAAATTCAAAAGAAAAACTATACTAGCAGGTCGCCTAGTAAAAATTAAGCAAGATTTTTTCGATCACACGACTAATAAGGCAGTGAAATATCCTAGCAAAACAAAGTAGAACTTGTATTAGATTTCAATTGCTTTATGTACCATGATGTGGAATCCTGATGTCCATTGTCATCAATATATCCTTGACATATAAACATGATTTTCCAGCATCCTAATTTGAATGAGAAACAAGCTCAACTCTAGTTAATGCAAACTGAAAGAACCAAAATCAATACGAACAACCAATTAATCCATCATCGAATAATTTCATAGACCTAAGACCATACACATTTGAGCCTAAAATTGGAAGCAATATAAGTACAATTAACATTTCAACGAGGTAAATCAATCCCAATAAAGCACAAAAACCATAGGCTCCAACTGCATGATTAATAATGATAATAACAACAATTCAGAACGTAAGCCTTACAAGATTTATGTTTTCATCAATAGTCATGTGAGCTACATATAAAACAATCTACTCAATTCCAGAAAAATGAAATATATTCATGAACATCCAACAAAAGTACTCTATAAAGACTAGGGAACATAGGTATCACAGAATGTCAATAAGTATTTGTCAACAAGAATAAATCCACTGAAACACTGAAAAGCTTCATCGTTTAATGCTTCACTTCAAGAAAAACTACCAGCTATAGAATAATATATAGCAAATATTAATATATCATGTAAACAACATATCCAACAACAATGTCACCCAACAAGATCAAAGTAATATATAGCAGAGAAATCATGTACCTAACAAACCAATTGCATTTTTGCATGTTACCCAAGAAATACAATTTCAGCACCAGATTTGGCCCAATCTCATAATGCATTCACACAAATCTACTGCTGAAATTATATACAGACAACTGAAATAATAGGGGGGCCAAACATGCTTACCTAGTAGGACCAAGTTCTAGAACCCGTGGCGGTTGAGTTATAAGGGCAACGACGAGCAGATTTGGGGAAGAAAAGGTTGTGAGACTTGATTCGCTTCATAGGGGTGTCTTCCGTCGGTTTGTACACTGCGATTTTATACAACATTTTGGTCTATAATAGACAACTAAACTCTTCCCATGAGGTCCTAAATCAACTATTTCAAACCACACGAGGCTACTTGTGTATACAGAGGTTAGTGAATTTACTCTCAAAGCTACAGAAAACAGCCTTTCCTTTAGGGCTCGAGATTTGGCTAGGATTTGGTCAACATTAGCCTAGCAATTCTGCAAAAAATTGTAAAGATTTGCATGACAATGTGCAACATAGGCAGACATTCAAACGAGTTCAAGCATAGTGCCTTCTGTCGACTCCAAAGCAAATAGAGTCAATACTCGTTGCCTGAGGTGAAATGGGATCACGGCTTCCAGATGAGTGTGGGTCATCAAGGGTTTGGCCTTGAAGGATTAGATGGTTTCTTGCGAGATGGAGGTCGATCTGGATAAGGGAGCACGAAACAGAAAAAGGCTTGGTTGAGGGATATGGAAGCTGCGATGTCGTGGATAGATTTGTGCTTCAATGGGGAATGGTGGGAGTAATGTGTGGAGAAAGGGTAGGCAAGAGTGGAGTAACGTTTGAGGGGACAGTGCTCACTGTTTGATAGGCTGAATAGTCGTATTAATATACAGTAGAGTAAATTTTGAAACCAAACGTTTGATCTGGGTTTTGTTTGTAAATGAGCATTTGGATATTTATTTCATCTCACTATGAAAATTGAGTTGAAAATTTTATGTCTGATCTGAGTTGCCAAACTTGTCCTTTGACTCTTATTCATTTTTTTTCTCATTCATCTGTTATGAACTTCAAGAATGAGGAGCCTAAGCTTGGAGCAAGGAGCTTACTTCAATAATGAAGTAATTGTCCTTCATAGCCACCTAACAGCGAACAAGAGCGCAGTTTGAGTGATGAATTAAGAACATCCAATCTTATATCCATATATAGCAATTTGCATATTCTGAGTTCATGAGAATACTTATGTGCCAAATGATGGGTTAGTCATGATTATTTATCTTCAAATGGGTGTAGCATTTGATGAGATGAAAATACAAAGAAGAAATGGTTGTAACATTGATGGAGGACAACAATGATCTATGCCGTTTGTATTTGAAAATAAAATAAAATGTCAAACTCAGCAAACAAAGTTGTTACAAAATAGATACAATGAATGTAAAATATATTAGTGCGGCAATAAACAAAAGAGCAGCATATCAGACAAAAGTATCTCAACTCTTTCAAATACATTCTCAAGAAATTGAATCTCTCTTTCCATTTGCATTAACAATTTATCATGAAATCTTATGCTTCATAACATAGCTTAGATAATTCATGTGATAGTTGTTACATTGGGTTTGTTATCCTAGAGAGAGATTACAGTTTCAAAAGCATCAACCAAAGCCTTGACCTTACTCATCCTTGTCCCGACGAGCTTACTTCAGTCTCTAATTCAATCATATTATTATACAGACTCCAAGTATTTCTTTTTTGCTTCCATGCATGTTTTGATATTCAAGAACAACATTTTGAGATTCGATATTATTAGTACTATTCTCAATGTTGACAATAAACTTTCTAGTATTTATTCCTTTCTTTTTCTGAGCTCATTGTCTCTCTAAATACTTGGACTTTGGCATACTGTGTGAGAAAATGTATTTGATTGCATAGGATTTAGCTTTAAATTAGTATAATTTTTGATAAAGACATTGATTTCCATGGATCATAACACATTTTCTGATAAGGCAGTTTTATGTTTTCTGGACGATGAAATCTATTCCATGATTACAACAGGATCAGTCAATTTTTTTCATCTTGAAATATAAAAAAGGCTTAGGCTAATTATTGATTTCTTCATCTTCCTTTGAGACAAAGTGAAAATCTTTGCAATTGTCTTCCTTTCACCTCCATTTGTTGCAACCATCTTTGGATTTAAACTTTTCACCTTGACTTCAATTCCCTAACGATATTTGGTATCATATTTGCAAATATACTTGCAAGAACAATCTTATGTAAAGTGGCAATTATCTCGATCTGAAGACTTCACAAGGTTGCTAGCTCGAGCAAAAATAGAAACAAAATAAATTTTCTAAGAAATTACACATACAAAGAATTAAGTACAAACTTTTAATTTTCAAAATGAGAACATGCTTATTATACAGAGAAGCTTCAGTGGCATGAACAAGATTAGTGTGTTTTCAAAGGTTTTATATGGAACTACTTGATACCTTGCATTAGTTTAAGTTCAGTGCTGAATTAGCATCATTAAAGTTGCTTTGGGTCATTTTATGCCTTTGGCTTTTTCAGGATAGAAATAAGAACTTCAATACAAATTCAAAAGCTAAGAATGGAAAATGTCCATTGCATACTAGCGCCTAACTAGGTTACAAGCTGGTGATTCAGCTCTTATGTATACAGCATCCTCAAAGTGTAGTACAAATAGTGAGTCCAAAGGCTATGTATGTCATGTGAGAAAAAAGCCTGCACCATTCTGTGGACTTTGTATTAATTTATAGATCAATTACATTTGTCAACATTGAGATCTTATAGTTAGCCTACCAACTATACAACTTGTTATACATGGCAACTAACAGCTATATTACAAAACATAGAATGCAGAAAACATGGACCATTACACGTGGAGAGTATCACTGTTAGAACTATGGAAATAGAGGATCAAGACTATAACTATGGAAATAGAGAATCACGGCTATATTCTCGAAAGTTATTTCAATATTCCCCCTCAAGCTCAAGGTAGGACATAATCATTGAGGAGCTTGGCATGATTTGGAATGAATTTGGGAGCATACAAAGACTTTGTGAAAATATCAGCAACCTGTGCAGAACCAGGAATGTGTTCGAGAGAAATAATATGGTGGGCAATTTGTTCACAAACAAAGTGTATGTCGATCTCGATGTGTTTAGTATGATGGTGAAAAACTGAATTTTTGGTCATACTTATGGTACTGAGGTTGTCACAGTATAAAATTTGAGACTTTTGACAAGGTTGAGAAACTACATGAGCTCAACCACTGTAGTCACAAGAGCACAATATTTTGTTTCTGTCGTTGATCTAGACCCCGTGGTTTGCTTCTTAACGGCCCAATAGAGTAAATTGTCACCAAGAAAAATGGCAAAACCAATAGTAGAACATCTATCATCCCAAGAACCTGCTTAATCAGCATCACAATAGGCATGAAGTGCATTGAGAGGTGTCTTACTAAAATGCAATCCAAGGTCAGAGTCCCTTTTCAAATAACGGAATATCCGTTTTACAGCAATGAGATGAGAATCATGTGGATTTTGGATAAATTGACAGACAAGATTTACAACATAAGCTATATCAAGACGGGTCAATGTAAGATACTATAGGGAGCCAACTAATTGCTGATTTATGGTGGGATCATGTAATGGAACTCCTTGGGCAGCAGAGAATTATGATCTTGAAGCAAGAGGTGGGGAAACAACTTTAACACCATTTAAAACAAATTTGTGCAGAAGAGAGAGCTCATATCTGATTTGAGTCAACGTGAGAGTAGATGCATCCCGAGCAACTTGAATCCCCAAAAAATAATGCAGATTGTTGAGGTCTTTCATGTTGAAGGCTAAGGACAATTGAGAAATAAATTGAATGATCTGTAGAGATGAGCTTCTGGTAACAATAATGTCATCCACATATATCAAAAGTAGAATAATATCAGATTCGTGATGTCTATAGAACAAGGATGTATCATAGGGACAACGTTGAAAATTCAATTGTTGAAGATAGGTACTAAACTTCATGTACCAAGCTCTAAGAACTTACTTTAAACCATACAAGGTCCTGTGAACGTAAGAAACACAATCAGGTCGAAATGGATCCACAAATCCAGGAGTTTGAGAGAGATAAACCTTTTCTTGTAAATCGCCATGGAGAAAGGCATTATTTATATCAAGTTGCTGGAGAGACCAATCTTGAGTTAAAGCCAACGTTAAAACCAATCGAATGGTCTCGAGTTTGAAAACCGGACTTAATTGTGCATATTTTCACTAATTTCAATAAAACATTATCAATATTTTAGTGCCTAAATCATGAACTTAAATGAGTATATTTGGTTGATGCCAAATTTTTATTTAATTCAAATATATATATTATTAAAGAGCCCTGCTATACATCAGCCATTGTTTTACCATACACCCCATACTTTTTATTTGTTTTTTTTTTTCAGCTTTATGTTAGACCTAGCCATCACCTTCAACCTCTCTCTCCCCTCAATCTCTCTCTCTCTCCCTCCCTCCTCAAGCTCTCCTCAGCCTCTCTCTCTCTCTCCAACCTCTCTCTCCTCAAGTTTTGTTAAAGGGAAAAGAAAAAAATAAAAAATAAAAAATAAAACTCCACACGTCAGATTTGAGCTGTGGGTTCAGCATTAGTTGTTGATCCATAGGTTTTTTTATTATTATTAAATAACACATTAGAAATAAAAGGATCAGGGTGATACTGCTTGGGCTATGTGAAGGAACTATTGTCAAAGCAAGGTCGAGCATATGCAAGTGCCATTCATCCTCACAAACCATATATCGCACTAAATTTTATTTTTTTATTTTATTATTCTTAAATTAATTGAGTTGTTCGACTCATTATCCATATATCACATATTTAGTAAGAGAAAAAAATAAAAAACTATATGTAGTGTGAGGATGATAAGTAAAATTTTTCTATTACAATACTTGTCAAATTTAAGTTTACAGAGCTTGAAGTTATTTTATTGGAATTGGAATTTCATACTTCATGCATCATAACCGTGCGAAGTCTGGCAGTTATAAGATTCGCATATTACAAATTACACGTTAAACAGTATACAATTGCAACATCTTCATAGGTAGTGGACATTTTGACCACATTAATTGCTTTTTTTTTTCTTTAATTGTAATTTATAAACCACGGAATTGTTCTATAGAATAGCTACAACATGTCATCCAAGAGTCAAACATTCACAACTACAACCTCACGGACACAATTTCCATTTTTTTTCTATTTCCCAACAATACAAGAATTTAACGGCAACAAAAGGAAGATAATTATCAGGTGGACAATATTACAGTGAACAAACATCCACATTTTTCTGGGTTAAATACTGCTAAACTTAAGAGGAAGAGGAAGCACACAAACTGTTTGAGAAAATGCCATGGACAACACAAACATATGCTACTCAGAATTCATTCTCATTCTCATTACATTTTCTGTACATACTACAGTTCTATTTATAATGTGTATTCTATAACAAACAATACAACTGTGCCAATCTTGGGATAACACGTGGCTACAAGAATATGTATTCTGTTATGGGCAAATATTCTAGAATGTCAGCTGCTGCGATAGTGGGTGCTTCTTCTATAGTGGAACTTCTGTGTGCAGTGTGCAGAGGTGCCTCAATACCCTCCCGCGATGCAAGCGGCACTATGTTCATAGTGAGACTTGATTGAAGTTGACTGAACCGAGTAGAGGACAATGGCTTGATGAGGATGTTAGCAATATGTTCTTTGATGGAAATGAATGAAACCTGAAGTGTTTTTGCTACAAATCGTTCACGTACAAAGTGGTAGTCGAGCTCAACATTTTTAGTGCGGGAATGAAGCACAGGATTAACAGATAAGTAGGTTGCTCCTAAGTTATCGCACCATAAAACAAGGAGATGTTTGAGAAAAATACCAAGTTCTTTGACTAAGGACTGTAACCATAAGACCTCACATGCAGTATTTGCAACTGATTTATACTCGACTTCAATGGAAAATCGAGCAATAGTTGCTTGTTTATTCGAGTCCCAAAACACAAGATGTTTGCCAAAGTAGATGCAAAACCCTCCTGTGGACCTGCGGTCATCTGGGCATCCAGCCCGGTCCACATCAGAAAAGGAAGAAGAGGGGGAGAACCAGAGACCAAGAGAAGGGGTATGATAGAGATAACGAAGAATCTCTTTCACTGCTTGCCAGTGTGGGATTCTTGGACTGTGCATGAATTGATAGACTCGGTTTACAACAAAGGAGAATGTATATACTGTCAGTTGCAGTATGTAAAATAAAAGGAGAAGAATCGGACCGAAATGCAACAAAACCAAGTGAAAGCAATTTACCAGTCAATTTAGCAAACCAAGCCCTATGGGCTTATTTCAAGCCATAAAGGGATTTTTTGAGCTTACATACGTGTGATGGATATTCTGGATGAGCAAAGCCAGGTGGTTGTTGCATGAATACAGCTTCTTCGAGGTCTCCATGCAAGAACGTGTTCTGCACATCAAGTTGATGGAGAGGCCAATTGGAGGTTACGGCAACAGAGAGGATGAGAAGAACAGTCACTGGCTTTACCACAAGGCTATATGTTTCATGAAAGTCTAGACCAGGCTACTGATGGAAGCCCTTGGCCACAAGCCATGCCTTACGGCGTTCAAGAGTTCCATCGGCCTGCCTCTTAGTTTTCAAAACCCATTTCGAGCCTAAGATGTTGAGATCAAGGGTGGAGGGAACAAGTTCCCAAGTTTGATTGAGAAGTAACGCATGAAATTCCTCAGTTATGGCCAGGAGCCATTCTGGGTATTTATTGGCCTCAGTGAAGCACGTTGGTTCCTCCAAAACCGAGGAGGGGGAGGAAGATTGGTGAGAGAGGAGGTTGTGAGAAAGAGACATGGATTTTTTGAGGGCCAGGGTATGGTGCCATCAGTGCGCACGTGAGGATGGAAAGTGAGTGTTGGGAAGAGGCTGTGTGGATTCTGGGGGAGAAATAGGAAGGACTTGAGCTGAAGATGGTGGGGCGATAGATTCGATTGGAGAGTTAGAGATATTTGGGAAAGAAGGGTCGACAGAGGAAGACGATGAAGGGCTAGGGTTGGAGTTGTTTGATAAGGGGGATGTGGGTTGGGATGACTCTCTTGGACTAGAGGATGAGTTTGGGTCTGGAGAGTGGGCCAACGGTGGGAGAAGAAATGTTGCGATGGTGGGTGTCGTAGGCGAGGATAGAGTCTATGAAGACAAGTTAGTGGGCTTGGGTGAAACGGAAAGGCTTGTTCATTAAAGACCACGTCACGGGAAAAGGTACAACTGCCCTGAAGGTAAATGGAGGCATTTGTAAGCTTTGTGGTCTGGGCTGTAGCCCATGAAAACGCATAATTGAGACCTAAGATCAATTTTGTTATGATTATAAGGCCTTAAATTGGGCCAGCAAGCAGACCCAAAGACATAGAGAAAATTGTAGTTAGGTAGATGGCTCATTAAAACTTTAAAAGGTGACTTGTCCTGGGGGTAGGCATGCGATTAATTAGATAGGTGGCCGTTTGAAAAGATTCACCCCAATATTTTTGGGGCATGGATGCATGAGCTAGTAAGGACAACCCAACTTCAACAATTTGTCGGTGACGACGTTCAATGGTCCCATTTTGTTGATGGGAATAAAGATGAGTGAGACGGTGCGTAATGCCATTTTTTTGAAAAATTGGGTGAAGGGGACGAAATTCCCCCCCGCCATCAGTTTGTATGGATACAACATTTTTAGAGAAGGAAGTATGAACATATTGTAAAAAGGCAATAACAATGGATGCCACATCAGATTTTAAATGTAGAGGAAAACACCACAAGTACTTGGAAAAGTCATCTATTATAGAAAGAAAATACCAACACCCATTTGTGGATAAAACTAGAGATGGACCCCATACATCAAGAAATACAAGTTGAAAGGGCCCACTGGACCTAGATGGGAAGGGGGGATGAGGTTGGGCGTGGGCTTTGGCCTGAGAACACGTCGAACAGAATGAGAGATTATGGCTTGATGTTGTTGGAAGCTTGTATTTATGAAGAGTGAGCTGTGTTGTGCGAGGAAAGGGATGTCTGAGTCAGTAGTGCCAGAGATTTGCAGAGGTACGAGTGCCGATGTAGGCTTGTGGAGAAGAAAAGGAGGAGGTGACTGAGGTAGATGCAGGACTGGGTTGCGATAGCAGAACATAAACCCCGTTCTCAACGGGACCCCGAAGAAGCTCCACCTTGGTACACAAATCCTTCACACAGAAAAAAGCAGAGTGAAACTCAAAGAAAACACCATTGTCAATGCAAAAATTTATAACAGAAAGAAGGTTTTTGGAAATTAAAGGAACATGGAGGAGATTATGTAAGAGAAATTTGTCGTAAGGAGAATGGAGCTGAGCCGAGCCAACATGCTGAATGGGGAGAAAGGAGCCATCGCCGATGCTCACTTGGTCAGAACCTTGGTAAGACACAGAGTCAAGGTTGAGGGTGCAGAGATCAGGTGTAAAATGATGAGTGGTTGCGGTATCAGGGAACCAAGAAGAGGTGTGTGATGGTGAAGGGGAAAGTTGGGTGAGATGCGCAGTCAAAGAAGGTGGGGTAGGGGATTGAAAAGCATGGTCAAATCTATAGTAGCAAGTAAGAACAGTGTAACTTGGTTTGTGGCAAAGCTAGCAAACAGGTCGATAATCATTGCGGTTCTGAAAGAACTGAGAGGGGGAATTGCCATGGCCAGAGCCAGGGAAGAAATGACCACTTTGACGGCTCCGACCAAGACCCCAAGGGAAGGTACCACAACCACGAGTAGGAGAGCCAAGTATAGATGGTGCTCTTGTGACCGTGTTGTTTGCAGAAAAGGAAGAACCAGAGAGCAATGTCTGTGTTTGGTGTGAAAGACGCAACTCATAGTTAAGAAGGTAGCTGTAAATTTGAGTTGGAGAGAGAGGGTCTGGACGAGTAGTGAAAGATGTGATGAGGGACTCGTAATCAGACCCAAGACCAGAGAGAAGGAAAATCGAGAATTCTTGATCTGTGAGAGTATGACCTGCCGCACCAAGAGAGGATTCAAGTGATTTAGCTTTGTTATAGTAGTCACAAATGGACTCAGATCCTTTTTGAGAGTGGCGAGCTGATAGTGTGTATGGAAGGCATGACCAAAAGATTGTGCTTGAAAGAGATTGACGAGAGTTGACCAGATTTCACGGGAAGTTTTACACTCGAGAACTTGGGCAAGCACAAAATCGAAAAGAGAGGAAGTGAGAGCAGAGATGATGAGTTGATCTTGGAGGACCCAGTGAGTATACTTAGGGTTAATTTTATCATCAATGAGAGCACATGGGGGAGACATGGTGCCATCAACATAATCGAAAAGTTGATGTCCAAGTAGAAAAGGCACAATTTGTGCTTTCCAGAGTAAGAAATTTGAGTTGGTAAGTTTGATGGTGATAGAGTGTGAAGCGGAAGTGAGAAGGGAGGTGGGATTGGAGGAAGAGGAGGAGGAATTTTTTTTTGAGTTTGCCATGGAGGAGTTGTGATGTGAATCCTAGGCTCTCTGATACCATGATAAACTTAAGAGGAAGATGAAGCATACAAACTGTTTGAGAAAATGCCATGGACAATACATACATATGCTACTCAGAATTCATTCTCATTCTCATTACATTTTCTGTAAATACTGCAGTGTATTCTATAACAAACAATACAATTGTGCCAATCTTGGGATAACACGTGGCTACAAGAATATTTATTCTATTATGGGCATATCATCTAGAATGTTAGCTGCTGTGATGATGGGTGCTGCTTCTGTTGTGGAAATTCTCTGTGCAATGTGCAGAGGTGCCTCAATAAATACTACGGCTTGCTTTTTGGGGTGAGGCTACTTCTAATCTTAATTAAACATTGACAAAGCTCTAAATGTTGATCAAATCCTATAAAAACAAAATCAAAATCCTAAAGTTTGAAGACCAATACTCTCTCCTAATTCAACAGTATCTCAACCCCATCACACATATCAAATCCTCTCTCTCTTTCCCTTTGTGCGCAACGAGATTATCCCTTAAGCACTAGTTTTGGTTTCTCTACATGTATATATAAAATTATATTTTTTAGAGATTGATTTTGCATATTAAGAAAAACTCCCACAGTGAATTATGCATATTTGAATCAAATAATAATAAAATTTTATTATTTATTTTTTTGCTTAAATTTTTTTTCTTGATATGCTTCAAAGAAGCAATTATCAAATTTTTTTTCTTCTTGATATGCTTCAAATAAGTAATTATCAATCCCGTTCTGTCTTCTTTGATTTTTTTATTTGTGTTGCTGTTGAGAGAGAGATCAAAAGGTAGGAGAGAGAAAAATAGTAAAATAATGTTCGTAGAGTGAACAGTATTTCTTCAAATTTAAAAAAATACTGTTCGTAGCTATGCAAAATTTTGAAGATGCATAATCCAATACAGACCAATTTGAGGAGATATTATCACATGATATATCACATTAAATTACATTATCGTGTAAAATTCATTTTTTTAAAGTAAATTTGTATACACCTAGCTAGGTTTGGATCATAAAATAATCTCAACCTATTTCATCTAAATTAATTATTACAATTTTATAAATTTTCACATAAAATATAATAAATAATTCAACTTTTTTAAATCACAAAACAATACTAATATTAAAAAAATATTCTAACAATATTTTATTCAACTTTTAACTTTCATCTAAAACCATTTCATCTCATCTCATTATCCAAACAACTTCCTCAAAAGTATTGCATCCGTTTTTTTTTTTTATTTCTCAAATTATGAAAAAAAAAACGAAAAGGAAAAAAAAAAAA
>QEOT01000590.1:25942-48465 GCA_003123785.1 Pterocarya stenoptera
AGAGAGAGAGAGAGAGAGAGAGAGAGAGAGAGTTGACATAAATTTCATATTAGGTTTCATATTAGAATATTGCTTTTCCCTTTTCATTTTGATGTTCTATTGTACCTACTGGAAGTAAGTTGTTAGCTGGTTTGTTTCTTGGTATCAGGGCAGCTGGACAATATTTGTCAGCAAAGCATAGCTCCCTCCTATAGATTATTCTATTAGTTTCAGCTCTCCATTTTAGTTGCCTTTTTTCCCCTAAGCTGCATAGCTGACAGTTTTTTCCCTAAGTACACAAGTAAGTTTTGTGTAGTTGTCATATTTTTTTCCCTAAGCTGCATAGCAGACGGTTTTTACACAATGCAACCATGCAACATTGATGGATCAAAAGAACCCATTTCTACTACATTCGAAGACATGGAACATTGACATAAGCATTGACATAACTCCGACACAACAAAGCACATGCTCACTCTTATAATACAAGGTTATCACACGCTAAAAAAACTTCATAAAAAAAGTCTTATTTTTTGGAATAAATACTTTGTCCCAAGTAAAAGTGAAGTACGTTTACAATGATTTTTTCCCAAGCTAAAAAATAGAGTACATTTAGAATATATTTTTTTCCTCAGAATATATCTGTAATTGTTTTTCAAAATCTAAATATAGTTTCGAACCACTCATATCTTTAAGATAAAGAATGATATTAGTCACTGGTCTTCCAAAATTAAAAGAGCCTCGTCTATCCTGAGGCAATTCAAACCAAGATATAGAGGAACATAAATATAGAAGCACCAACAATAGAAGGAACAGAGTATACAACAACATAAGAGCAAAGAAATAAAACTATACAAGAGAAATGATACGTATTTCACCAAGCAAGATTTTAAAGACTAGATGCTTCTCTATCCTGCACCAAACTGCCACCCCAAGGCATTTTTTTTAGAAGTAAAAGTAAAAATTTATCAATAGTAAAAGGCATAGCCAAAGTACATAGGAAGTATACACAGAACATGCCTAAGTACCATTAAGCACCAGTGAGGGATACAAGCAAATCATGAAAACTGTCCTCATTCCAAATTATGACGGAAACCCAAGAAAATAATGTATTATAAAAGAATCTCTTCATCTCATCCAAGGAATGCTCCTGGTCTTCAAAACATCTCTTATTTCTCTCCATCCACAAACACCACATAATATTCACAGCAGCAATGTGAATATTTCCCCTAATACTGTCCAGAACTTGAAAATAACCATAACTCTTCCAGGCATAACCCATGGCACATTGGTCCGGTTAAGGATCTCATTCCACAAGAACTGAGGCACCTCACAATGTAACAATAGCTGGTCCAAGGATTCCCCATTTTTCTTTCACAAGAAATGCCAATCCATAATGATGAGACCACGTTTCCTCAAATTGTCAGTGGTGAGGACTCTCCCAAGAGATGCATTCCATATAAAGAAAGCTAATCATTTTTTTTTTGATAAAGTATAAAGAAAGCTAATCTTAGGAGGGACCTTACACTTCCAAATAGCCTTCTAAGGAAAACCATGATCATTAGAGAAACCCAAGAGGGCCTTATAATAGGAAAGCACCAAGGACCTTTTACTCCCATCAGGAATCCTAATCATCCTATCCTCCATCATGAGTCAAAAAAATCAGCAAACGTTCCAAGTTCCCAGTCATGAGCTGCTCTCAAAAACTGACGTTCCAATGGAAAGAACCATTAAAACCACCCCAAGATGTGTTCAATTTCAAGTAAAAATGCCAAAATAGGCCAAAAACAGGACCACAACAAACTTAAAATTAAGGAAACAAGCAAGCAGCAAGATGGGCACCAGGGGTGTAAGTTATTTGGTCCAGACCAGAAAACCTGACCGGACCGAATGGTCCGGCCCATATATACCTTAAAATTTCGGTTTTCGGTCTAGTCCAAGGGTGTGATTGTTTTGGACTGGGCTGGACCAGACCAGGCGAAATATATATAGTTTTTTCAAATGTTTTATATATATATTATTTTATATAATAGTTATATAAGTTAATTATGTAATTTCCAAATAACCTATCACCATTGACCATATGTATTTGGTGTTTGGATGATATTGCATTTTTTAATTTCATTTTCTCTATTTTTTGTTTCTAACTTTATTATGATGATTGCTAGTTCTCATGGATGGATATGGATAATTTTGATAATTTTACCAACTTTTTTTAGGCTATTTTCAAGTACAAAATGTGCAAATAAAATTAAATAGTTGATATTCAAAAGTGTAAACATTGTGAGCTTTTTTGTTTTGATGGGCCGAAAATAGTTAAAATACACATTGGAAGTGATTTTGGGCTTTTTGTATGTTTGACCCATTTACACTGGCCTGGACTGAATTTTACTGAATGGACTGACCTAACCGATAGCTAACAGTTTGGTTCAGTCTATAGGGGTAATCGGTACGGAAAAAGGGTGGACCGAAATTTTCGGTCTACAAGCCCTCCGGCCAGCGGACCAGACCGGACTGATTACGCCCCTAATAGGCACACTGAGAAAGAGATGGAGACAACAGAATGATGGTTTGCGATAGGTGTAGCACAAAATGGGGGCCTGGACAGGAACATAAATATCTAGAAGAGTAGAATCCACATCTGCCCCAAGAACAATCAATGAAGACTAAATCCATCCACATTGTTGTACCTAGCAAATCCAGAGATTAGACATGTAACCGAAAGATTTGATATGGAGCTGATCAGGGAAAGCCGTTTTCATGCAAAAGCTGACCGCGCACGTGTACTGTTCTGACATGGAGCCGAAACTGTAGAGCCACGTCCTGAAAGCTGACTGTATGACACTCACCATTGTGTTGCAGAGTTGGATTCAATGCTACCAAAGCAAGAACCTCTGGACTTCCCTACTGTAAAGCAAGAATCTCAGAACCTCTACTGGAAAAAAAGAACAATCAAAATCTATTTCAATCCAACTGAAAAGCAAGCCTGATAGAGTTGCAAACAGAAGTCAACCTATTCGCAGACTAAGCTATCCGAAACACAGATTTTCCCATCATACCAATTTTTGAAATAATAAATTGAAAAGAGGAGAGAATATATACAGAGACTCACATGAAGGCAGTACTTGGCCAAGAGAATTGACAATGCCTGCATTAACATTGAAAAGATCATCATGGGTCACTTTGGTGTATGTGTGTGTTAGTTTTGCAGGGAGGGAAAAGGGGGAAAAAAACAAGCAAGAAGATAAGTCTGTGCAAATCGAGCAGAATAAGCATCAAACATAATCAAATACAGAAATGTTGAAACATGAGAAAAAAGGTTACTGGTTTTAGAGAGAAAAATGGCCTACCGACATGAATTCCACAGCAAGAAACTTTTCTGCACCACAAGTGTAATAATATATGATAAGACAAAAAAGCCAATAACTTCAGCCAGTATCCAAAGGTAAAGCAGCACCTATGTATAATCAGTTGGGGGCAACAAGTAGAGCCATTTGAAAGGACAAAAAACCCAATGAGAAAAGATTTGTTCCTGACATAATTATGTAATTATTTGATGATATCTAATAAGTTTTTAGATTCTCTCTTGTGAATGAAAATTTGAATGTGTGTCGGATCAATTCATTTGTTGTACAATTGGTTTTGATTAGCAGAAATATATGGTGCTTGCGCACATATCATTACTTCTCAACTATGTAGCTTTCTTTACGAGTTACCAAACTTAAATTCTCTTCATCATGAGCAGGGATCCATTGAGGCTGTCAGACAAGCGCTACAGGTGCTCCCACAAGATAATGTCACCTTAAAGTTTCTCTTGCAAGCAACAGGTGATATAAGCTCTAGCGACATTGATCTTGCAGTTGCCAGCAAAGGAATTATTTTGGGATTCAATGTCAGAGCTCCAGGTTCTGTGAAAAGCTATGCAGAAAACAAAGGTGTTGAGATGAGACTCTACAGAGTCATCTATGAACTTATTGATGATGTGCGGAATGCAATGGAAGGACTCCTAGAGCCTGTTGAGGTGAATTCAGATAGCTTATTTTAATTATGTTATTTTACTGAAGATCCTGTGCATAGATGCCATGCATGGTGGATATTATGTATGTCCAATTGTGCTCAAGAGATTTTATTGTGCACTTAAGGTGGTAGTTTGCCTAGGTGTCAATTTATCTAACCTTCCAATCTTTGGACAAACCTTTTTTTATAAAAGTTTTGAATGGACACAAGTTCTTGAAATCTCCTTTTTCTTCATTTATCTGAAACACAGAGATCATAATGAAGTGTCTTATTTAATATGGATACGATATTTCACATGGGCTCCAAACATTGCTGTAATAAGACCAACATAGCCTTAACCCAATAGCTTGTGTTGGTTATGGAATTACCTGTATTACCTGTATTTAGCTGTCAGGGGCTTATTTTCTACTAAATACTGCTGATAATGTCATTTTTCACCACCTTTACCTTCAGTATTATTAATCTCTAACGGTCCTTTTGGTACTTTATAAAACAAAATTTCAGCTCAGAAGGGGGGAAAAAAAGGACCATATTGTGCTTGTCTAGATCCATTCATTAATCTTTTAGGTTTGGGATTGCTCGTTGGCCTCTATTCCATAGTATAAAAATATATGAAGAAAGCTTCCTGGAGACCTACTAGATAAGTTATGTGTTATTCTCTTTGCCTGGACATGCTTGCATGATCGGTAATCGGCATCTATAGCATAGTTCAACCTTGTCAGCAATGTCATATACTGTTTACTGCTACTTTATATGTATGCATGTGTATGTGTATGTGTGTGTGTATGTGTATGTGTATGTGTATGTGTGTGTATAAGATGCCTGTACAATGCACAAGCATGAGTGTCTGCTTAATGCTTACAATTGAAAGATATTGTTTTTATGTTGATAGGATCAAGTAACAATTGGTTCAGCTGAAGTCCGAGCCATTTTTAGTAGTGGCAGCAGTCGTGTTGCTGGCTGCATGGTGATGGAGGGAAAAGTGGTAAAAGGCTGTGGTATTCGGGTCATTCGAAAGGGAAAAGTAATTTATATTGGCATTCTTGATTCATTGAGACGAGTTAAGGAAGTTGTGAAAGAGGTACGACTTTGAACAAATTTTGCACTGTTTTGTCAAGGATATGCCCACGTTTTGTATTCTGTCTGTCCTTAATCAAACAAATATGCATGTGTAATTGATCTTCTTGTCTCTGTGATGTTGTGATGTTTTTCTAAACTTCCATCTTTTATCGATTCTACTAGAAATCAGAGAAGAAACTGTTATAAGTGTGAGTTTGTTGGATTGTTTCATCAGTGGTGTTGGGTTAGAGGGATATCCGGTGCTAAATCACCGGATTATGCTAAATCACCTTACGATGGAGAATCATGTCTTTGATATCCGGTGCTTAGGACTGGGGAAAAAATGAAACCATTGCTATGTGCACGTACATGCAGTTATATGTTCTCATGTACATGATCTTGTGTGTGCTGTGTTATGGGGGCTGCCTAGGAGGTGGCGTTGTGTGGATGGTAGGGGGGGAGAGAGAGAGAAGTAATACTTGTGGAAAGATCAGACAAGTTTACATATATGCAGCATTGTCTCCTTTTTAATATTAAAGCATGGATAAAGAATAAAAACTGTAAATAATTATTTTAAGCTTGGCTTTGTTCCTAGCACTTGATGGATATTGTGCTAGGCAGTGACAATATCCACTAGAACTCAGGTTTCAAGTGTTTTCAAATCACATTTAGATGCAAATTGTGCTAGGCAGTGACAATTTTGAGATAAAGGCAGAGTTAATGATGGTGAAAACCTTAAAAGTTAGTTAATTATAGGAAGTGCGTTTTAATTAATATTTTAGAGGTGAACAAGTACAAAGGTAGTGTTAGGCTGTTGTTGAAACAAATAAAAATAAATGATTCAGTGTTGGTTAAACAAGTTTCAAAATCGGTTTAACTCTGTTTTTGGTGGGTTTTTGGACAGTAGAATTAAGTGGAAGGCAAAGGCTTCTAAATGGCTTTCTTTCTCATGCTCTATTCATTACTCCTGGTCTTCTTTCCATTCTTTTACCATTTTTGATTGAGAGCAATCAAAAGGTGAAAGTGTGATCACCATTTTAATGGATATGTCATGTGCCACCATTTACTGTAGGGCATAAACAGTAATGTCTTACTCTGATGGCTGAAATGGATATAATTATAATGTGTCGTGTTTGCTGGCTTTATCATTCTCTTGTCTGGAGTTGAAAGCTATAGGTCATCTAGAACTTAATACACGCTTAAAACTGGAAAAGACCCTTAAAACTAATGGTTTCTTATTAGTCCGGTATTTTCATGAATGAGGATTTGTCTTTGCAGGTTACTATTAGGATTTTTCCCTCCCTCTCTCTCTCTCTCTCTCTCTCTCTCTCTCTCTCTCTATTTATATATATATATATACACTTCCCTGGAGGTTATTGACTAGGATGTAGAGCTTTAACTTGATGTGTAGCATATGTTTTTCCAGTATCAATGTAATGCCATTTTTTACAGAAGGATATCTTGTGCTTTACGCTTTACTTCATCATAATCGTGTATTTAAGTGGTCCTTTGTATACTTCCTGTATACATGGGCTTCACCTACTTCATTCGTATCAATAAAATTTTCATTTTACTTGTCAAAAAATGTTTTTACAGCCAAATCTATATGCAGGAACAGAGTAATTGTCCTAAATATTCTTGTAGTCCTATTGTCCATTTTGCTTTGTTTTCTCTCTTTTAAAATGCAGTGTGTCCTCTTGGCCAGGTAACTGCTGGACTAGAATGTGGGCTTGGGATGGAGGATTATGGTGATTGGGAGGCGGGAGATGTTCTTGAGGCCTTCAGTACAATTCAGAAGAAGCGGACCCTTGAAGAGGCATCAGCTTCCATGGCAGCTGCACGTGAAGGAGTAGGGTCTGAACCATAGAAAAGCATGTGGCTAACAAATTGCCTTCTAAGCTTTTTTCCTTGAGGAATCCGTGTGCCTTTTCCCTCAAAACAGAGGCACCACCGTCCAATTGGCGCTTCGGCAATGCTTTCCCAGTATATTAATTGGTTACTTCGCATCACTTACAATTGACTGGAGTGTTTCTGCCAAGGACATGAGCTTCTAGTGGTTTTGCCTTTTGTTATGTGCGCATTATTATGTACATAACGATATCATATTTAGCTTCTTTTTGTAAAGGGGAAACATTTATTCAAGCTGTAAAATTTCAACACGGACAAAAGCTTTATCAACTGCATAAAGAATTCAGGAAGAAAGTTATAAGATTCATTTTGGTGCAGTGACATGGATGCATCATTTCTATCTTCAGGACCAAGTAATTGTTCCAAAGGGCAATGCTTCATGACATTATTGAGGCATCTCCTTTTGAGTCCTTCCATTGCATAGACAGTGATCTTTGGAAACTAGCCATTTGCAATCCTAGAGAGAACCTGAGTTGATGAAGCTGCAAATGTAGCGTCGTCTCAGATTTGATTCCATGGTCAACACCAAGCCATTAAGGGTGTCATAAAAGCTTATTATTCTCATATCATATGATGAATTTGAACAAAAATTATCAAGTTTGCTTGATACTGACCAATAAAAAAGTGACATCGTTACAAAATACATCTGTGATAATGGAGAAAGGACTAGAAATGAAGATAAAACTCGTTGGCAACCCTAATGCCAAGAGAAATAACATGTTGATAAGGAGCATTATAAGGATAAAATGAAGCATGTTGATATGTGAAAGGAAAATATCATGCCTTGAGGTGTGAACCTAATCCAATTTCCCATCACGTATCAGCAGCATCATCTAGTTGTAATGAAATTATACAAACGAAGTGGTAAACTAATTTAGCCTTGTTTTGGTTTGAAGTAAGGGTAGAACTTCCCCGTCGAAAAAGATGTCTATAAAAAAAATTAATAATAAAAATAAAATAAAATAAAATAAAATAACAATTGAGGGATTACTAGTAAAAAAGAACATCAAGTGCCAATGACAAAGGAGTTCAGGTGATATTTTCTTTCTCAAAGTAGTTGAAAATTTCATATATAATTTCAATTATGTCACATGATGAATTTATCAAATTTTTTTTTTTTTTTTTTGGTATTGCACAAAGGCCGAGTGAAACTATATTTAAATCAAGTTAACTCGAAGAGACTCCCAATTCCTACGGTAGTTGGTAAGTACGGTTACATTATTCTTACTCAAGCTATAGTGTCAATTTTCAGGTATAGGAAAAAAATGTTTCATGTTTTATTCCTAATGACTAGTTATTTATTTTTATACTAATAGAATGTAATAATAATAGTCCTCTCCTGCTGGGTGAGGTTTTTCTCTCTAGGAAGAGTTGAGTCTCTTAAACTAGCTTAACTGGTTTGAAGAGGTTACAATGGAGGAGGACTTAGCAAAACTACCATGTCCAAAGTTTGGAGATGTAAGAGTTGGATTCAATTCTCAGAAGTTGGAACAAACAAATATCTCAATGAGTTTAACCAAGAAAAATACCTCTAGCATGTTATACATGGTAGACCATGGTCTTTTGACAAATGGTTGTTGTGTCTTCAAGTGTTTGAAGGTAACATATCCATCAATGAAGTTCCTTTCCATAAAGAAGAGTTTTGGGTGCAAGCTTATAACATGCCTTTTGCAAGCATGACACATGAGGTAGGAGTCCAGATTGGTGAAAGCATTGGGAGAGTAGTAATAGTCTAGGTAGATGACAGGGGCATTGGTTGGAGGAAGTTCTTGAGGATAATGGTGGAAGTGGACATCTCAGAAGCTCTCCAAAGATGTGTGTTTTTAACCTTCGAAAGCAAGAAGGCTTGGGTTCCCCTCAAGTATGAATGTTTGCCTAACTTCTGTTTTAAATGTGGGGTGATAAAGCATGCTCAGTAAGGATGCTCTGTTGGCACTCTTGGTAGCAGCAAGCTGCATATGGGGTGTGGCTACTAGCACTAGCATCAAGGAGAGTGATAATACAAAAAAGAAATATGGTGAAGGAACTTGTCATCACCATGAAGATGGACAGTCATGGAGGAAGGGAGGGGAGGACAGGGATGAAGTTCCAAACAAAAATTCTGAGTCAAAGATGGAATGTCAAGAAACGGGTTTGTTTAAAGTTGACATTATAGGAACTAAGATGGCAACTGAAAACATGTTTTCTCCTAGGATTCATACACAAAGGCCTTTTAAGGAAAGTGTGAGTGAGCCACTTTTGGAGAAGTCTGAGGAGACCTTTAAGGCAGTAGGGGCTTGTTTATGCAAGACATTGACAAGTAAGATTGTCCAAGGTATGTACTAGTCATAGCTTGTAAAGGTAATGACCAAAAGTCAAACCTGAGCCTCGAGAGCAACCATGACCTGAGGGCCCAAGCCTCATCCTTGGCCCATTTTGTCTAAGACCAAGTCCAAGCCTTGGAGAAAATTAAGAAGAAAGCTAGTTAGAAGAGGAAAGCAAGGGATAAAAGTTTTGTATGTCTCTTAGTTGGCCTAGGGGAGACTAATGCAAGTTGTCTAAGCGGCACTAAGAGGACTGCTGCTCAAACAACTGATGAAGCTACAACACAGGCCACTAAGAAAACAAAAAATGAGGAGGTGATTGATGAATTTTCAAACAGAAATGATGTGGTGGTGGCTGGTGGGCAGCCCCACCATATGCAATGAGTTGTTTAAGCTGGAACTGCCGAGGGCTTGGGAACCCTCGGACAATGAATAATTTGCATCTCATGGTGCAAAATAAGACCCCAACTTTTGTTTTCTTAGTGGAAACAAAGTGAAAAAGATTAAAGGTGGAATCTGTTAAAATGAGATTGAACTTCAAGCACAGTTTTGTGGTTAATTTGAAAGGCTCTAGTGGAGGCCTTGCATTCCTATGAAAAGGAGTAGATGCAAAGGTGTTGTCTTATACTCAATAAATACCATATCTCACTATTAGTTAAGGGTATGAAGGAGGGTGTCCCCTGGCACCTAATTGGGTTCTATGGCAATCCAAACACCGCAAAGAGGCACGAAAGTTGGCAACTGCTACAAGCTTTGACACCTACAACCTCAACATGATGGTTGTGTGTAGGTGATTTTAATGAGATATTGAGCTATGGTGAGAAATGTGGAGGTCCTTTGAGACCTTATAATCAAATGGAGGCTTTTAGAGAAGTTGTGAACAGATGTGGACTCAGTTACATGGGTTACTCTGGACGCAAATTCACTTGGTCCAATGGTAGGCAAGGGGGAGCTTTAACCAAAGAAAGGCTTGATAGGACCTTTTGTAATTCTGCTTGGTTAGACCTGTACAATGACTCGAGAGTGTTAACTCTCCCTAACCGTAACTCAGATCACAATGCTATATGGATTGCTATGGAACAGAGGCAACCTCTTGCAAATAGACACCTAAGCCATTCAGATTTGAGGCTAGCTGGTCTCTAAGGGATGAAGGTTTTAAAACAGTGGAGGAAGGTTGGAGGATACCCAGGTTTGCTGGAAACAAAATGCAACTCACTTCTGAGGGCCTTAAAAATTGTAAACAGAAGCTGTCACAATGGAGCAAGCAGACTTTTGGAAATTCAAAGCAAGAAATCAATGAACAAATGGCCCATCTCTCCAAACTACAGGAAAGGAAAACATGCCAATTAACTCAGGAGATAAAGCAGGTGCAAAGAGGGGTGGATAGAATTCTTGAGGTTGAGAATACCAAGTGGAAGTAAAGTGCCAAGTAGAGATGGTTGAGTGAGGGAGATAGAAACACGAAATACTTTCACTAGTGTGCCTCACATAGGAGGAAAACAAATATCATTAAAAAATTGGTTGATATCATGGACAAGAAATAAGCTCAAGAGAGGGAATTAGTAATTTATTTCAAGTTTACTTTGCAGAATTGTTCACTTCCTCTAATCCCTACAATCCTATAGATTGCATTGCATCGTTGGAGGCTCGAGTGACTGTAACACAAAATGAAATGCTAACTAAACCATATTCCCATAGGAGGTTGAAGAAGCTCTCTTTCACATGAATGGACTAAGCTCACTAGGACCAGACGATTTCCCTTCAATCTTTTATCAAAAGCACTGGCCAATCGTGGGACCCCAGGTGTGTGAAACTGTGTTGAATGTTCTTATCTCAAATGGCAGCTTGGGAGACATTAACAGCACATTCATTGCACTCATCCCAAAGAAGAAAGCCCCTACAAAAGTGACAGAATTCAGGCTTATCTCCCTTTGTAATGTATTTTATAAACTTATCTCTAAAGTGATAGCTAATATATTAAAGAAGGTGCTTCCTTGTATTATCTGACCATCTCAATCTGCTTTTGTCCCCAATAGGCTAATACCTGATAATATAATTGTGGTTTTGAGGCTTTGCATACAATGAAATGTAAATTGGCAGGAAGAGAATGTTACATGGCCTTAAAGTTAGACATGAGTAAGGCCTATGATAGAGTGAAGTGGAGTTTTCTAAGAGATGTCCTTTACAAATTGGGGTTTTTCAATCAATGGGTGGAACTAGTGATGAAGTGCATTGAAACTATTTCATATGCCCTTCTTGTGAATGGTGAACCTTAAATTGAATTTCACCCTACTCGAGGCATAACACAAGGTGACCCCTTGTCACCTTACCTCTTCATATTGTGTGGTGAAGCTCTGAGCAATTTGCTATGCAAAGCTGAGGAAGGCAAATTATTACATGGGATACCAGTTGCAAGAGGTCAGTTAAGGGTCTCTCATCTCTTTTTTGCAGACGATAACCTCTTGTTTTGTAAGGCAACAACAATGGAGTGGAGTAGGTTGATAAGCCTATTAAGAACCTATGAGATGGGATCAGGCCAAAGGCTCAACCTCGAGAAGGCCTCAATTATTTTTACCAAGAATACAACTAGACCTACTCAAGAATACATCTTGTCTATTGCTAGTATGAGGACAACCATGCCTTATGAAAAGTATTAGGATTTCCATCTGTGGTGGGTCGAGATAGGCTCAAATCTTTCAAAGACATCTTGGATAACATCAGAATGAGGCTCATAATCGTAGAGTTAAAACTCTATCTTAGGCAGGGAAAGAAATCTACCTCAAAGCAGCGATCCAAGCCCTCCAAACCTATACAATGAGTGTCTTTAAGCTGCCTACCATTTATTACAGTCCATAAACAGTGCTGTCTAGAATTTTTGGTGGGGTCAGCAAGAGAAGGAGCATAAGATCCACTGGATATCCTGGAAAAGAATGGGGCAAGCCAAGTCAGTTGGGGGTTTGGGTTTTAGGGATCTTGAATGTTTCAACAAGGCAATGCTTTCCAAGCAGTGTTGAAGATTGATTCAAGACCCTAACTCTCTTGTTGCTAGAATTCTAAAGGCCAAATACTTCCCTAACTCGACATTTTAGATAGCTACAAAACTAACATAGTTCAACCTTGTCATATCATGCGTTGAGGTGTAAACCTAATCCAATTACCCACCACGTATCAGTAGCAACATCTAGTTGTAATAAAAGTATACAAAAAAGCCTTGTTTTGGTTTGAAGTAAAGGTAGAACTTCTGTTGAAAAAGATGTCTATAAAATAAAAAGAAAACAAAAAAGCCAATTGAGGGATTACAAGTAAAAAAGAACATCAAGTGCCAATGACAAACAAAGGAGGAGGAGAGTTAAGGTGATATTTTCTTTCTCAAAGTTGTTGAAAATTTCATATCTAATTTCAATTATGTCACATGATGAATTTATCAATTATTTTTTTTTTCTGTATTGCACAAAGGTTGAGTGACACTATTTTGAAATAAAGTTAACTCGAAGAGACTCCCAATTCCTACGGTAGTTGGTAAGTACGGTTACATTATTCTTACTTAAGCTGCAGTGTCAATTTTCAAGTATAGGAAAAAAATGTGCTAATCTCGTGTTTCGTATGCCTTTGGGTCAGGTTCCAGCAACCCAGATCTTCCAAGCTGGTCTGTGAAAATGAAGAAGAAAGAAATTGGAAGAGGACGGCTTAGGAGCTGGAGAGTCTCTGATGCCAAAGCTAGTAGAGTATTTTGGAAGTTTGTAAATAATGAGAGTCTAAAGACCAGAGAGCTTTTTCGTACCTGAAATTACTATTTATACTGGGCATCTAGGGGGAACAGATCATGCCTGCCCCCGTGGAGTCCATGTTCTTTTTACTGTTCCTTTTGTCAGAGTCTTTTAAATGCGGCGTGCCTTTATGACGGTGCCATTAATGTAGCATGTTGCTTGGATAGTGGTGCCATTAATGCGGTGTGGTTACCCAATTTGTTTTACTCTACTGGTGTCTTCGGTAGTCCATCGATATTTTCATGTCAGAAGACCAAAGGTTATTCGTCTTTCTCATTCTGCACTGTACAACTCCCCATGAGAGGGGTGCGGCCGAGCGGCCATCAGGCCTATCTGTCCCATCAGCCATCATTGGTTACTCTTCCTTGCAGGCGAGTTACTTCATGGGCAAGTTTGGGCCCTGGGGCCAGGTATCGGAGCAAAGCCTATTACTCTTGGCAGAGCGCCTGCGACGGGGAGTTGTGGATTTCTCTAGGCTTATGTGTCGTACTTCTACTTTCTAGCCATATTTGAGTGGCCTTTTTGTCTTTACACAATATCTAGCAACGGTTCTCCTTCAGTTTTTATGACTATACTTCGACGGTTCTGATTTGCATTAAATGGCGCCCCTTCCATTCCTTCGTTATTATTTGCGTCAGGCAGTTACTTCTTTCATACGTCGCATCACTGGATACGCTCTGCTGGAATCGCTGCGATCATGGGATTTTGGTACTCCTTGGGGCGCATGGGTTCCCACTGCCTCGGGATATCAATCGTCGAGCTTGCCTATACAAGGTCCCCTTGTTTCTCAACAACAGGTTATTTTGTCTATTCTTTCTTCTGCTGAATATCCTGTGTTCCCCTTTCTCTTTCAATCCCTTCTCCTTGCGTTGTTCTTTTTTACTCTTTTTCTTTCTCCCTGGTTGCTAATGTTTCCCAAGAAATCCTTGCATCCTTTTGGACTAGCTAGATCTTCAGATGCTGCCCATGCCGCAGACGGGTAGGGTGACACTGTTCTAGAGGAGTTTGTTGGCTTCTCGTGGCTTTCGGAGGTGACTCCCATCGAGTTGGAGTCGTTGAGGGAGACCTTCAAGATTCCTCAGATTGTGAAACTCGAGGTGCCTCCCCTACCGAACAGGAGGTAGATTCCAAAGGTTTTGCCTCTGAAGTGGCAGTGTGCCCCGCCATGTTTTCTAGCGTCCTTAGATTGCCTTTCTAACATCCAGTGCAAGAAGTGCTGGATCATTTCCAGTTGACGCCTGCTCAGCTCCCTCCTAGCGTGTGGAGGATCCTTGCATCGTCCTGTGTCTTTTGGCGTCGCGGGTTGGAGGAGGCTAGGGCTGACTACCCAGACCTCACGGTTCGTGAGTTCTTCCTCACCCACAACCTTCTGAGGTGAGGTCGTAACATTTACAGCTTCAAACCAGTCTAGGCGTTGGTTCGACTGGAGTCAAGTATACCATGGCTAGGGGGTGGGGGTCGTCTATTCATGTTTCTGTCTGGCAAGGAATGGGATTTGTGGGCGATGACAAGGGCAATTGTCCTACTGCGACCCCAATCGAGGCACTCTGGAATGAGGTCATTTGTGCTTGGGCGAAAGCCCATCTAGAAGACTTTCTTTCGGAGGCTCTGCTAGCTAAGGATAGCCTTCGTCGACATCTGACCCTTCCGGCCAATTTGCGCTCTGACATAGCCTTCACGCTAAGGGAGGTCAGGTCCCAAGTCCACAGCCGGTCTCTAAGCCCGTCGGTGGAGGGGAAAAGGAAAAAACCCCAGAGGACTTCCCCCTCCAGAGCTGATTCTAATGACCTTCCCATTCCTTCCGAAGGTCCTTCTACAGAGGTGCTCGTCATTCGGCTAAAGCTGTTGTTTCCAAGGAAAGCGATGAGGCTAGAGGAGTCGTTGATACTGAAACCATCCGTGTGACCCCGCTAGTCCCTTTGGTTGTGAAGGGGTCCTCAGTAGTCTCCTCACCCCTCGACACTGCTTTCAAGCAAGTTTCTTCTCCCCCAATACCTTGCCTTAGGGCCCAAACTTACCCACGAAGTAACTCACCTGCAAGGAAGAGTAAACAATGATGGCAGATGGGATGGACAGACCTGATGCCGCTCATACAAGGCAAAACTGGAAAGACGGAGAACTTTTGATCTTATGACATGGGACATCGATGGACCACTGAAGACACCAGTAGGGTAAAGCAAATCGGGGAACCAGATCGTATTAATGGCACCACTACCCGACCAACACGCTATATTAATGGCACCGTCACAAAAGCACGCCGCATTTAAAGGACATTGACAAAAGGAACAGTAAAAAGGATATGGAATCCATCAGGGCAGGCACGATCTGTCCCCCCAGACTCCTGGTATAAATAGAAAATTTCAGGTACAAAAAGGCTCTTTGGTCTAGACTCTTTCATTATTTACAAATTTCCAAAATACTCTACTAACTTTGGCATTGGAGACTTCCTGGCCCCTTGGCTGCCCTATCCTAGTTTCTTTTTTCTTTGTTTTCCCAAGACCAGCTTGGAAGACCTAGGTTGCTGGAACCTGGCCGAAAGGCATACGAAACACGACATTAACGAAATGTTTCATGTTTTATTCCTAATGACTAGTTATTTGTTTTTATAATAATAGAATGTTATAACTCTTGTAGGAGCAAAAACATGATGTTATTGTTAAGTTAATAGAGATGTTTGTTTTCCTTAGAAACTGTGGTGTTTGAGACAATTTTGAATGAATAAGTGTTGTTGGTAAATGCTAATAAGTGGCTCAAGACAATGGATATATTATTTATCAAAATTGCTAGTACTAATTAAAATTTTTATTTGATTACGTTGTATAGACTACATGATATTAGTTGATTTTGAAAGTTGTTGAATTAGTTCTTTTGTTGTTGGCAAATGTGGTCGTGTTTAGAATGTTCTTCAATGGATTCTTCTGTGCATTAAACGAAAACGTTGAATGTGTTTTTTATTTTATTTTATTTTATTTTATTTTATGTGAATGGTGTCTATTGTATGTGTCAGGGATAGAGAGAAAAGATTTCATGATATTTCTTTGTTGAAAAAGGTAGGTGCCTTCTCAAAACACCAGCCTATTCTTGATACCTATCTTACTAACTATCTGCATATGGTGTGTCTAAGCTTAACGTTTTATATCCCAAAATCTTTGAAGAGATAGATGAATATGAAAATGCTCAACATCCATAACTCAAGTGGTATACAACATATGCAAAATATGTAGTTCGATAAGATCCAACAACTAATGAAGAACTAAGTTAAAGTTAGTTGACGCTTTCTGTTGGATGTTGTTAAAAACAGTTAGAAACCCTTTTGTTGCATAAGATTGTGAGATACAATTTCAATGGTGGTGGACCTTGAAACTTCGATAGAATTTCATTTTCTTAGATGATTTCCTCAAGCATTTGTTGATTTTAAGTAGTCTTCTTGTGTTGAATCTTGGGAATCTTCTTGGAGATTGTTTTTTTTCCTTTACGTGTGTAATTTTCAATAACAAAGATGGACCTTGATTTTGTATAGCAGTTATTTGCGTATCATCAGCCTATCAGGTTGGCAAGAATTGAGATCATTGGCAGATTTAAGAAGAAAGGGTTTCATTTGAAAGGTAATATAAGTAAAGCCCTGTAAAAAAGGGATCAGCCCATGTAAAATAAAGAGGAGAGGTTTGTTGGTGATTCTGTAATGGAAGGAGGAAAGGTTTTTTGGTGATTCCAGAAGGTGCAAATGGCATTGGATGGAAAGGTTTTCTGCAATCCATTCGAAGCGTTTCAAGGTCCAAAGCCACTATTCTAAAGCATGCAAATAAATGAGAGTTTGTTGATGGAAAGACAGTAGGAAGGCCTTCATCAGTCAAAGCTATATCGTACGCTTCGGTGTTGAGTTCATTGGTAGGTAGTCCAGTCGAGAATAGCTCTGCGGTGGAAGGAAAGGGTAAGACACTTGTAGGAGACAAAGGCTATCAGGTGACATTGGGAAAAGTGGAGAGGGTCTTGTGGGCTAGCAAAGCTCAATTGACACGAGTTATGGACTATGTGAGTGATCTCATGATTAAAGTGAATAAGAGGCTGGACCTAGTTATGGGTTTGGGTGGTCAGTTGAAAACGGACAAGGGGGCAGGGGGTAGATCCTATAGGTTTGAAGGCCTCAAGTGCGCCAGCAAAGGGTGTTTCGACGCTGTCATAGATAGGGTCGCTGGACGCCGACATCACTATTCACTCCGATGTATGCCACTCAAGACATCGGTAGCTTGTTGTTTGACTGCCATCAGTCACCAGTTGCTAATGGGATTGGTACTTTTTTCCAGGGTTCACTTTCAGTTGAAGATGTGGGTCCTTCCAAGGTCTTGAGTACTTTGGAAGAAACTGACGAGCATCTTTCAGAAGATGAAAACGGGTTAACAGAAGGTAGTGCTTCCCCCACTTGTTCTATTCTTGAGGGAGCAATAGGGTTTGACAAAGTGTCACAAAAAGGATCATCAGGGGGTGGAGCACATACAAGCAATGTCCTCGTTGATGGAGGGGAGGAACCTTTAATGGTGAAAGCAACAATGGACAACAACCATATAGCTGTTGAGGAGGTTTGAGATTTGAATGTAGGATATGGTGGGGAGGAAATTATGGGTTTGTCTTTGGTGCCTTGTGAGAAGGAATGTCTAGGGTCGAGATTATAGTTGGGTACTGTGTGTGGGGATAATGTTGTTTCCCTGGTTTCTCTCCCTTCGATAAACAATATAACGGGCTCACCATTGGATTGGGTTCTGCATAAGGTGAACGAGATTCAGCATATCGTGGGGCTCTCAAATGGAGGATGTGAAGATCAATTTAAAGCACTACTTACTATGATTGAGGGGAGCCACTTGCTTGAAACCAAAGCAAGTTTTAAGAAAAGTAGGGAGGTAAAGCGTCTTTCTTGGACAATCAACTATGACGCTAAGGGTGGTAGCTCAAGTTGAGGGAATACTAAAGGGAGGGCATTATGAAGACGTTCTCGTAGATGGAGTTTTGGGTGGAGTATTAGTCTTACGAGAAACAATGGGTTGGGATTGGGGAGGTGTGTTTTATTTCAATTCGGGTTTGGTGTATTTTGGGTAGTTTTTCATGGGCTTTTTGGGTCATTAGGAGCTCTCTAGTATAGGCTAGGTGTTTTCTTGTATACGTCCACTATACTTGGTTAATCCCTCCCATGACCTCCCTGCATGCATATATATATATATCTCTAAGTCTCGGTCTTCATCCCAAACACCTTGTCCCCGCCACCCATCCCTCGCTACCTTTCTCTAATCCTTCCTTTCTCTTCTATTTGTCGCGCTGCGCCAAAGCATTTTAGAGGCCTGCCAGGTCCCCACCGCCCTCAGTGTCCTTGTTGGGGCCAGTAGGTCTGTCTTTTGTGGCGCCCTCAATCCCCGCTTGGGATTGGACGGTGACTGAAATGCTGGGACATGTAACACAAGGCTACATACCTCTTGTACATGACAAATAATATGTGATGCACCTAAGTGCACTAGCAATATGCAATACTATAGCAGCGAAAAAATAGTAAAAGGTTGGATTATCTAAGCAAATGCGATAAGCAATTGCAAAGCACATGGCACCATACTAACAAACTATCTCAACATTGTCCATAATTGTAAACATGTATCATAAAGATATAGCATCCCAAAAGCTTACAGTATATTTTAATCTCCCAAAACATGGGACCTTCTCAAAACATTGTTCCTCAAAAGTTGAGATCTAAACCATAAGTTCTCTATCTCTCTTTTTCTTCTTCTTACACAAAAATAACTTAGGTTCCCGTTTTCTTCATGAAGGCTTGGGCTTCACGCATTTCTCTTAGGTCTAGTTTTTATCCCGATTGTTACGTCATCTGAATTCCTCAATAAATTGGAGTATTCTGGTGATCTCTTGGTCAATGGCCTCGAGTCGCTCCAGGATGGAAGGCTCAGGCCGACTCATAACCATCTTAGGCACGATCCTCTTAGGAGGAGATGCCGTTCTCTTCCTTTTAGCCATGGGAGTCGTCTTCTACCCCTATAACAACTTCTACCATTCCGGTTGGGGAATGTAGTAGAAACTACCAGAATGAGATTTTAAGAAATCTCAGCAAGTAATCACGCAACATGCAACAATTAACACAAGCATACAAGAGGTATATCATGAAATGCGTGCATGGACATGTACTTGACATATGACTTGACCCTTTTCAAAAGACTTATAACAGAGACTTTAGCTTTTTCAGAAAAACTTATTGACTTTCTTTTTCATGCTGATCTTAATCAAAACTTGGCTTATTAGAACATATCACAAGATTTTCATTGAGTGATTTTTATCATATCATGAGGTGTTCATCAAGTGATCCATAATATATGAGCTCTTATTCTTGTTCAGATGGTGGACATAACACGGTTCCCCTTAACACAGCGTGTTCTTGCCAGTCACCGTACCATCAACGGTCTATGCACCATGATGAATACGTCATAAACAGAGATTTCATATTAACTCGACCTTACTTCATCGGGTTACATGCCTTATGCACCCACTAGAGTTAGGCGCTTCCTCGCTTCGGCATTATTTAAAAAGAATCTATTCGAGACTCTTCGACGATTTTTTGTCGACCCAGGGGTTACCACTCTATTCTTAAGCACTCCAGAGTGGACAGAGGAGTTCCACTAGGATATTCCCCTATCCTAGCACTTGGGGTCGTGATAAAAATAATAAACCCTTTTCTTTGAAAACACTTCTTCGAAACACTTTTCCCCAAATGCATGTGACATGAGACTTAAGACATACGTACTTACAATTGACATATGACGTATGAAATGCTGTGTATAGAATAACCAAGTATAACATGTTCAATTCATGACATGATAACATAGATCATAGGGCTATCAAAACACATACTTGGAACTATGAAAAAGTGCTTTGGCCAAAACATGTAAGTGCAAAAATATGAAGAATCATCACTTAAACATGCTTCAAACTTCAAACATATTGCTTAGAAATCAAAGTATAATGAAACAAGACATAAAATCATGGTATTTAGGTAAGATCTGAAACTTCCAAGACATGGTATAGCCGAATCTTCAAGTATCACAAATTAAGAACAAAGTTTTTCTTAGAATCAAAACATGCTAAGGACATTCTTGCCATTTTCATCTTAAAACTGAATCATACCATTCATGTAATATTCATATTCCAAGATCATCATATAAGCATATTCAAACAAAAAAGAAAAAGAAAAAAAGAAATAGTAAACAAAGCAAACATAATAATGAAAAGATTTACATAAATATATACATGTATTAACCAAGAGTAAGTTGAGTATATACTTACAAAAATCCACGTAAGGAAATACTAGCAAGCTGAAATCCAAAATTTGTTTCTTTAGAAAGAGTCTAAAAACCATATTTCGTGTTCTTGAGTGTGTGAGGGTTTCTAGGGCATCACTTAATTTTAAAACATTCGGCTTTAGGGTTTTTAGGTCAAAAACCCCTTCATTTCACTCATGTTGTAAAACAAAACTTGAAATATGCAAAGTACACATGTGGTGATCAAAAACATGGAGGATAAACATCTCCCACTATTTGGCTTCAAGGGTTTCTTCAAAACCTTAGAACCTTTTTTCCCATAAAAACAGGTAAAAGTGTGTATTTCACCATTCTCAAAACTCTATGAGATTTGAATCTCATTTTGTGTTGAGAAAGTGACTTGTGTGTATAAGACTAAGAGAAAACTGATCCTTACATTGTCTATCCTTGATGGTGGCGAAATCCTCTCTTGAAAAGGAATCCTCCTTGTTTGGTTGGAAAGAAAATATGAGAAAGTGTGAGAATCATCAAGTGAACATGTGAGAGTTGTGTGGAGAGAGTGAGAGTTCATGAAATTTCTGAAAAATGGCAAGGGAAAAGCCCATAGGCATGTACTCCCTCCTTTTTCTAGTAGTCTCCTCACTTCTCTCTTTGGTTGCTTCCAAAATCCTTGCATGGATGACTAGTGGCATGTGTTTTCTTCTTCCCCTTTCTCTTTTTTCGAAAAAGACTCTTAGAGTTCCCACTTGGATTTGCATTGGGAAGGGACTACTTGGGGTGGTGTGTAGGGTTTCCTCTCCCTTGGCTGAAATCCCTTCTTTCCCCTTTATGCCCTTCCTTTTCTTAAGTAAGTAAATATCTTTTCAAGGGTACCTTTGTAAAATATCTCATGCCTCTCCTTTTCCCAACAACCAACCTTTGGCATGGGTGACAAGTGGCATGGGCATGTGCCTTGTCCCTTGCCGCCTATCACTTCTCCTTGTCTTTGTTGCTTCATCTTCTATTGCTCCTTTCCAAGATGACTCTACATGTGCCATTGTTCTAGGGGTAACCTAAGTGGCAAGTGGCAAGTGAAGAGGTGCTTGGGGGTGTGGTAGCTGAAATCCTAGGGGCATATTTGTCCTTTGATACATGAGTCCCTTCATCAAATCTTCTAGAAGCTTAGTGCATGTTTGAGACTTGGCAAAAACTGACCAAATTTGAAATCCCTTGTGCCCCCTTCGGTTTCCCATGCAGTTTTTCTAGAAAAACTACATTTCTCTTCCTTAGGCTCCCATTTCCAAGAATATCTACCTTGAAACTCGAAATTGGGCCAAGACAATGGGTCTAGGTGTGTGGGAAAGGGTTGGCCGAAAATCCTTTAGTCTTTCTAGGTTCATTTTGTCTCTTGATTCTTCTAGAAGGTTTCTAGCATGCTTGATATTTGGCAAATCCTTTAGGGTAGGCGTGCAAGCCACCTCTTGGTGTTTCCCTACAGTTCTCTCTCCCCCTAAGCCCAGTAAAGTCTAGATTCATAGTGCAACACATGCATGACACATGGCACTAATGACTAGGGTTTGGGTCATTCTTTCCCCAAATTCGTTCTCCCTCTCCCAGTTTCACTCTCCTCTCGGTCGTCCCTACACCTTGTGCCTTCATACTCGACTGCCACCGTCAAGTCCTCTTCTTTTCTCCCGATCCCAATCTCCTTCCCTCAGATCTCCCTTCTCTCTCTCTCTTCTAATTTTCTATCTTTCTCTCTTAGGGCTCCACTACCGCCACAAATTCGCCACCGACGCCGTTGGCCATTATGACATGCAGACACTGCCATAGAACCCCACCTCTAGCTTACTCCACCACCCACTCACCCTCTCTTTTACTTTATCAGAAAGCTTAGTTCTTTAGGGTTTTGAAAACCTTAATCGTAGCCATTATCCCTACTGTGCTACACCATTGACAACAGGCTCCCCTCCCTCTCAAGCTCATTGTCCCTCTCAGATGTCCTCTCCTCCCTTCCTCACACTCTCTTTCCCCAACCTTTTACCCTATCTTTTTCAGCTCTGCCGTGAGCACCACCATTGCCATCCACCGCGCCTCAACACAGTGCATCACCAGAGCTCCTCCGCCCTTACCTCGTCCTTACCCCTGCTTCAAACAAGCTCCCCATCTCCTGTTCCCTCTCCGTGAGTCACTGTTGTGACCCTAGC